>CM074434.1:9365000-9965000 GCA_037101425.1 Elopichthys bambusa
TGATTTTATACACCTGTGGCCATGGAAGTGATTGGAACACCTGAATTCAATGATTTGGAGGGGTGTCCCAATACTTTTGGCAATATTGTGTATATGCTGTTCTTTTGAACTTCATCAAATAATCTTAAATCTCAAGTATAATGTAAATATTTTACATACATCCCCCCAGCCCTAATGCTTACCTATACAAAATCGAACCTGCAAAAACTTAATGCGTTCTTGTACCACAAACATGGGGCAATTGGTGTGTTTTGTCCTATTAAGGTGTTCCCAAAACAGCGTTCTCCTGAATTCAGTCAATGAATTCAATAAATTAGGATTATTGTATTGGTACTGATTTTTCAAGTTGGCTTTTAGCATTTAAAAATGTGCTGTTTGAACTGGATTACTGTTTTTCCATAAAATCTGTATGCATCTTATGCAGTATTGATCTTTTCCACAATGGTCATAGTCCGATCCTCTTTAACGTCCCCCATTACTTTTTTTAGCATTCCATTAAAACATGATGGAAATATAATTCAATCATTCTTAACTTTCCACAGGCACATCGCTCCTAGTAGCTTTGAGAGTGAATAGTAATGCATATATTCATGTTCAGCTGTGGGTGAGCCTGCCTAGCGTTGAATTCATTGTTAAACCCTGCTAGAGTCGCACCATTTCACTGCTGTCCCCTGCTGTGCTCTGCAGCAGCTCCAGTGCTGCTTTTCATTCATTATTTTTGAGTAGCGTGAGGCTACGGTATCTCAGGGTGCCACAGCACCATACGACAGAGCTTGAAGTCACAGTCGCACATCTGAAGTTCAGAACTAGCTGCAGCTGGAAATGTGACATCCCATTTTTGGAAACCGCTGGTGCAGCTCTATATGCATTTGAAGCTGAACACTTAATCATTTTCTGTTAATGAGTGATGCAGGAGCAGAGAAGAGAAGGTTAAATTAAAAATAAATTTCAGTATAAATTACAAATTACTGATTAAAAATGTAATCATAATCACTGTATGAAAGTTACTGGATTTACTCACAAGACACTCTTGTGTTAATGTTGTGACTAACTACTGTCTCCCTTTTTGTTTTCTCTTTTATTTTCATATACAAACGTGCAGAGCTTTGTTTAACTGAATTCATTACCCTGTAAATGTAATATTACAGGGAATATTTATGTAATTTTACATATATTAGAGCCCAGACTACAATAATACTTTAGCACTTCATCCCTGTTATAAAAATCAAAGTTCTCAAATTGGATCTATTAATGTATCAGCTCAAATGCCCTCTTGTGGCCTCATGTGACTATTGCATGTGCTCATTGAATAGTGATAACTGCTGCATGCTCAAATGAGAGTGCATCATTACATATTTGCTGACAATCCAAATTAGGTTAGGAATATATTTTTTTGGGGGGAAGTGTGTGTATAAATAGTATATATATAACTTCACTTGAGGTTTGGAGGAATAAACATGTAATCTAAAATTGATTTTTTTTTTTTATGTATCTGCTGCTATGACTCCAAGTTTATGGTTCCACAGTAAAATTCTCATTCCTCATTTCTATTTCGATCAGATATCCACAATCACTTAAAAGTTTGGGGTCAGATTTTTATTTTTATTTATTATTTTTAGAAAGAAAATTAATACTTTTATTCAACAAGGATGCATTACTCTATAAAATGTCTTTACTGTCACTTTTGATAAATGTTACAAAAGATTACTATTTCAACTAAATACTGTTCTTTTGAACTTTCTCTTTATCAAAATATGCTGGAAAATAATGTTTACTTATTCCACAAAAATATTAAGCAGCACAACTGTTTTTAACATTGATAATAATTTCTTGAGCACCAAATATGTCTCACAATATTACTATTTTTAACTGTATTTTTGATCAGACAAATGTAGCCTTGTTGAGCATAACAGAGGTCTTTTGAGGACCCTAACTTTACCACTGACCCGAAACCTTTGAATGGTAGTGAATTCAGATCTACTTTTCCAGATGTTTGTGTTGTCACATAGAGTCAGAGATGAGGGCTGTGTGAATGGTAGAGGTTAAATATTCATGTTTTCTTTGGGACTGAATGGATCTGGAGAGATGGAAAACTGGGTCACCACTGGCACCACTGGGGTTACTGTTGAAATCTGGGACACTTGATATAGCATCCACTGACGATGAATGACTAAGCAAAGACTGCTCATAATTGGCTGTCATGGTGCCCAAGCTGCACATCCAGCAGGGACAGGATAAATGATTTTAACATTAAAAACACATTACCATTAAGAGTGAAATGTTTCTTTACATGATTTTTAAAAAATCTATTGTCATATAAATGAACTGTTCTTTTTTTTGTGTGGTTTTTTTTTTACAGAAAGAGCTCAGCCTTCCCAGACGAGGAAGCTTGTGAGTAAACCTACTTTGATTGTCTTTAATTTAATAGTCACACAAGAGAGCCTAGATATAAACCTATATCAACACCAAAACATTTCTAGATTTTCATCATCTTTAGACCGTAGTCAGGGTAGGCACAATTTCAAACAGTGAATTACTGGGTTTTATTATTAAAAGAATAAAAGCATCTCATTCTTTTGGTCACTTTAGTTTTTATTCTTCTTTTTAAGTGTTTTTGCTGTTTATTGTCTTGCTTTGAAGATTTTGAGAGCCAAAATTTGCCTAGTTAGCTAAATTTAAGTTTTATGTAAATTACTTTCCCAATTACTTCCCATGTCGAGGTTTTATATGCAAGTTGATGAGTAAACAATTCTTCTGTTGTCCTCATCCACATAAAATATTAACTTTTTTAAAGTACGGCTTGCATTCTTCATATGTATGTATTTATTTATTTTTGGACTTGCCCATTTGCGTACAAATAATATGAAAAAAAAAAAAAAAAAACCTTGTTTAGAAATCATGCAGGTGTTACCTGGCAGGTAGTGCTATAATGTGTTATGGACACAATAATACCCAGGTTTGAATCCTCCTCCTTTGTTTTCTGTTACTTCTCTACTATCTTTTAATGAAAGGAATAGTTCACCTAAAAAATGAAAATTTCTTGATTGTCACTCACCCCAAGGCAATACAGGATATATATGACTTTCTTTCCTCAGTCAAGGAGAAATTAAGGTTGTAGATGAAAACATTCCAGGATTTCCCATTGTAGACCATTTTTGATGGTCCAAAATCCATTTTTAGGCAGCTTCGAAGGGCTCCACATGACCCCAGCCCTTGAATAAGCCTTTTGAAAAGTTAGATCTTTGACTTTCATTTGTATTGGGCCCTCAATAAATTGTCATCTACACTACACATAAATACAAAATTTGTACAAAATACAGTTGTTGTTGTTGTTGTTATTTATTTATTTATTTATTTTTTAACTGTATTTGTCAGCATTTCCTAGAGAATAAGATTTGTCTGTGATGTTTTTCCTAAACTTTCTTAGAACTTTTTGGAGAAACATAATAAATATACAAACATAAAACAGAGAAACTGGCAGAATGTAAGTGTATAGAGCTATAAATTAAATGTGGATAGTATAGCTCAGATTTGGGACAGATGTGATAAGAATGCTCATATAGAAATCTGATATTTGATTGCAGGCTTAGGTATTTGAGCATAGATTGTGAAATCGTTGATCTTTTTTTGAAACTTTATAGGTGGTTATAAATAAACGCCGTTATAAATAAATGGTGTTACTTTTTTCAGTAATGAGTAATCAAACAAATTACTTTTCCCCGGTACAACGCCGTTACCATTACTGACAAAAAAAAAAAAAAAATGCAGCGTTACTATAATTGAGCTTACACTTTCATCTGAGTAGGCTCTCTTTCAGCTATAGGACCTGCAAAGTTTTTTCTCTGGTGTGTGTGTTGGGGTGGGACACATGCTAACTGATGACGATTGGTGTGTGAGTAGAGATGATAGACCTGCAAAGCGTTTTGTTGTAAAGAAATAGTACAGGTTAGTCAATCACAAATATAATTTTAAACTGATGATAATGTTTGATGCTTCGTTTTTGTGTGTGTGTGTGTGTGTGTGTGTGTGTGTGTGTGTGTGTGTGTGTCAGCATGGAAGCGGAGCGCGAGCTCAAAACAGAATACCCTTTGTGACATGCTGGATTGAAAATATGTGAAATAAGTTTTTTCTAGTCGACTAGTAGTTGTTCATTTAAGCCATTAGTTGACTAATCACATTTATATTAATTTGATTTCTTAAATACTGGAGAGAATAAACCATAATAATGAGCGTTTATGTAATATAGTACTGAAGCGCACGCATAAAGCTTGCCATAAAGAACCGGCAAAAGTAATGATTATGAATGTGACAAAAACAGCAAGGAGACATTTTAATTGTTTATTAATAAACTAATGTTTTCTGAATCAGTGTCAACTGCGAAGAAGTAGTTGACATGCGCTTAGAGAGAGAATGCACATTTTGTTCGGATTAGGTAATCAGAGAGTAGCCTATTTCTTTTCGTTTTGAATTATTTAGTTTAAAATTAGACATTTCAAGCTTTCTATAGAGATATTTGTCTCTGAGGCAAGCAGCCACTGAGTTTCAGTTCATTTAGCCTGTAAGACGCATTCCAGTTGACGTGCAAGTGATTGTGCCGGCGCCTCCATGTCATGATTATATTATCTGCTATATTTGCTTCTTATTTATTAAATCCAGGCAATTGGTTTATGAAACATTTAATTAAAATTAAGATACAATTTGTACAAAATGAAATTCAACTTTTGCAGCGCGTTTCTGTATTTGCTTGTGTTGTGAACCTTTGCAGCGCGTTTCTGTATTTGCATGTTTTGCAGCACATATGTTGTCAAACTGATGTTTTCTTTATTTGCTGGTGTTTTTTCTATTTGCATGTGTTTTCTTCAGTTGCAGCACGTTGAGCTCTTTCGGCCACTGTAGAAACAGGAGACTGTGCCAAAAATCTCCATTTGATCTTCATTTAATCTCATTAATGTCCAGGAGAAACAGTTAATATATTTAAGGTATCTTACTGGTGATTTATTATATATTTTTAACATGCCATTGGTTAAAATGTTTCTTCACAAAATATTAAATGTATTCATTATGTTTTGAAACATAAACACAGCTTGAGAAGTAATCACCCAGGACCATTAACCCTTGCATTCTTTCTGAATGTCATGTTACTGTATCTTCACTCACAGCATTCTCTGGTGTCTGTAAACACACGGATAATATTACCAGTGCTTGAAGTGGGCGAGTGCGCACTTCTATATTTTAATTTGTAGCGTACCCTCATATTGTCTTGCACATCTCACATGTTGCTGGTACTCTGATTGCCCATTGCCCATTACTTGTGATTTTAACCAAGGGGGACCACCCCCAAACCCCCCAACCAAGAACCTCCAAACATTATCAAAGTCTATTAAAAAGGTTTTCTATCAAATAAGGCAATGTACATGATGATAACTTGTTTAGAGTTATAAGCCATTAGTTTTTAGTTTTCTTTGGCACTTGAAATCATGTGAAATCATTAAAAATGCCTTTAGGGTGTAAGGGATTAACAGTGACCTTTGACAGAGAGCTTACATATATCACTTATATAAAGCTTGAATGATCAGGATCAGTATCAGCTGATCATTATGACAGAAAATTGATAGTCCGTATCAGCTGCAAAAATCCTGATCTGAGCATCCCTATTTCACAGCACACAATGTAACTGCTGCAGGGTCCCATGCAGTGCCACACCTGTTCAGACACATTAGTCAAGTCAAGTCATCTTCATTTATATAGCGCTTTTTACAATACAGATTGTTTTACAGCAGCTTCAGAGTGATAATAGGAAAATTAATGGTCAGAGATTGTTTTGGCTTTACAGCAGCTCTAGAAAAATTTATCAACTTAGGGGCCGCTTAAATTACAATTTTTAACTGAAAACAGAAGACTTTTAATGCGTTCTTGCTGTTCGTTTACGTGTTTAGTCTATAGGTATGTGCGTTTGAATGTGTATGTGTGCAGACGCTTAGTCTTTCTTTACAAAGTGACATCGCAAATTACTTGTTGGCACAATGCAGAATTATTGTTGTTTCCGTGGATCCATGTGAACTGGAATCATTTTGATAGCGTTTTATCTATATATAGTAAAAGGAAAGGGAAGGAGGCCTTTGCAGAGGATCGTATAGTTGACACTTCAGGGCTGCGTTGTCGTCGTGTCTAGGCACAGGTCCTTCTGGATACAGCCTGGATCTGGCAGACTACGGTAAACCTAGGGATAAACATAGAGCGACTAATATTAGCATAGACACCATTACTGGTTTTATTGAGTTAGAAATTGTAGGTTATAAGGGCATATTTTGGTCCTTAAGGGATTAATGGCATATTTTTCTGGTTTATATCAGAAATGCCCAAACTAGGGTCTGTGGGCCAAAGTTGACCCGTGATGACCTTTGATTCGCCTGCTATGCCATATCACAATAGGGTGGAGGGGAAAGTCATGCCATTGAAGCATATCTTCATTGTCTAATAATTTGGTAGAAAAAATGTAAATAAATTTTATGTAATATAGTTGGATATAATGCAACATTTACTTTTGTTCCATGGCCCCGGTCAAGTTTGATTTTTGGCCCATTGTAGTTAAATGTTTGGGCACCTCTGAGCATTTCTGAGTATTTATTAGGGCTGTTAATTTAACACTATAATTTAGTTAGTCCCCCTCTAATCAATAATTTTATCCCTTAAAAGTCATCTTTGATCACCTAAATTAATTTTTTTTTTTTTCTGTGTTCTGTCGGGTTGAGGACAGGACTCTGTGCAGGCCAGTCAAGTTCCTCCACACCTCGCTCATCCATGTCTTTATGGACCTTGCTTTTGCACTGGTGCGTAGTCATGTTGGAACAGGCAGGGGCCATCCGCAAACTGTTCCCACAAAGTTGGGAGCATGAAATTGTCCAAAATGTCTTGGTATGCTGAAGCATTAAGAGTTCCTTTCACTGGAAGTAAGTGGCCAAGCCCAACCCCTGAAAAACAACCCCACACCATAATCCCCACTCCACCAAACTTTACACTTGGCACAATGCAGTCAGGCAACCACCAAACCCAGACTCGTCCATCGGATTGCCAGACAGAGAAGCGTGATTCGTCACTCCAGAGAACACATCTCCACTGCTCTAGAGTCCAGTGGCGGCGCACTGTTCTTGAGCTAATCTGAAGGCCACACGAAGTTTGGAGGTCTGTAGCTATTGACTCTGCAGAAAGTTGGCGACTTCTTCTGTGTACTGTGCACCTCAGCATGCGCTGACCCCGCTCTGTGAATATATATTGTTTTTTTTTTACGTGGCCTACCACTTCGTGCCTGAGTTGCTGTTGTTCTCAATTGCTTCCACTTTATAATACCACTAACAGTTGACCATGGAATATTTAGTATTGAGGACCGGTTTAGCAACCTGTGCAATATCATGGTACCATGCTTGAATTCACTGAGCTCCTGAGAGCGATCCATTCTTTCACAAATGTTTGTAGAAGCACTCTGCATGCCTAGGTCCTTGATTTTATACACCTGTGGCCACGGAAGTGATTTGAACACCTGAATTCAATGATTTTGGGGGGGGGGGGGGTGTCCCAATACTTTTGGCAAATATAGTGTATATCAGCATATAGTTCATCATAACATTGTAATATACAGCATACACCCTCAATAATCTACCTGATTTCTCATATCAACAGAAAAATATACCGGGATAACCTGGCTTCTCTCTTGAGACTCCCCTGCTTCAGATCGGTCATAATTAATGATATGCTAAAGCCCACCAGCACGTTGATGTGATTGGTTACAAGGTAGTTTGTGACGTAAGAAACACCAGCGATTTCAAACTGCGTTTTTGAAACTGTTTTTAGATCACTGCAGAGAAAATACTCAGCAATGGTGTTGACTGAATTTACACATGGTTTGTCTTAAAACATATTACATCTATAATCTATACAATTAAAATATTTTGTAATTAATTCTATTGAGATTGATTGATAGCCCTAATATTAGCCCTGACAGCCCTGATAGACACTAGAATTAAGCCCTTTAAATATCTCTTGAACCTGTTCATTATGCATTTCAAACTTATACTTTTATCAGTAAAGTTTGGAGTCATGATAATAGTTCATGTAGCTTCTGGCTGTAATATGTTTAAAAGGGTATTTGATGTTGGTGTCTGTTTTGACTGTGTTTGTAATAGGTCAGAGATTCGATTTTCTATATTTAGAAACCATGACAGTTGGCAGTTTTTATGATGACTCTGTCTGGTGTCAGTTGACCTGACAGATGTATGTGAGGATACAAATCTGTACTTTACCAAGATCTGGATATCCCATGTTGGGCTGTGTGTGTGCGCGGTGTGTACCTAACAGTTGTTTTAACTAACACTTTTTATTTAAATTTACTTAATGTGCACCTATTTGTTGAACTTAATTGTAAAAATCTAGTAATCTGTACTATTCACATAGTATGCCTTACTTACCCAGGATAAGATGACTTGATTGGCTTGAGTACCACTTTGTCGAGGGAAAAATGGTTTTTGAGGCAGGGCAATTCTTAATAGAATTTTCACTCATTTCCTCCACTTCTGCAGTTATCTTTCTCCTTAGTTGCATTTACTCATTTTCCAAAGTTATGTTGAATTTTCAGTACAACTGATAATTTTGAGAGGACATCATGTATGTTCATATATTCTTAATGTTTTTTTTTTTTTTTTATTGAAGTCATCATTATGGTCATTAGTGTTCCCTTTGGTTGGACACTTGGGTCTTCATTTATATTACTATAATTCACTTCCTATGGATGCAGTGGTGCATCAAGAAATCCATTATTTGTGGTTTCAAAAGAAGAGGTTAATAAATAGGTTGCTTTTAAAATGTGATCTAACTTATAACTAGATCATTAACTACATTTTATATAGAATTGTGATCTATTAAAATGGCATTGTTAACACTTATATCATAAACACCTTACTATTGTGAAACATCAAACTTTAATTGGGGTAAAGTAATCCCCCTGTATTTGTGACCATGTCTTGCATTTGACCTTGCTTGAGTCACACACAGACTTCAACATTCAGCATTCAAAACACAACAATGGTAGCAATTAAATTAATTTTGATAAGACTGGCCATTGCAAAACAATGGCACAAAAAGCCCCCAAAATGTAAAACAAAGCAATTGCTTAATTTATTCATACCACAATGCACTCTGTGTAGTCTATACTAAATCAAAAGTACATTAAAAGTAAATTATTAAGTACTGTCTGCAGTTGTTACTTGAAATCTTGTGTAAGTGAGCTATACTAACTAAGCATTTGTCAGTACAACATACTATACCTGGGGCATTCTCATTCTAGAGAGTGTTTGATTAGACGGTAATTTGTGCAGGATATCATCAGTATTTTTTTGGTCCATTTGCTGGTTTACATATCCTGTATGACATGTTTTAGGCTTGTCACACTTTTCCATACTCCAGCACTTGGATTTTATGTTCACTGCTGTTTTCAAAACATCTATTCATATTAGAAAACAACTGAGTGCTAGTGCAACTGAGTGCTAGTGCAACGTCTCTAATGCAAAACGGGTAAGATTAGCGTGCATTGTCAGTTACGCTCACACGGTTGGATGTATATATGATAGATCTTCAATGTGTCAAAACCTGTCAGAAACAAATTAGAAGAAAAAAAAACATGTCAATGAATTTTATTGGCCTTTTGCGTTTGTGATTTATGGCCTGTCTGTTATGACGGCGGCACAGGCATTATGTGATGAATGTGCTGTTACGGTTGTCTGTTTGTTTCTGAGAGGGAGTGAGTCAATGCTGTGGTCATGTGACTGGGCTCGATCAACAGTGGGGTGGAGTGAAGTGGTGGATGGAGAGGTTATGGACACTCAGGTCATGCTCTCCAGATGTGTTTACTGAATGTTAATAAGAGGTGAGTCACCCCTTTATACAGCAACGTTGGTGGCAGCAGGTCAATGGCTCTGGGATTTTTTTTTTTTTTTTTTAAATTTGATTTTATACTACATCTTAATATTTGGTTAATTTTATTTTAATAAAAAATTATTTATTTATTTCAAAATAAAGTAGCATTCAAAATTTATAAATGTTTAAAAATATTAAATTAAATACACTTTAATTCATTAAATTATTGCTGTTATCAAATGCTAAAAAAAAATAAAAAATGTTGCAAAAACCTGGCCTGTTATTATAAGGGATTAGAGGGTCTTGTGAAACTGTATTACTGCCAGTGTTATTTAGTATCATTTTATATGCTATTATTGTATTTATTAATATTTTAATTTGTAGTTTCATTTTAATTTTAGTTTGTTTTAGTAATTTTATGTGCTGTTGTTTTTTAATTCACCACCACAATATTGTGATGTTGTGGGTGGTGTTGATATGCAGTTGCTAAAGTGTTTTACATGTGTTATTTGTAATTTATTTATTTTTTTTTTTTTATTTTTTTCAGCTTTATTTCAATTACCGTAAACAATATTTTTAAAATTTGATGGAGGGAAAAAAAAATATGACCTCTTTAAACTGAGGCTTTTAATTCCTTTAGATATCCTTCTAGCATACATAATGTGTGTTATTATTGGATGTATGATGTCAGTGTGGAAAGTGTGACCTGTTAAATCCCAATAAAGCAGTCCCAGCGGCCTCAGCTGATTGCTTCATTCCCTTCACACACATGCACACAATGAGCCTTTCACATTCCTTTAAATCTGAAATATTAAAGCTATTTTTAATACTATTAAGTATATGCATGTTTGCTTCAGATAAATAAGTTTTACTAATCCAGTTTCTTAACATGAATGAGTTTGGCCTAATTAAGCAGAACCGCAGCAGGTGTTTAACTGGGTTCTGTCCTTACGCCCCACTTCCCGGTTCCCTGCTGCTTCTGCTTGATCTTTGATGTGATGTACACTGTCATCTGCAATTGGGTATTCTCATGAGCCTGCCAACTGTGGTCAACAACTTACTTTCCCTGAAAAACTGCCCAGTGGATGTTTTTGTTGTTTAATCAGTTTTGCCGTTGCATCTTCATCCTGTTATTTGTTGATGTTTTGTAGTTCCAGGTATGTCCACTTCTAAGAGATGATGTATGGAGTAAAATTAGGGATGCACCGATGCATCGGCCAGTAATCGGAATCAGCTGATAAAAGCAATTATTTTTACTATCATCCATCAGCCAACTGTTTAAAAACAGCCAAATATCCTGTCAAAGGGGGTGGGAAAACGTGTCAGCTCAAACTCATACTGAGTGTGAAGAAAATTTCTCGTGTTGAATTTAGGCCAAGTTAACACGACAATAACAATAAAAAATATGCTCTTAAATGTGATATGACAGATCGCTGTAGCACCTCGGTTTAAGCAGCAGCACAGAGCGCATGTCTTTTCTTCCAGTTTTATACAAGTTATAGCATGAAAAAACATGCATGAACATCAAAAGGTATGTTGAAAGATACATTACAACTAACCGAAATGTATCATGTCTCATTTAATCGCTCAATCAGTGTTTCAACCACGGAAAGATGTCAATAATATTGCTTGTGAACTGTCACTTAACATTGCATTTACCTCAGGAAAGTTATCCATTCTTTACAGTTCATTAGTTAGCTATAAAAAAAAACAATATTTACTGTTAGTTATACATGTATGTTTTAATTAATTTGTCATGAAGACAATACTTTATGAAAACTACCTTATGAGTAACTGAGTTGTATACAAACATTTCGGCTTTTATTTGAGTGTAATTATCTGGAAATAAAGCAGTTGAATATAGTAGTTTGGGCACTGTTGTTAATTTTAACCTCGAGTATTACAGTATTGTACTAAATGAGAGGGTTTCAAGTATAGGTTACAGCTTTAGTTGGGAAAGATATTCTTCCTTAAGAATATCAAACTATTGGTATCTACAGATATCATTCTCAGCTATTGATATTGGCTGAGAAATTTAGTATCATACATCTCTAATAAAAAATAAAAAAGCAGATTATGTTGATTGTAGCATCTATGGTTACAGTAAACTCCATATTGTACTTTATTGCAGATTCATTAATATGCAGCATGAGAGTGTAAGCAAAGTCCTTTTCAAGGAAAGTCTGTTCACTCGGCAGCCATATTTGCAACACCTCCGGGCAGCTCAAATAGTATTAAAAAAAGCTTATTTTTCAGGCTCGACAAGCCAATGTGCATATGCAGTCCTAAGCGTGAGATTCAGGTTTCTATGGTAACCAGAGCCTCTAACGGCAGCTGCAGTGATGCAATGACTTTATCAGTCAGCGATTGGCTCTTTTACTTAGAAGGCAGGACGTATTTCGCCATATTGTGCGTTGCGGTTTCTACTATTCATAACTAATAGGAGTGAACTGTCTTTCTATATCCAATAGTCTTTGGTGTAAGTGAGTAGGTTTATGTCCCTGTAAATCAATAGGACTTGTGATATGGAATACAACTTTTGCAGATCCTATTACTTTTGTTGGTGCCCTCTTATTTGAAAGTACATTTCAAAGTAATGTGATTTATTAAAATATGATATACCTGCAATGCCTGACTAGTAATGTTTTTGTTTGTATTTATCATCCCATTTATCTTGAAGGAAGTGTTAATTGAACACCATGTCTACATATTTTCAGCCATTCCATACATATCTGCTAGGGCTTTGAATAATATATCTCTCATTTTATTGTCCGCATATTGATGTTGCTAAGAAGGACACGTTGTATCAGGTCTGATGTCTTTCTCGGCTTTATGAGTTTCATTAGCAGGTATTTAGCAGAACTCAGGTTAAATTGCTTGTTAAAGCCTGAGCTCATTATAGCAACGGTCTCCAAGCACCTTTGTCCCCAGTGAAACTCAGTGCCTGGTACAGATTAGTGCAATATTCTCCATGTATCATAATCACAAGATTCTGTTCAAGGCGTTCTAGTAAATTTATGCTACTGTGTGGTTTTGTCATGAGCAGGTGTATCCCTTAAAGGTTTTAACTTGTTTTGAATGATGCATGCCTGTGCAAAACTCACTGCCACAATGATGTGAGGATGCTTGATATGCGGTTACTATGGTGTTAAAGGTGGTTGACAGGGCATTTGTATGAGGTAGTTAAGGTGTTTCTGAGTCGTTTTAGCATGTGGTTGTCAGGGTGTTCTCAGTTTTTTGCTGGTGTTGCTGAAGTGTCCTCACTATGCAGTTGCAAATATTCTGCATGGTTGCTAAGTCAGCTTTATTCAGCTTTATTTCAGTTCATGAAAGCTGTAATTTTTAGCAGATTTAGGCTGACTATAACAACACTGGTTTTAGTGCACTGCTTTGCAGTTGCTAGGTTGTTGCTTTTTAGTCCAAGCTAAAAACTCTCACCTCCAAGTCTCTGTGAAATTATATTCTCTAAATATAGCTCAAGTCCTTCCTTCATTTGAAGTCTGTGGGATTTGCCCATTTGCCCATTTTATCATCCGACAAGTAAAAATCTGATTACTTGGAAGAATAACCTTATTCAGCCCTCTTCTCAATAAGCCACATGATTTGTGTTGTTATTCACATTTGTAGCAACTGTGCTGGACGAGTTACACACCAAAGCTTAATACTCTGGGTTATGGGTTTGTACAATTCCATAACCCTAACTATGAGAAACGATTGTGTTTGCCTTAGCAAACATTAATGAAGTGTTGCCATGTCTTGCACTTGGTTTATCTTTGAAGACTTGTCCTTTTGAGACATCTATGGCTTATTTTATAGAAGAACATTCACAGTTTGTGCTGCAGTGTAATTGGGGGGAGGGCTGCTGACCATCATTCAACAACTTGAATGATGGTCAGCAGCCCTGCTGCAGATAGGAAGTGCTGCATGTAGACTCCTCTGACTGTGCTTTGCTGACGTAAGGCTGCTTCCTTGGTGGAGGAGGGGCATGTAAGTCTGTTTAGTGCTGGTGCGTGAACAACAGGGGAGGGGAAAAGGATTGTCGCCCAGCCTCCCTGCCCTCCACAGGCAGTTGAATGATCACATCTGACAGCTCGGGTGGAAGTTGAACGGCTCAGAGCACTGGGTCCCCTGTATCTACTCCTCCCCTGTGAGAAGCTCTCAGCCGGGTTCTCCGCACCAGAGCCTGGCATTGGCTCTTTGTCAGCGCATGGGGGTGCGGGCAGACGGACGACGTGAATATATCATGTACACAATAGAGTGAACAAGTGCAGTGCGACCATGAAAGCTCAGCGGGAGAGGCTGAGGATTCCAGGGTTGACATTGGAGTGAGTATTTTCCCTTCTCTCTCACGTCTTTTCTGGCTGTGATGACAGAAGACTGTTTATCTGCAGTGTGTCTGTCGCTGTAGCGGTGACAGCACATCTGAGCTGAGCAGTGCAGCATTACCACAGTAGCAGCGTCTGCAGCATGTGTTGAAGGGTAAATATAGGTTTGCTAGCTTGTGCAGATCCAGCTAGTGTCCCTTTGCGACAGCTTTGCATGTGTTTTTGATAGCACAGGCTTATTTTTGGATAAAGGACGATGATGCTAGATCAATAACAGATCATCTTCTAGTCACGGCTTTTCAGACTAGAGCCAGAAGGACTTGCGCAGCAGCTGCCTTTCTGTTTAGCTATGACATCTCCTCTTGGCGCATTTTATAGTTTTTGATCACCGTCACTTATTGAGTCATGTAGCTAAATTACCCCTACAGAAGGCCTGATTGTTGTCAACCTGTTAGCAGGTCAAAGACGCCAGCGTACTGCGTTTGATGCAGCAACATAAACAGTTAATATCTCGTCATATTAGATTGGCCATTGACGTTTCGGTAAGATGAGGCGCCTTTGTTTTTGTTTACAGGGGTCGCAGCAGATGCATGTTTGCGGCTGTGATCAGGTGTTGCATCATGGCTGCTGTTGCTAAGGATACAGATACATGCGTATCTCCTGGACATGTCAGCTCAGCAATTTTGCCTGACATGTTTTGTTTCTCAGTGAAAGAACCTTTGTAATGCTTAATAGAAGCATGATGCTTGTAGATTAACAATTATTATTTTTATGTTTACCTTTGTTAAATTTAAATTTGTGATCTGTCTGTATATCAACAAGTGTACAATCCAAAACCATTTTATGCTTAGGCAATGGAATGTAATGGACCATTGTTGTGGCAACCCTTTTGCAACGCAGCGTTTTACTGAAAAAACCTTTAATGGTCATGCATGACGCTGCTCTGTGGTTAATGCATGCTAGCTTGTGTATGTCTCTGCATACATAAGCACTCAACTTCAAAGGGACTGTTCTTCATAAAACTCAATTTGACTTCCAGCCTCACTCCACGAAGCTTGAGCCCAACTCCCACAAGCCCTTGCAGCCCATGCAGCCCGCTGCACGCATTTCATTTTTGGAGGTAAGCGCGTGCTTCTTTCACATAGCCATTTTGTTTTGAGGCTTAATATGTTCAAGGCTCTGTGTTCCGCCACTGAAAATGAAAGCATGGAGTTCAGTGATCGAAACAGCACAGGGTCTCCATTCATTTATCTCTGAGTTTTATGTTTACATTCAATGCCTTTGATTGTGATTTCATTTTCTAAAACTGTGGGGAATAGCATTATTTCTTGTGCTTATATAACGTTCTTAGAGTCACCCCCTTCCCCCAGCCTTTTTGGTGAGTCTCATTCACCCTCTTTTATGTGATAAATAGGATTTGCTTTGGCCATTGAACATTTTGGTGGAAAGAGCTCCGCACCATTTTGGGGGAAACCAGGTCATTTAAAATTCTGAAAATGAAGAACTGTGGCAGTGAATTCTTTTTAGCACAAAGACATTTGACGCATACTCTCAATTTTCGAAAAAGACATTTTTGGATAGTACTAATAATTGGTCTTTGCAGGCTTGACAGCACAAACCAATTGCAAGACTGGTTTTAAAGATTAGAATGCATTTCATGAAGCATTTCCACAAAACGTTAATGTGCCTTTTAAAAAAATCTAATTTAGAAGAAGGATAATTTATTATAATATAATATTATATAATTATATAAAATTATTGGTAACACTCCAGTGCTCACAATTAACTAGTTGCTTATTAGCATGTTTATTACATATAGGATATTGGCTGTTTATTACTATAAAGCACATATTAATGCCTTATTCTGCATGACCATATTCTACATCCCTTAATCCTACCCAATTCCCACCCAATACCTAAACTTAACAACTACCTTACTAACTATTAATAAGCAGTAATTGGGAGTTTATTGAGGCAAAAGTCTTAGTTAATAGTTAGTTATTAGTTAGAATTGGACCCTAATCTAAAGTGTGACCCAGTTATTAAATTGGAAGCAATAGTGTGTGCTTTATCAATATGCAGTGGAAGTCTGACATTGTGTGCTCACAAAATCAGAGACCTTGCCTTTTAAATCTGATCACCAATGTTTACAAGAGACTCATTTGAGATGCATGTTGCTACCTGTAAACAGCAATATACCTCAGCTCACCCTCTAGTAATCAGATCACTCAGGACAGATTTTATATAAACAGGACCGTTGATTGCTTGAATCTACCCTCATTCCTTTGGAACAAATCTGACAATCACGTTTTTTGAAGCTTCCTTTTGTTTCACAAGCTTTGCTTCCTATAGCATTGTTATACTGTACTTTGTAGCATATTCTGGGATTCTCCATTCAAAGCCCTAATGATGAAGCCAGAAAGGCACAGTCAATCTGTCCTTGTTTGTCATCTAGTAAGTCTTTTGGGATTGCTGATGAAGTGGGTCATTGAGCTGTTTGAACTAGTTTGATTAGTTGGTGTTTACACACAATCGTCTGATACCAGTAAACGGTGGAACTGTTTAGATGGAAGGAAGGTTGTGACTACTTTACAGAACATTTGCATGAGTTCTAAAAAAATAATACAGCTTGAGTCGACTGAAGCTTTGAGTATTTGAGGTTAATAATAATCCCATTCTTTGAGTGGCAGGCTTAAATAGAGATGATGTCTGTAGAATTGTGATGGCTGTCATTTTAATGAAGCTCTACACATCCCTACTCTTCAAGTGTTTATTGAATATTTTGTAAAATTCATTCCAGTTACCAGTACGAGTGTAGTACTATCAGCCTAGTTTCCCCCCAAATTTTGATAATTTAAAAAAGAAACTTATTTAGATTCCGCCTGGGCAAACTGATTGGTAAAAATATAATTTTCGTTAACTTTCTCATGCATAACTAAAATGTGCTTGCTTTTTCGGATATCACTAATGTCCAAAGTACTATAGAGAATAAGTATAAATGTTTACAATTTTAGTTTGGAAATGCTGCTGTACTTGTAAGGTCATTACTTGAGTGCCCTTATCTTTCAATAGTGTGCCCTGGTATACTTACTTTACATGTTTTGCTCAGTCTTGTGCACAGTTTGGCACACAATTCTTTCTAAGTATACCCCATTGACTGTGAATGCTGGATCTGGTGGATCTTTCTTTTCACTTAAATCACTCGCATGTGTGCTGTTGTCTGCGCAGACAAGTGAGGTATACTCTCAGCTTTATTCTGAGCATACTAAGCATGCTACTTTGTACTTTGTTGAATCAGACCACTGGTATTGTTTCTGGTTCGTCCTTTCCAAATGAGAACACCGGTGCATACGTATATAGAGCACGGGCTGACACAGAAGAGAGTGGGCTTGGATTGTTCCCAGATTTGTTTCTATAGGTCACTAGTCTTGCAGGAAGAGATAAGAAGTCATGAGACTAAAGTTGTAAGATGATTGAGCTAGACTTTTCTCACTTCATGCGTGACAAGGGTCCTCATGATTATGTCCATATCTGAAGCAATATTTAAGGGTTTGATCAGTTGTCTGTGTGCCTGGCTCATATGTTCTCTCAGGCCTGTCCTAACTTGTCTCCTCGTTATGACGTCGTTTGCCTCAGACCTTAGTGGCAGCTGCCCCTCTGCATTCAACAGCTAATTGTCAAGACCAAGCAGCCCCATTCCACCCCACCAAGTTCATCTGTCATGTGTCAGGGAGGTTGGGCCTCTTCGTGTCCCTGCCTGCCAAAAGAGCAGATTGAAGAACAGAACAGGAGCAGATCAAAGGTGCTGAAGTGGAAGAGAGAGGGTGGTTTTCCTCATATGGCAGGTCCAGTAGGGGTGGGGTGGGGGGGAGGCCGGGGGGGGTTACAGGGTGCAGGACTTGCACGTGGTTACTGTTGAAAAGCTGTGCATTTCCATTTCAAATGGCCCGATGGGTTTTGGAGCGGGGCCAGACAGGGAGAGCCGTGATTGCACTCACTGCGTCGTCTGCTGATGATGCATTGCTGCTCTGACTCACAGCCCCCTCCCTTCTTTTCCTCCCCCCTCCCTGCCTCAGGATGTGGTACGGTAGGTGCCTGTTACATGATATGGAGCATTCTTGAGTCTCAATGAGTCTACAGGATAGCGGTAAAGCCGTGCAACTTTCACATCAAAACAAAAACGTCATCCTGCTGGAAGTAGTCCTTTCCCTCTGTCCCAGAGGCATCCAGCATTCGAGCAGGAATGGATATGACCTGAATAGGAAACAGCTCAGAGGAGCTTTCACACTATTCGATTTAGGACACTTCAAAGGACAAACCGTCCCCTTGACAGCCTGTGTATGCTGCAGCGAGCAGCAGATGTGCCTGGACGAAACTCTGTAGTGGCAAAGCGTTGTGCTGGGAGGACTTCCCGGGACTCTTGCGCTGGGTGCCTACTTCTCTTGGAAGCCAGGCATTTCTCCTCACTCTCTTTTTCAAGACAGCTCAGAGCACTCTGGGGACATGACTTTGGGACAATGTCCGACTCTAGCTTATGGACTATACTCTCCAACTTTTCTATGCCACACTTTATCAGTGGAACAAGTCTACGGCGCTCCAAAAGGTAATCAAGTTGGTCAGGTTGATTGATTGTCGCCACTTCATAGTTTTGTGGGTTTGGGTTTTTAAGTCTTACAACTTTATCAAGAATTAAGTGAGTTGAGGTTATAGACAAGAACAATATGGTACTGTAGGTGCTGTGTTCTATTGTGTTAAATTTCCTTTGTGAATGCTAAACTGGAGTACCTCATGATTGTAATCAGGGCGTTATTGTTCAGTGCATGCAGCAGGCACAAAAGATGTTTACGTACGGGAGTAATTACCGTGCATTTGTCTAAATATGCATGTTGAATGTGAGGAAAATGAATTGTTCTGTAAATCCTCTTGAGCAGAGCTCAAATATTCCATGTTATTTGACGGATGCAGTCGGGTACACTGCTTTTGCAGTTAATGCTGAACTTGTGCTGTATCCTTTTCACCTCTCATGTGACAAGACCAAGCCTTCACTAAAAGGCCAGCCAGCCATAGATATCTTTGCTATCAAACAGTCATGTGTATTTCTGCGTGTCCTTTTCCTTCTTGCACACATTTTAATCCTGGGAATGACCCATTTTACCGTTGATGATACAGATGATCCGATTAGTATCCTCAGGATGAGTAAATCTGTCATTTGTTTGAAGTGAATTAGTTATGGAGAACATGCAAGGAGGACAGAATTGCGCATTGTGCTTTCTTCACAATGCTGTTTATTGGTTTGTACTGGGTGGAGATTTCAGTAATGTGTAATGTCTGTGGCACTCAATATGACACCAATAACACAGTTAAAGTTCCTTAGTAAAATAATATAACTACATTTTATATTGTGTATATACAAATTTTGTGTATTATTGTATATGTTGTCTTAATTCATAAAACTGACCTTGATTTAGGCTTAGTTCCTCAAATGTGTCCTTGTATTCAATTGTGTGTTTGGAGCACAGAAGTTTTCATCTAACAATAGTTGACTTTCTGTTGAGTCTTTACATGCTGGCCTTGAAGAAATAATTTGTTTTGTTAAAAAGATATAGATTAGTGCCACTTGTAAAGTAATTTAGGAATCAGATGTTTCTTTTGTTTCACTTCTGTTTTGAATGGCATGGGCGAATGCTCTGTAGATTGTACTTCAGGGCAATGTTTAGAAGTGAAGTTACTGGATGTTTCTCTGGTGCTTGATAAATTGAGCATCATATAATTGGTATTTATTAGCATTAGCTTTGAAATTAACTCAAAGCATTAATTTCATGATTTGGAAGGAAGGTAAATAGAGACAGAAAGTAATGTGAAAGAGAAAGGGGAATGGGAATGGGAATGGGAAAAAAGATATGACTGGATTCAAACAATACATTCCCAGGAGTACCACAGCTCAAGTGTGTGCAAAGGACATGCATCAACCACATTGTCATATAATTTAACACAGACTCTGTTTATATGCAATGAATAATGATGGATTTAATTCTTTGTAAATTAAACAAAGGACTCACTATGGACAAGCCAAGTCCATTAAAGAGACAGCTTCACAATTAGCTTTTGTAAAGTGTGTGTAAATGCCTAAATGACTAAAGTCAGTGACGGAAGCAAAATGTCTGTTGTCAAGTAACAATATTGACTGATACTTTATGATTCAGTCATTACGTTCCTTACAGTCATTTCTGTGTGGGTTTCTTCCAGATCTAGTATGAGTTATTGAATTGTCATTATAGCTACAGTAAGAAGTATGGAGCTGAGCGCTGTCTATTCCTAATCTGCCTGTGTGTAGGAGCTGTATAAATAGCAAAATCTGATCCTCTTTAACTGAGCATTCATGAACCAGATATTATTCTGAACCATGCCTCATATTTAAAGCAGTCTTTTCTTGCACTTTTAAAGTAAATTTTAACATCTCAAAACCCTGTCACAGGTCCAAAACGCCATTGATTGCAAAAACAGTTTGTCACGAAATCTTAACATCATAATCATGAGCTCACTAGAGTGCCATTTTACTGTACATGTCCAAAATTACATAATTTTACATATCTGAGGGTCAGATTGAAGGTGAAAAATGGTAATGTAAAACTAAATTGCATATGTATTTGGTGCAAAAAACCTTGACTAACATAAGTGGGCTTAAGAAGAAAATATTAAAATATAAAAAAAATGGTACATAAATGTAGGATATGGCTCCTTTAAAGTGTAGGATATGGCCCCTTTAAAGAATCGCCATTTTTCTTACTTGACATTTCTTTTTCTTTTTTTCTTTCTTTTTTTTTTTTTTTTTGGTCATCTAAGAGTCATAAAGTCATCTGCTGCTCCACTTGGATTCAGTAAAATTATTTAAATAGTTTTTGATTTTCTTGCATATGTAGCCAAATGTCATATTATTCTGTGGTTTGTAGTAATGTTTCTAGACGTTTTATGAATCATATTCGTCTGTACTGGTAGTAGGTCTTGCTCAAAAAGTCATCTTGGTTCACTAAAAGCTGGAAAGTGTTTCTTGTTTTCCTAAAATCATGCACATTTTCAGCCAGTGTGCTGACCTATCTAACTCCAAGAGGAATACTCAACTGTCTTAACCTTCATGGCCATAATAAGCTGTGGCGAACACTTAATTCTCATGGCCTTTTCTTTAATACATTATTCATGCTTTCAAGTGGGAAAGGATAAATAAGGAATCATAGAGATGGCTAAAGTCATAGTTCACATCAAATGTATGCAAAAGAGCAGCATGGACATTGTGTTAAATATCTACTTTTGGGTTCCTCAAAAGAAAAAAGAAAAAAAGGTGTTGAAAGTGAGTATGATAGAATTTTCGTTTTTGGGCAAACTATTCGTTTGACACCTCCATAAATGTGATAGATTCAATAGCAGCTGCTCTTCACAATCTCTTTGCTGAGGTGATGATCACAAGGGCTTTGCAATGTCATCTGTGATGTCTGCCAGGCTGCCATTTAGACACCAGCTTTGGGATCAATGGCTAGAGAAGAGGCCACAGTCACATGTTCATTTCCCCTCTAGGATTTCACTCTGTCCTCCACTATTGTGTTGCTAAAGCATCACTATTCCAGTTGCCCGTACTTGGGGTTAGGGATCTGTTGAGGAGAGATGTGCTATTTTTGTTAATATTTATTAAAAAAAAAAATAAAAAAAAATCAATAACAGTTTTCAGTGAAAAAGGTGAACATTTTCTTACCAGATGTTGTGTGTGTCTGTGTGTGTGTGTGTGTGTGTGTGTGTGTGAGAGAGAGAGAGAGAGAGAGAGAGAGAGAGAGTACTTGTTTTGGCTATATTTGTGAGGACCAAATGACTTCTCTTATATTGTGAAATACTTTGACAACCAACTAGTGAGGACATTTGACTGGTCATCACTAGTTAAAAAGGCTTATAAATCAGCCAAAAGAAGTTTTTATTTAAATGTAGTGTTTTGCATGTTTCTGTGATGGGTAGGTTTAGGAGTAGGGGTTGGGTTAGGTGAAAATATCATTGACCTGATATAAAATCAATGGAAGTCTATGCAATGTCCTTACTAAGATAGCAAAACATGTGTGGGTGTGGGTGTGGTCCTGTTAAACCATATGTTATGGGAACAAAAGGTCTCCACAAAGATGGCAATATCTGAAATCCTTGTGGGGACATTTTTGGTCCCCATGAGGAAAACTGCTTATAACTCCTCCTAAGTGATGTTTTTTGAAAATCTAATGCAGAAAGTTTTCTGTGATGGGTGGGTTTAGGGTTAGGGGATAAAATATACAGTTTGTCCAGTATAAAAATCATTATTTCTATGAAATGTGGAATTATGTCTTGGGAAAACTCACTGTGTGTGTGTGCGCGCGTGTGTGTGTGTGCGCGCACGTGTACGTGTGCGTGTGCGTGTGCGTGTGTGCGGTAAACCCTACATTTGGAGAATGTCCCCACAAAGATTGTAATACCAGTAATTTTTTACTGGTAAACTGCTTATAAATCATACAGAATTATGTTATTTAAAAATGTAAAAACTGTTTTCTGTTTAGGGGTAGGTTTAGGGATAGAGTATAGAATATACAGTTTGTACATTATTATTACAGTATCATTACGTCTATGGAAAGTCCCCATAAAACATGGAAAACCAACATGCGTGTGTTTCTGTGAAGTATCAGATATTGTGCATATGGTGTTAACTGGTAATTACTCCTTGTCAATTTGTAAAAAAAATAAAATAATAATTTTCAAGCAAATGATGTTCCTCTTTAGATAAAAAGTCAAAAAGTAGTTCAAACCACAAGTGCACAGGGTCATTTATGGTAATGACCTTTCAGCACTAATATGTTTACATTTTTACATTAAAAGGGCCACATTAAGGGCTGCCAATTACGCAGCTATTTTAACAACAGTAGCAGAAACACAGTAAGCGGTAAAATAGAATACAATTATCTGTCATACTTGACTCTGTCCATTCAGACCAGATTTGTGGCAAGACTTTTTTTTTTTTTCATCCACATTAAGCACTATTAATCAGCATGTTAAGAGCATTTTATAATAAATTATTTATAGATGGCAAGGGAATCTCAAACTTAAACTTGAAACTTGAAATTACTAGTTAACTTTGTTTTCTGCTCATGATGGTGTTTTGATTATGAATGTATGTTTGTTTTTAGTAGATACTTGTTTTAAGTAAATGAATAAATGATAAAATGAATATAAAATGGCCTTCTGCCTTACATATGTAGGCTATCTAAATGTAAAAGTAATAATAGCTTGATAAAACATCTGATCTAACCTTTTAATAATCATATCTAATTGGGCTCAACTGATGAAATATTTAATTTTTGAATAGAAAAATTCTCAGATGCCACTGCTTTGACTCTGAGGGCGCAATGGGGGGGAGAAAACATGAGGAAACACAAAGGCCAAACCAAAGAATATAGTTCTGATGTGCAGAAAAAGATTGTTGAGCTTCACAAAATAGAAAGTGGCTGTAAGAAAATAGCTAAAGCATTGAAAATCCCCATTTCCACTATCAGGGCAATAATTAAGGAGTTCCAATCAACTAAAGATGTTACAAATCTGCCTGGAAGAGGACATGTGTCTAAATTGTCCTAATGTGCGGTGAGGAGGAATGTTTGAGTGGCTAAAGACTTGCAGAGATTTGAGTCTTGAGTGTCAGAAAGCCTAAAAAAAAAAAAAAAAAAAAGATCAAACAGCACCTACAACCCCACAATTTGTTCGGGAGGGTTTAAAAAAAAAAAAGAGGGTTTCTCTCATCCAGAAACAAACTCCAACATATTGAGACAAGACTGGAACTTCAAACGGGACCGGCTTCTATGGTCAGATGAAACTAAAAAAAGAGCTTTTTGGCAGCAAACCCACCAGATGGGTTTGGTACACACAGGGATAAAAAGTACCTCATGCCCACGGTAAATTATATTGCTGGATCTTTAATGTTATCGGCCTGTTTTTCTGCTGGAGGTCCTGGACATCTTGTTTAGATACATGGTATCATGGATTCTATCAAATACCAACAGAAAAAGAAAAAAAATCAAAATCTTCTGCTAGAAATCCAATAATGGGCCATGGTTGGATCTTCCATCAGGACAATGATCCAAAACAAACATCAAAACCAACACAAAAATGTGTCACTGAGCACAAATTAAAGCTTCTGCCATGGCCATCCCAGTCCCCTGACCTGAACCCTAAAGAAAATGAGTGGGGTGAACTGAAGAGAACAAGCACCAACATGGAGCTGGGGATCAGAAGGATCTGGAGAGATTCTGTATGGAGGAATGGTCTCTGATATCTTGTCAGGTGTTCTCCAAACTCATCAGGCATTATAGGTGAAGACTCAGAGCTGTTATCTTGGCAAAAGGAGGTTGCAATAATTGGGTGCCAATAATTGTGGCCAACATGAACTAGAGAAAAACATTTATTTCATAATGAGCTTATCCCCCCATTTTCAATTGTTTTACTTAAATGAAAGGTTAGAACTTTGAATTTTTTGAATGAAAGATCAAAAGGATAAACAATGCAGATTTATTTTCACAGCCACCTTTGCTCATATTTACTAGGGGTGCCAATATTTGTGGAGGGCACTGTATATATCCAGACCGCCGCTGGAAAGGAAATATAGACACCTGACCTCTTTTAATTGATTGCAATTTAATTGATTACCCCCTGATATATATATATATATATATATATATATATATATATATATATATATATATATATATATATATATATATATATATATATATATATATATATAAATATATAAAAAAAATATATAATAGAGAGAGAGAGTGTAAGGATAACACATTGTGTGGATGTGAAATGGTGTTAATTAATTCACTAAGATCATGTATAGTAGGGCAGTCAGTGTAATTTTCATTTAACTTTGTTTTTCTTGGCACATTCACAGAGCAGTTTTAGAGGAAATATTATTTGCTATTTACCTATGCAGTTCTAATATAAATTCATTTATCTATAATGATACATCTGTCAGGATTTACATTTGCTTCAGTGTTACTTTATGTAATGACAGATGCACAAATATAGTATTAATGCCTCTCATGTAGTTGTTTTGTGACTTACCTGTCTTAATGCTGTTGTCATTTTTCTGTAACACAGTTGTAATATTGAAGTGGTCTGTTCACAAAATGCATTAATTTGGTTTGTTTTTCTAGCTGCAGAACAAGCAACAGAAAAAGTTTAATTGGGAGTGGACAGTCATCAGCCCTTCCTCGACCTCACTCACCTCTGTCATCACACACAGGTAACTGGTTCAGTGTATTTGTCTGTTTGTTTATGTGCACATAGTGATGGTTTTGATGTCCGTCCAAGTGACACTTTGATTCTATTTTCGCAGCATAGTCCTGCCCATAGTGAAATCTCATTGATCCAAAACCCCACTAATATAATGTATACAGCTTTATATTAAGCATCAACTTTTGGATTGGCTCCTTTCTTGAAAATTTCTTGCTTCACACTTGATTAGGGCTCAGTGTAATACATACCAGGCCCACAAAAAATAATAGTGTGTTTGAGCAGCAATCTTCATGAGCTGTACACTAGATCTTTGTCTTTCTTAATCTGCCGACTACACGCACAACTGCCCCTGTTCTCTACTGGAAACTTTTAAAGAACATTCAGCATTACTGTTGATTTAATTACAGTGTATTAATCTGATTAAACGTCACTTTAGTTTTATAGTCATGAAAGTTTTTTTAAAAAAAGTTTCTTCAACAAGGCTGCATTTATTTGATCAACAATACAGTAAAAACAGTAATATTGTAAAATATTATTACAATATAAAATAACTATTTTCTCTTTGAATGTATTTTAAAATGTAATTTATTCCTGTGATTGCAACGCTAAATTTTCAGCAGCCATTACTCTAGTCTTCAGTGTCACATGATCCTCCAGAAATCATTCTAATATGTTGATTTGGTGCTTAATAAACATTTCTTATTATTTTTCCATTAATGAAAATGCATAGAAAGTAGAATTGTTTTTTTGTTTTGTTTTTTTTTTGTAAAAAATCTTTACTGTCGATATTGATTAATTAAATACAACTTGCTAAATAAAATAATTAATCTCTTTAAAAAAAAAAAAACTTTTGAACAGCATTTTATATACATATAGAATTGGATTGTATTAAAAATATATATACTGTACGTATTATGTATTGTATTTTATATATTGTATTAATGGCACTATATCAGCCATTAGATATTAGCATCAGCTGTTGAAAACCTCATATCAGTTGATAACATGCAAATTCCACATCATTATTGGTTTCTTATTTGCATTATTTTTAAATCATTTGTCTGTGTTTATCACTTGTATGTGAATATCAGTAAATGAGTCACCACTAATGAGCAGCCACCATCAGCAAAGCTCAGGGGCCTCTCTTTATCAATACCAGTGGGGCCATAGACATGTCTGTTAATTAACTATTAACTCCTTCTCCTATTCAATCAGGTTAATTATCTGTAATTATTGCGGGGCAAAAGGCTGTTTTTCTGTTGGTGGAAGTGGAACACTGGCTCTAATGGCCATGATTTGGGATCTCCCAGATCCTCAAATGTGCCCATATTGCCAAAAGCAATCCCCAGAAACAGTGGGGTTCAGCTAATAAGAGCGCACATATGGTGACAATGGTGTGGGGCGTTTCTGGCCCATCTCTAGGCTTAACTCCCCTCATGTTGTATGGTATTTCTCTTTGTCAAAAATGAATCATAAAAATACTGTTAAAACTGTCCATATCTCTTCAAGAAGAAATATGGTAGAGCTGGACCAGCCATATATTGGAACTGCAGAAGATGATGATGTTAATAATATAGTTAAAAGATTTAATGCTGAGCAAAGAGTATTGCTGGCACAGTAAAAAGTGTGTGTGTTTTTTTTTGTTTTGTTTTTTTATAGGCACCAGTCCACAAGACAGCCCTAGAAACTTCTCCCCCAGTGCTTCAGCTCATTTCTCCTTCACACGCAGGTAATGACATAGACAAAGACATGAATGATATCTATACCTATGGCACACCTTGGTTTTCTATATTTCTAAACTACCAAAAATGTTACCTTGAGAATAAGCAAAAAAAAGGGGCCCAAGTCATATCTAGGGACGAGAGTATCATAGAGACTTGGACTAGGCTCTTTTCTCTTGGGAGGACAAGCAAACTCCCACAACACCTTAGGATATTGTGGTGGTGTGATTACCAGAAAATGAAAGTGTGGAAGGATGAATTTACTGTATAAGCCAGCACTCAAAATGCATAATCTGAGAGATAAATGGCTGTATTATTAGAATAGGTGGTCCAAATCTGTCAGGAATATCAGGATATCAGTACAGTGTTCAAGTAAACAATGATCTTTGATGTGAGGAGCATGTGGCTGATGAAAGCTTTTGGTTTCTGCTTTTGAAAACCTCAGGAGCTGACAGGCTTTCTACAGTTTTAGATGGAAACAAATTTAAAACCATGGTTCAGAAGTTCAGATTTAAACCTGTCAAGTCAAACTCTGTTCGATCAGACAGGATGGGGTGAAAAATGGGTCTTTTGTTTCAAAATTCTTATTACTATTATTATTTATTTATTTATTTATTTATTTATTTATTTTTTGCTATTTATAATCCTCTAGTCATGGACTAAGAGCAGACAGGTAATTCAAATGAAGCTTTTTGAGCAAATCTCATGATACCTGTCATAAACATGTTCAGGTCAGATTTTGCATTTTCTTTCAAGACAACTGAAGCTTTTTTTAGGACCATAAAAAATGTTTTTTCCAATGTGACATTAGACATCCATATAGAATTATTATATTTTCTTTCTTCCGATTTTGGGGTGAAATGTGACCTGGATATGAGATTCATGAGATTAACTCTATTATCCTTGTTGTTCATTTGTCCCAGTAATCAACCATAATGCATCACAAACGTTCCCATGTACATTGAACTATTCACTGTGGATATTGACATCAAGTGCCTGCACAACCATTTTTGGGATTTTTCTGTGTTTACTCTGCCCATATATCTCTCCTCCCAGTGTTTGTGGCATTTGTCTTCCTGTGATTATCATCAGACCATTCAATCAGCCAGGCCCTTAGGAAATTGCACACTGAGTACTGCTCGAAATGATAGCAGCCCTAGCTCATGGATTACACTGCCACTGTCTTTCATCTGATCTACTTTGAAAATAAATGACTCGCTCAGCATTTTCCTTTTATCTAGAGTAACACTCGCCTCTCATGTCTTGGAGCCAATGCAATGCAATCTAGTATATGCCATTTACTGATGATGATTCTATACAGTACTTGTAATTATTTGAGGATATATGGACTGAAGGATTGTCTGTGTTTGTAGAACTGACGGGCGACGCTGGTCCTTGGCATCCCTTCCCTCCTCTGGCTATGGAACAAACACACCCAGCTCCACCGTTTCTGTAAGTACTGTATGTTTTTCAGAATGTAGAGGTATGTTTGCATTCACTGGAAGCGTTTTAAGCAACAAAGTTTTGGTGGCATTAAAGGATTAGTTCACTTTCAAATGAAAATTACCCCAAGCTTTAATCACCCTCATGCCATCCTAGGTGTATATGACTTTCTTGTTTCTGACAATCGGAGAAATATTAATAAATATCCTGACGCATCCGAACTTTATAATGGCAGTAATGCACTAACAAACGAGTATGAGCTGAAGAAAGTATCTCCATCCACATCCATCCATCATAAACATATTCCACACGGCTCTGTGGGTTAATAAAGGCCTTCTGACGTGAAGTGATGTGTTTGTGTAAAAAAAAATCCATATTCAACAAGTTATAAAGTAAAATATTCAGCTTCTGCCAGACCGCCTTCCATATTCAAACTACGAAAAAAAGAGAACTGGCATCGCGTCAGTTCCGTAAGTTAAATAGGGAAGACGTAGGACGTACGGCATAAGCTTTTTGAAGAATACAGAAGGCGGTCTGGCGGAAGCTGGATATTTTACTTCATAACTTGTTAAATATAGATTTTTTTACACAAACGCATTGCTTCACTTCAGAAGGACTTTATTAACCCGCCGGAGCCGCGTGGAATATGTTTATGATGGATGGATGTGGATGGAAGTACTTTCTTCAGCTTATACTCGTTTGGTAGCGCATTACTGCCATTATAAAGCTCGTATGTGTCAGGATATTTATTAATATTTCTCCAATTGTCTTTGTCAGAAACAAAAAAGTCATATACACCTAGGATGGCTTGAGGGTGAGTAAAGCTTGGGGTAATTTTCATTTGAAAGTGAATTAATCCTTTAAGTGATATTTTTTTATTTTTTTATATGCATTATCCCAAAATGGAAAACATTGCTACTGAATACCCCCAACATTTACTTTGTATGTTGTTGACATTGCAAGCTTCATTGCTGTATATGCTTTGAAGCATTTAGTTTGTCTGTGTCACAACTGATCTGATACTTGGCTGAGGCTGTCTGCCACAGGCAACAGATGCTGCCATGACTGTCTCCCAGTCTGATTCATGTGCCTCTGAGCAGAGCCAGATTTGTTTGCTGGTAAATATGTCCCTGAATCTGTGCCAGACTGCCCATCCACTCACTCACTCACTCACTCACTCACTCACTCACTCACTCACTCACTCACTCACTCACTCACTCACTCACTTACTCACTCACTCACTCACTCACTCACTCACTCACTCACTCACTCACTCACTGACTGGTTGTTGTTGTTTAGTGACACAGTTGCTGCAGCTGCACATCCTTACCGGAAATGGCAAGCGGTTTGACTCTGGCACACCAGCCAACCAATGTTCAGTTTACAGAAAATTTCCAATGTACAAGTAAATATATTTTAAATACATGTTGTTCTTTTAAATTTTTTCTATTCATCAAAGAATCTTGAAAAAAAGTATCACCATTTCCACAAAAATGTTAAGCAGCACAACTGTTTTCAGCATTGACAATAGTAAGAAGAAATGTTGCACCAAATCAGACTGAATGATGACTAAAGACTGGAGTAATGATGCTGAAAATAACATTTTAAAAATATAATGAAATAGAAAACTGTTATTTTAAATTGTTTAAATTTAAATTGTAATAATATTTCTCAATATTAATCAAATAAATGCATCATAAGAGACATAAAAAAACATAAAGCAAGTCTTATCAACCCCAACCCCGGTACTGTATATTTGATGTTTAAAAGTAGGGTAGGCAATTTCGGAGAGGCTAGCAACAGCAAGCTGGCTTTGAAAGAATGAGAGCATAGGTTTCTTTCTTTGTTTCTTTTTCTAGTTAGTTCACCCAAAAATGAAAATTCTGTCATTAATTACTCACCCTCATGTCGTTCCACACCCGTAAGACCTTCGTTCATCTTCGGAACACAAATTAAGATATTTTTGATAAAATCCAATGGCTCAGTGAGGCCTCCATTGCCAGCAAGATAATTAACACTTTCAGATGCCCAGAAAGCCAAAATAAGCTAAAGGCATATTTAAAACAGTCCATGTGACTACAGTGGTTCAACCTTAATGTTATGAAGCGACGAGAATACTTTTTGTGCACAAAAAAACTTTATTCAACAAAATCTAGTGATGGGTGATTTTAAAACACTGCTTCATGAAGCTTTACAAATCTTTTTTTTTTTTTTTTTTTTTCGAATCAGTGGTTCGGAGCGTGTATCCAACTGCCAAAGTCACATGATTTCAGTAAACGAGGCTTTGTTACATCATAAGTGTTTCGAAATTTCAATGGCTCACCACTGGGGGGCATGACTTTGGCAGTTTGATACATGCTTTGAACCACTGATTCAAAACAAAAGTTTCGTAAAGCTTCGAAGCTTCATGAAACAGCATTTTTAAATCACCCATCACTAGATATTGTTGAATAAAGTCGTTATTTAGTTTTTTTGGTGCACAAAGAGTATTCTTGTCACTTCATAACATTAAGGTTGAACCAATGTAGTCACATGAACTGTTTTAAACATGTCTTTAGTAGCTTTCTGGGCATCTGAAAGTGTTAATTATCTTGCAAAGGTCTTGCGGGTGTTGAACGACATGAGGGTGAGTGAGTAATGACAGAATTTTCATTTTTGGGTGAGCTAACTCTTTCAGATAGTAGGTAGATTAATGTATATAGGGATCAAAGTGGTAGTCATAGAAAAGCCATGTAATGCCAGAATAAAGGCTAATAATGGCTGAATACAAACAAAAGAATACTGATAAAATAATAATGAAGATTCAGATCAGAGGTGTGAAAGGTTTGTAGAGTGAGAACAATAAAAACAAAAATTGGTCAGTTCTCCTCGAGCGAGAACAATAAAAACAAAAATTGGTCAGTTCTCCTCGCCAGACATTAGATAATAGACTGCAAATGGGTGTTTCCAGGGCAATAAATTTTATTAGCATCTTATCAGCCTTCTCTAAAAACTCACATGACATGGTGTTAGAAAATTCTTCATAAAATTCATAGTTTTAGAGATAACATCCTCAGATTTAAAATGAAGTATGAGCAGACTTGTGGCTTCAGTTTTATTGTATTTTGAAGTTGCTACAAAATACAGCCACATAATATTTTAATATTTTTATTTTTTTTTTAATTGTTTTTATGTTTATATATCTTATATATCTCGATATTAAACAGTCTGAGAAATTCTGAGTCTTGAACTGTAAACTCTCAAGTGTTGGCTTTCTAAATATACGTTGGTTGTGTCTATTCAGAATGACTTATGAGCAGCAACCTTTTTATTTTGGGTATGTTATTTATGCCCCACTTGCTAAATGGGTGATGTGCTAAGGGGTTAATACAGTACATAATGTCCAAAGTTAGCCTTTTTTTTTTTTCATAAGCCACCACAATATATTGTCAGTTAAAAAAAAAAAAAAAAATCATAGTTTTCATCCTTGTTGGATTACATCATCATGAAGAAATGGTAAAATCCATTGCTGTGTTTTAGTTTTTATCCATCACCTGCATTATCCACCTAATGATGTGTAATGTAACACATCAGTGGGCATCTTTTCTTTCTTATTTTGTTTTCATTTCATTTCTCTTCTTTTCTTTTCTTTTTCAATGTATTTTCGTTTCATTTCCAGTCGTCCTGTTCATCACAGGAGAAGCTCCATCAGCTGCCTTTCCAGCCCACACCAGACGAGCTCCACTTCCTGTCCAAGCATTTCTACACAGAGAGCATCACTGGAGACGACCGCAGAAGAGCCACACCTATGCGGCCACGCTCCCGCAGTCTCAGGTACAGGAAGCTTAGATGTCTTTTACACTTGTCTGAGATCTATCTTTTTCTGCAACTTAATTCACATACCATCTGCCCTGAATAGTATACAAGAATCTGAAATCATTGTACATTGAAAGTAGTATGCCAAAGATGGTACATGCTTTACTGTGGTACTTACTATGGTACATGGTACTACTATGCGCTAAAAATATGTATGCAAACTGAGACACATCCAATGTCTTTCTCACAATATTAATATTACTTTTTATATTGCAATATTACATGATATATTGAGTATATTGAAAAATACGTTTTTCTTAAATTGCATTGATAGTCCTGGAAGATCCCCATCATGCTGTGACCATGAGATTATCATGATGAATCATGTGTACAAAGAAAGATTTCCCAAGGTAAGTGTAACCTTTCTCCAGTCCTCTTCAGTCTCAAATCATTGTGTCTTTAAAGGGGAATTCATTGTTGGTTTGTTTTGTCCACCCTTCAGGCCACAGCTCAGATGGAGGAGCGCATTAAGGAGATCATTCAAAGCAACTCCCCTGAGAACGTCTTACCTCTGGCTGATGGCGTCCTCAGCTTTGCCCACCACCAGATCATTGAGCTGGCCAGAGACTGCCTGGAAAAGTCCCGTCTTGGTCTCATTACCTCACGATACTTCTGTGAGCTCACAGATAAACTGGAAAGGCTCTTTCAGGAGGTAAATTATGCCTTCACAGACATTGTTTTCTTCATTCTTCTGAGCTAAAACTAACTTTCTATATTTAAAATACGTTGTCCCCTGTTTATTATTCTATGCAGAATGTGTTTTTGATCAATGCGTTCATTGATGCATGCATATTGATGGCCTCTTGTAATGTGTTCTGTTATTGTAATGTAGTCGACTGAGCGATCAGAGAGTGCAGAGGTGACCTTCATCAAGGAGCTCGTAAAGAAGATTCTCATCGTCATTGCCAGGCCTGCGCGTCTCCTTGAATGTCTGGTAGGTTGTCCTCAGCAATGAGTTCCTCAACAATGAGATGGTCTGGCTCAATCAGCCTTGTGACTTCTGTGGTGATGTGCTTTAGAATACTGTTGCTTCAGTCAATTTTCAGATATTTACCAAACATCTGTTAAAGCTTAAATCAATATGACCATATGCTTTACATTATGCAAGAAGTGAGAATCTATTAGTACAGTCTGGTCAAAGTCTTGTGTTAAAGATAAATACTTTCTGTCTTGTAGGAGTTTGACCCTGAAGAGTTCTATCATCTCCTGGAGGCAGCAGAGGGTCATGCCAAAGAGGGCCAAGGAATCAAGACCGACATCCCACGATACATTATCAGCCAGCTTGGTCTGACAAGGGACCCACTTGAGGGTAAGAGGACCATAATCCATGGGTTTCAGTAGTCTAGCCATCAATTTTTTTTTTTTTTAACAGTCCATCAGGAAATGAAGTTTTATTCGCAGACTATCAGGCTGAATGTTTCCAAGAAAGAACTAGTTGTTGAATTTGCCTCAGTTTGCATCAAAACTTTAAATAAATGTTTTCAGAGTTCAGGGGCATAAATCGAGTCACTCTTTTGGGAGATTTATTGTTTTATTGTTTTACAACATTGAACCACAGAGGATTTAATTAGTCACCGATCAACAGAAAATATTATTTTATGATGTATAAATATTTACCCCTTCAGATCATTTAATAGAAGCATGTTGTCAGGTCTACTAGTAAATTCTCAAGAACTGAGACCTGCATTCTGCTTTTTATAGTCGTGTTGTAAAATAAATCAAGAAAAAGTCTGAGGATAAATACATTTTATGCACTTGCGTTTGGACAAACGCTAACATAACTAACATTTTCTACTACTTTGGTGTTGTTTTTTTCACTGTAGCACAATTATTCAAAAGAGTTAGTGATGTGTTGTACATCAGTTTATTGTCATTAATCTCATAAATTTCCCATTTATTTGCCCCTGAACTTCACACCAGGTCACATTAGGAGGCTTTAAATTTACAGCTCATGATCTTAAGCTGTGCATCAGTGCATTTTATATGTTCAATGTCAGGAGCCTACTTGCAGAAAATATGATTTGTATTGTTTCTTTTGGGCTTTATTTCTGGGCTTTATGCTTAAAGCCTTGTTCAGACACAACATTCTGTTACAAAGCTCTGAATTTGTACTATCATTCTATAAAGACCATCATTATCGGTAATGAGAACAGAATACGCCCGTAGACCTTGATGCCTCTGTCTTGCCATCTCTGCCAAAGCAGTGTTGGTTACAAAGCCCTCCAAGGCTTTCTAATCCTCGGAGAACATCCAAATCAGTTGGTGTGATGATTGGAAATGGAGATAGGCAGCTGTTGTGAGGGCTTTCTGGTGGGCTTAGTTCTCTTTAGAGACAGCTGAACGACCCTCCAGTTCATTACCTCCTGCTGTTCATCAGTTACTTTTGGAGCCTCCTGAGAACTGCTTCATTGGGATTTGTTTGGAGTGGCAGTTTTTTTTCAGCATAAATGTTTCATGATGTGTGTAGATTTTACTGTTGATTTCCACACCATTTAACTCATTTAGAAACCACAGCAGTCAGCTCTACAAAGTTACTCTTTTGGAAAAAGTGACTTTTGTTTTGACTTTTTTTTTTGTAGTCATTCTGGGTCGGCAATGTTCCCTCTAAATTATGCACTAATGTTGTTCCTGCAATAATGGAAAAACATGCTGCACAGAAGAGTCTTACAAATATATAGTGAAAAAAAGCTTTCTTGAATCAGAGCTCAACTGTGGTCAAAACATTATGTTCAATGATTTGGGAAAACCTTTTTGTAATATCTGGACCACAATAGTGTTTTATGTCTTTTAAATGATCTGTTGTTATCTAGCATGTAATTAATTGTCATTGTCTTGCAGAAATTGCCCAGTTAACTAGCTACGACAGTGGGATTGCAGAAACTCCTGAGACGGATGAGTCTGTCAGTGTAAGTAGTTTTAACTAAACACATTACCCAAGACAGCAAACTAGTAAACTTCTGTAATCACAACTGTTGTTCAGAAATGCATGGAATAAAAAAAGAGATAACCAGCTATGATTAAAGAAGAAAATGTTTCATTTTCGGTTACACTTAATTTTAAGGTGTCCTTGTTACAGTGTATTTATACATTTAAGTACTTCTGAGTAATAATAATTAACCACATGTACGGATTAGGGTTTAGTTTTGTCCATGTAACAAGGACACTGTAAAATAAAGTGTTACCTCATTTTATAGAATTAAATTGAATGTAAGGAAGAAATATACAAATATTATTACAGTATGCTATTTTTTATTAATTTGCTATTAAAAGAAGTCTGCATAACACATATATATCTAGTCCCACAGTTTGAGCGCAGCACTACGGTCCCGGCGTAAACCATGTGAACTCGACTTTGAGATGATCAAACTGATCAGTAATGGGGCTTATGGGTAAGTGACTTTATTGAAGCGAATTATTAGGTAAAATGTTTAGTATTTGTACTGCATATTGTTTCACATTCTATTTTTAACAAACGGTTTGAAGTACATAGTATATACAGCACAGTTAGCTAATTCCTAATAATCCTTTTTAAAGCGTAGTCCTTTAAATTGGTTTTCTCTGTTATACTTGTTACTCTGTGTTAAATTATCATACATTTGTCTGTTAATGTAATCCAAGAACATTTTTATTTCTTCTTTACAGTGCAGTGTATTTAGTGAGACACAAAGAGACAAAACAACGCTTTGCCATGAAGAAGATCAACAAGCAGAACCTGATGCTGAGGAACCAGATCCAGCAGGCCTTTGTGGAGAGAGACATCCTGACTTTTGCTGAGAACCCTTTTGTGGTCAGCATGTACTGCTCCTTTGAGACTCGCAGACATCTATGCATGGTTATGGAGTATGTTGAAGGTAAGCTGTAACATGTACATCATTTTTAGTGCTGGAGAATGTTACTTTTGAAAATAGTTTCATTATTCTCCTATACTCCTAATAAAAGTTTAAAAACTACTTTACAAAGTTATGTTTTATGGGCATAACATGTTACTTTGGGTGTTTGCAGGGTGACCAGGGGCCAATAAATAAAATAACCTGGTAATAGTAATGAAACTATATTTAACATTTGGTAACCACCAGCTACGTTTTAGACCAGCACATTCATTTCATGTTCATTTTTATAATCTCATTTGTTCAAATATTTACACACGCTGTCGACCATGTACTGGACAGTAAATAAATTCAATAGAAAAGTATTTCACATTTTTCAAAAAGTAACTCCAGCATTATGGTTAATTCAGTAAGTAGGATTCTTTTTATACCAGCAGAATCAAAAGAAAAAAAAAAGTGCATTGTACAAAGTGCTTTCCGATGAATCAACAAATAAATTACTTTCAAAGAGCAAAAAATTTAATCTATTTATGCAACATGCACTCTATGTAACTCACATTGATCTAAAATGTCTTTTAATATGCACAGTTTGAAGGAGCCAAAAAGCTCAAAAGAGTTGTATGCAGCATTCATTTGTACATTTCCCATCCTGACAGGAGGGGATTGTGCTACATTGCTTAAGAACATGGGTCCTCTCCCTGTGGACATGGCCAGAATGTACTTTGCTGAGACTGTGTTAGCCCTGGAATATCTCCACAACTATGGAATCGTCCATCGAGATCTCAAACCAGACAAGTAAGCTGCTCAAAAATGAAACATGCACCATTCCCTGCTGAAAAATCCAACTAAAACCAGAATCTGATTCAGCATGCTTTCTAGTTGGTTAAATCCTGTTGGCTGGTATAAGCAGCCAGTGGACCTGGTTTCAACCTGGAAAACCATCTTTAAGCTAGTTAGAGTGTGGTGACCACTTTGGACTGACAACAAATCAGCTACCAAGTTCTTGGCATCCTTTTTTTTTCCAGCTCTGATAATGCTAATACATAACTAACTTTTTTTTTTTTTATTGTCTGCCCTGTGTTATTACATTACAACAGTTTGTTGGTCACTTCAATGGGACACATCAAGCTGACAGACTTTGGCCTATCAAAAGTTGGTCTGATGAACATGACCACTAACCTCTATGAGGGTCACATCGAGAAGGATGCTAGAGAGTTCTCTGATAAACAGGTACAGATCCAATTCTTTATGAAAGTCCTGAGAATGTGAAAATTATTTGAACTTTTATTTGACTTCATTTGAAATTACATAGTTTTTGTCATAACCTCTATGACTGATATTTGATTTAAAGATCTGGGACCAGCTGCTATGTTAAGACTGTGCCTTAAGAACTAGTCTGACTAACTAGCAGTTAGTTAAGGTGTAATCGGTCTTACTTTTCACATTTAAATTAGGCCAGTTTACATTTTTGTGTAAATAATTTAAAATCTATGGCCAATCTTAAATAAAAAAAAATAGATGACTTACTTGTAAAATTAGTCTAAGCAGTTCATGCAAGCCGCCACTGGTCTTTAGAGAAACATGAGTTTCCATGCATCCAAATCTACTGATCACCAGCTGTGTTGGTCTTTAAGGTTGTAACATTAGCAAACTTTTCTCTCTACAGGTGTGTGGGACTCCTGAATACATTGCTCCAGAAGTGATCCTGAGGCAAGGCTATGGGAAGCCTGTGGATTGGTGGGCAATGGGCATCATCCTGTATGAGTTTCTAGTGGGCTGTGTACCATTCTTTGGAGACACTCCAGAAGAGCTGTTCGGCCAGGTCATCAGCGGTCAGTCACATTCTGAATTCCTGTTATGGAATACATTCATGCTTCATGCAGGAAGAGCTTTAGCAGGTGCAGATTGTGTTGTGTAATCTCAAATCTGCTTCTCATTAATGCATATCAGTATCTCATAGGATCAGCGAAAGACCCCACAGGCATGACAGTGTCCTGTTCTTATCCTCCACCTGTCATTCTGCAAACCTGGATATCTCTGGATTTGTTCATTGCGGTCTTATGCAAATGAAATCACAATGTGATTCTATTTTACATAAAAAAGAAGTAAAGTTTGAGCTGTCTAACAAAATTTTAATTTAATTTAAGTATTAAACATAAATGAAGTGTACCATGATACAAAAGAAATCTAACAAGTGAGTTGCTCTGTCCTACAGACAGCAATTATAGAACACAGCCACTTGCTTTTAGCAGAGTTACATAGTATAGTTAAGCCAAGTAAAATGACAAGTATGTGTCCCCTTTGAAATATCAAAATATATTGTCCTCATGACTCTACCAAAATGTTCTTCCAGTCCACCCCATTATAGTTCAGTATATACACTCACCGGCCACTTTATTAGGTACACCTTACTAGTAATGGGTTGGAACCCCTTTTGCTTTCAGAACTGCCTTAATTCTTCATGGCATAGATTCAGCAAGGTGTTGGAAACATTCCTCAGACATTTTGGTCCATATTGGCATGATGGCATCATGCAGTTGCTGCAGATTTGTCAGCTGTGCATCCATGTTGTGAAACGCCTCTAAATGGCGTGCTATTCTGCTGGAAGTAGCCATCAGAAAATTGGTACTCTGTGTTCATAAAGGGATTGACAAACTGCCAAAATATTTATGTCGATTCTTTCATTATCCATTTAAGCCACATAACTTGAAACAACCCACATACTGTGTTTCTGATACCATTAGTGTTAGTTTTCGGTTATGGGGTTATCATGGATGTGAGGCTTAATTAATGAGCACAGCTAGCTGCTATTGCCCTGGGCTTGGATGCATATTCATGCTCCATAATGTGAATCAAAAGTGAGGGACATCATGTTGCTGTAGAGAAAGTTGCAAAACGAGCAAAGTACAGCTCTTCATTTATTGCCCCCCGGCCTTTAAGCTCAGATTTTTATTTTTTTATTTTAAAAAAATGTTTGAGTTAAGATTGTGTCAAGGGCCTGGTTTTTGATTAGTGAAAAAATCCGAGACAGCTAATGAATACTGTTAATTAATGTACGTTCCTAGAATTGATGCATGTGAAAGTGGATATTATAATGTATGCCTGTTTATGTGTAGTAGGCATTTTTATGTGTTTTAATAATCACAGTTGATTCATATGTAAATATATTCTCTGTATTCATTAGTCTGGTGCTGTGCATGACTGAAAGGTACTGTTACAGTGGAGAAAAAAAACAAAAAACAGATAGGAGCTTTCATGTTGAATGAAAAGTAATGATTTTTGGTTTTGTTTGGATTTAGTTAATGAGGATGGAACTGTTTGCTTCTTGTCTTAGATGAAATAAACTGGCCGGAGGGAGAGGAAGCTCCACCAGCTGATGCTCAGGAACTGATCACCCTACTGCTCAGACAGAACCCTCTGGAGCGCCTTGGCACTGGTAAGGGTCCAAAATACATGCAGTAACACTTGCCAAGCACCAAAAGTGAGTAAAACTGACTTTTGGCAAGTAAATAAAATGTCTACTTGGCCATTAGGCTATTTTAGGTATTTTGGTTGCATGGTTAAAATGCAATGTAAAAACATAAATGCATACATACAAAATAAATGAATATTTAATGTAAAAAAAAAAATCCTCTATCCCTCACTCTCCATTTAGCCATTAAAACTGACGTCCATTCTCACTTATAGTTCACTCACAGGAAATTGCAACTCTATAATGTTTGATATTACTTATGTGCACCCACCAATATCAAAAAGCAAAGTTCAGTACTTTTCCCCCCCATTTTGTAGTCACAGTACATTCACATTTTTAAACTTTCACACATTTTTAGTTTTAAATGGCCTTCAATTCCATTTCTTTTAACAATTTGTCATCTAAAAAGTGAATCCGTTGCTGTGTAATGCAACAAAATCACAACTAATTAAAACTTTTTTTTAATTTATTTAATACCCAAATCAGACATAGTAATCAAATGTATTGGCTGTTGCTTCATTGCAACATGCCTGTTTAGGACATGATAAGGCTGTTGGGTTTTTCTGAAATTTGATTGGATTGTGTATCTTTAAGCAGGTGGGGCGTATGAGGTCAAGCACCACCAGTTCTTTCACAGTCTGGACTGGAACAGCCTGCTGAGGCAGAAGGCAGAGTTCATCCCCCAGCTGGAGTCTGAGGATGACACTAGCTACTTTGACAGTGAGTGACAGCAGGAGTGAAGTCATTGTCCTTCATGCAGATAGAGCAGGGCTGAGAGCCAGTGTCCATGTCCATTTTTTTATGTCTTAAGGGAGGATCAGATGTTTCCAGCCTGATAGATTACTCACATATTAGTAAAGCACAGTTGGTTGATGATATGATTCTTGGTCATTTGTTTGGAGAAATTTCAATTTGCTCTAGCTTAGTGCTTTGGACACTTTATTGTCAAATTGTTTACATGTTATGAAATGAATATAGATTTAGGTAAAAATGCTGTTTCTTCTCCTTCAGAAGTTGTTCTGTGTATTGTATTATTCAAGCTGGATGACAGAATGTTCATTTTTCAGTGATCTTTACTTTAAAATTTAAAATAACTGAGATGAGAGCATCTTGAAATCATAGCACAATGTGACACATTTTCTTTCAATCACAGCACGATCTGATAGGTACCATCACTTAGAAACTGAGGAGGAGGACGATACCAATGATGAAGATTTCAATGTGGAACTGCGGCAGTTTTCCTCATCTTCACACCGATTCTCCAAAGTGAGTTGTCTCTCTCTTTTTCCTCACATACACTTGTTTAATTCATGCAGTGCAGAATGACTCAGTTGAGAAGAGTCCTGTTCAGTGGATGCATTATGTGTTTGTATTTTGCAAGTTTTAATGAAACTACGGCCAACACTGTCTCTGGGATAAAGCTCAGCTCATAGATTTAGATGCATTTGCTTTTGATATAGGGATATATTTTTGTAGGTCAGGGAACATCACACACCACAAATACTCGTGAACATTCCTGTTCTCAGGCATGCAGGGCTTTGGTGCATTGCAGTATGAGTTGCTTCCAGAAACTACAATGCTTGCAGTGAAGATATCTGGTGAAGGCTGTGTTTTATAGTATTAGTATAGTACCAGTGGGTCTCAAAAGTTTAAAGAAAGTCAAATGATTACTTGATCTATGTATTTTTAGCTTTGTTATATATCAATTTTAATTTATTAATAATATTAATAAAAATATCATTTTTATTAATAATAATATATTCATTTGAATAATTTTAAGTTAGCCTTCCTCTGAAGTTTTCTGAGGCCCCTTAGTGGGTCACGGACCCCTCATTAAGAACCACTGTATTAGACAGATTTTAAATAGTTTTTGAAATGTAAAGTTTAATTTCAGTTTTAAAGTACATTCTTTGTCATGCATTTCAGGCATCTAATAATTAGGTGATTGGTGATTATTGCCATTTTATGGACTGTTTTTAACTAAATTCATACATTGTCATTCATATGGTACTTATGATTTGTATTAAAAAATTAAGCATGAAGCTGCATCTCTCACCTCAACTCAAACATAACCCTTAGTGGGGCATGAGAAGATCACATAAAATGAGACCGTACAAGTTAATATGAATTTGCCACCAATTTGGCTTGGGAAAGTAGTCCATCTAGCAATGACCCAGAACACCCTAGGAACAACATAGCAGTAACCTAGAAACCAACAGAAACATTTCAAGTTACATTTTACATTTCTGTGCTTCAGCATATGCCTATGTCTACTCAGAGATATGCATTTTTATATGCTGTTTGTTTGTGTAATGTGTGTGTGTGGTAGGTGTACAGTAGTCTGGATCTGTCTCGAGGACAGCTGGAGGAGAAAGGAGAACAGACAGAGAAGACAACAGACAGTCCTCTCACTGTTGACTCACTGAGCTGGACTCCAGACTTCACTGAGATGTATGTTACCCACAAACCCTCTCCATAAAAAGGCTCAGATCTGAACTAAATGTAAAAAAAAAAAAAAAAAAAGAAAAAGAAAAAAAGAAATTAAGACTCATCATAAAAATAAACGCACCTCTATACTTGCATGCCACTTGCCACGTTTGTTTAGAAAATATTTATTTTTCAATAAATTATCTATTTTGACATTTAACATTTAACATGCAACAAACCAGCTACCACCTTAAGTTTGTAGAACCTGATTTTTTTTTTTTTTTTTTCTCTGGTGGGGTCATATAATTTTTCCTTGTTTCTCTTCTCCAGTCCCTCTCTCTCTCATTCTTCTGACACTGAGAGCACCAGCTTGAACAGATGCTCTGGTCTTCTCCCTAAGTTTGCCATCTCAGCAGAAGTGGAGGATGGTGAGGGCTCCCTGTCTCTGGAAGACCCCAGTAAAGTGACCTTCAGTATTGGGGAGTTGCCTCAGGATGAGCCTGATCCCACCACACCCTGTAGCACCATCAGTAACTCCACCCTCTCAGGTACAGGGGTGATTTACTAGAGATGGGACTGTATAGGTGCTGGTTATATAATTAGAATATCATCAAAAAGTTGATTTATTTCACTAATTCCATTAAAAAAGTGACACTTGTTTATTATATTCATTCATTACACACAGACTGATATATTTCAAATGTTTATTTCTTTTAATTTTGATGATTATAACTGACAACTAAGGAAAATCCCAAATTCAGTATCTCAGAAAATTAGAATATTACTTAAGACCAATACAAAGAAAGGATTTTTAGAAATCTTGGCCAACTGAAAAGTATGAACATGAAAAGTATGAGCATGTACAGCACTCAATACTTAGTTGGGGCTCCTTTTGCCTGAATTACTGCAGCAATGCGCGTGGCATGGAGTCGATCAGACTGTGGCACTGCTCAGGTGTTATAAGAGCCCAGGTTGCTCTGATAGTGGCCTTCAGCTCTTTTGCATTGTTGGGTCTGGCATATCGCATTTTCCTCTTCACAATACCCCATAGATTTTCTATGGGGTTAAGGTCAGGCGAGTTTGCTGGCCAATTAAGAACAGGGATACCATGGTCCTTAAACCAGGTACTGGTAGCTTTGGCACTGTGTGCAGGTGCCAAGTCATGTTGGAAAATGAAATCTGCATCTCCATAAAGTTGGTCAGCAGCAGGAAGCATGAAGTGCTCTAAAACTTCCTGGTATACGGCTGCATTGACCCTGGACCTCAGAAAACACAGTGGACCAACACCAGCAGATGACATGGTACCCCAAACCATCACTGACTGTGGAAACTTTACACTGGACCTCAAGCAATGTGGATTGTGTGCCTCTCCTCTCTTTCTCCAGACTCTGGGACCCTGATTTCCAAAGGAAATGCAAAATTTACTTTCATCAGAGAACATAACTTTGGACCACTCAGCAGCAGTCCAGTCCTTTTTATCTTTAGCCCAGGCAAGATGCTTCTGACGCTGTCTGTTGTTCAAGAGTTCAAGGAATGCGACAGCTGAAACCCATGTCTTGCATACGTCTGTGCGTAGTGGTTCTTGAAGCACTGACTCCAGCTGCAGTCCACTCTTTTTGAATCTTCCCCACATTTTTTAATGTGTTTTGTTTCACAATCCTTTCCAGGGTGCGGTTATCCCTATTGCTTGTACACTTTTTTTCTACCACATCTTTTTCTTCCCTTCGCCTCTCTATTAATGTGCTTGGACACAGAGCTCTGTGAACAGCCAGCCTCTTTTGCAGTGACCTTTTGTGTCTTGCCCTCCTTGTGCAAGGTGTCAGTGGTCGTCTTTTGGACAACTGTCAAGTCAGCAGTCTTCCCCATGATTGTGTAGCCTACAGAACTAGACTGAGAGACCATTTAAAGGCCTTTGCAGGTGTTTTGAGTTAATTAGCTGATTAGGGTGTGGCACCAGGTGTCTTCAATATTGAACCTTTTCACAATATTCTAATTTTCTGAGATACTGAATTTGGGATTTTTCCTTAGTTGTCAGTTATAGTCATCAAAATTAAAAGAAATAAACATTTGAAATATATCAGTCTGTGTGTAATGAATGAATATAATATACAAGTTTCACTTTTTGAATGGAATTAGTGAAATAAATCAACTTTTTGATGATATTCTAATTATATGACCAGCACCTGTATATGCATCAAACTTCCTCCACAAAAAATGTTCGGTTACACTTTATTTTGATGGTCCACTTTAGACATTTTAATAGCTATAAGTAACTTTGCAACATGTCAATTAACTCTCGTTAGAGTATAAGCAGACTATAGTAGACTGTTCGGTTAGGTGTTAGGGTTCGGGTAAGTAGAATAAGTTGGCATGTACTTGGTAAGTTACTTATAGTAAAATGGCTGTTGTAGGACCATCAAAATAGTGTTCGCAGATATTAAGTAGATAGTCTACTTAAGTCTGGAATACACTACACAACTTTTGCCCCGATTTTTTTTTTTTCTTTTTTTTTTTTCCCTGATTTACAGTCTGAACAAGTTGCCGCTAGTTGCTAAAATTCAGAGCCAGTCTACAGATTTGAGCCGACAGATTCCGTGGAAGATCGCGTAGTATATTATTGTCACAGACTCCGATTTTGATTCCATCCAATCAATGGATTTCAAACCATGTTTGATTTGCATCTTCCACTACTGGGGATCATCTCATCTCTTGCATTTGATTCGCCTGTCATGCGTCTCCTGGCAACAAGGCGCATGTTTCTGTTTGTGTTCGGAACGATTTTAAAGTCTGGTAGTGTGTGATCCTCAGTCGTGTAGTGTATGATGCCCAGCTTTTCTCGTTAACCATTTGCAAAGTCGGAAAGTGTATGATGCCTACTGTTTAAAAATCCATTCAGATTTTAAAAGTTGTTTAGTGTATTCCAGCCTCAATACTCTGACAGAAGATACTTGATTGCTGTACATACTGTAGGCAGTGGACTTCTGCAATGTATTTACTGTTTTTTTTTATTTATTTTTTTATTTTTATGTTGATTTGTTATTTTCTACTTTTGAGTTTTTGCTGTGGTGCAATGGACTACTTGCACAACTACTTCCGCGTTCTACTTATTACAGCTTGTGCGTTTCCAGTCAGCATTTAGCGCACTTATATACAGAGAGCTTCTCGTGAAAACGCAGATTATTACTACCTTTTAGGGCTGCCAAATGTTTTAATAATTAAACAATTATTCATATTCTCTGCATTAACATTAATTATCTTCAACCTGCTGAAATGTTTATTAATATATTTTGCTTCCAAATGCGCATTCTGAATAATAAATAAATATTTCCCCACTAACCTGCCGTCGTCAAGTGCTCGTCTTCTCATTAGCAGTGTTTTTCTCTTAGTCATCATATTTCATACCAGTTAAATTTACATTTAAATGAATTTGACTGATAAACACCCTTATGAAAGCGCGTGGTTTTACTATGGTAAATGTAGTAACTAGTGTCAATGCATTATCAAGATGGCTAGACTATTTTACGTTAGTTACAATTGCACTGCAAACAAAAACAAGTTAAAACTGTCAAGCATCGCTGATTCCCTCCTAAGAATCTGTTAACAGAATGGCAATCACTGTAAGTCCGCTAGCACCGTTAGCATCGCTCGCTAGCTGCTTTCTGACTGTAAATGAGCAGAAGAGCATATAAGGCATGCACAAACAAACCACGCTGATGATTAAACAGCAGTATAACCTTTCATATAATAGTTACAATTAATCAAATACTTATGAAGGAGAACCATGGTTTTACTATAGTAAGAGTGTAGTAACTATGGTTAATTTTCGTATGAACAGTATTGCTTGCGTTGGTGCTCTTTTATTCCAGTGTTTGAAATAGTTGAATGAATGTGATAACTGCCTTAATGATGTTAAATATTTAATTAACCTTAAAGAATAAAAAAATAAAAAATATTTAAAGGTAAATAAGTGAAAACAGATTTTTTTTTTTTTTTTCATTTACTGACCACAATGTTGTCCAAATGATCCCTGTTCACACATGATGTATTATGCATGCCAGGCCAGTAGTTGGCAATGTCACTTTAAAAAACACTACACACCTTTAGACTTAATTCATGTTTTTGTAGTTTACACGGAGACAATAACAGTATCGTTAAAAAAAAAAAAAGTGTACTTTAAAACCCATTTTCAAAAAGTTCAAGCCCCCCAAAACGTGTTGTTGTGTAAATGAATTTGAGAGCAGATTCAGTGCAGGTCTACTTTTATGTACTTCTTTTTTTTTTTTCATTAACAAATTGTGCAAACTCAATGGGAATGCTCTGGAAATAGTGTCTGGTCTGTTTAGTGCATTTCTCTTAATCATTAATTTTTTTATTATTACTATTTATTTTTTTATTTTATTTATTTATATATTTATTTTTTGAGTAGGCAGTTTCTCTGAGCACCTAGATCAGGTGCCGTCACGGGGAGATGGAGGAGAGAGTCTGGACAGCTCCTGTAAGCCCTCCTCAGACACAGGCTCTTTCCTGACTGCTCCCAAACCTGAGGCCACGGACAAACAGTGTGCAGTCAGCAAAGTGCCAAAATCAGTATCTACCAGTGCCCTGTCACTCATGATTCCTGGAGGTAAGTGTATGTGCGTGCTGGAAAAGAATGTGTTGTGTTGATGTGTATGTGTATGTGATCGCGTGTGTTGGGGTGTCTTTGCATGTGTGGCCAAGTGTAATTGTCCATGTCAGGGGTTCCCAACCTTTTTGTCATCTTTTTGTTACAAGAACTACATGAGAAAAAAACGTTTTTTGCACTTTTTTCCCTTTTTAATATTTCACACCTAAACAATTTAAATGAACTGCAAAAAGTGACTAATGGCTGCTGATAATTCAGTGTTGCAGTCACAGGAATAAATTACATTTTAAAATGTATTAATATAGAAAAGTTCTTTTAAATTGGAGTAATATTTCACAAAATTGGTGTTTTTATTTTTTATCAAATAAATGCAGGCTTGGTGAGCATAAGAGACTTCTTTCAAAAACATTTAATAAAATCGTACCAACCCCAAACTTTTGAACAGTACTGTTAATTTTACCGTAATATCTTGTTATTGAATACAAATAATTTTAACTATGTGCTGCACTTAAAGCTATTGTATAGTTAAGTAAACAAATCCTCTGTTCAGTGTTTAATAAAAGTATAGTGATTACTCACATTACACAGTGCCAGTCTATTGATTTATTAATATATGATTTGGCCTATCTTTATGTTCCCCCAGATGTTTTTGGTGTGTCACCATTAGCAAGCCCCATTTCGCCATACTCACTGTCATCAGACCCATCCTCTAGAGACTCCTCCCCCAGCCGAGATTCCTCACTAAGCGGTGTCAGCAGTCGTCAGCCAATCATTATCCACAGCTCAGGGAAGAAGTTTGGCTTCACTCTACGAGCGATCCGAGTCTACGCCTGTGACAGTGACGTTTATACGGTTTATCACATGGTCTGGGTAAGTGTGGGCCAGCTGTCCAGCACATCACAGTAAAAGCCAACCAAACAGCCAACAAAATGTATTCTTTCTTGTTTGTTATGGCTGTTTAGGGCAGAAAGAAATAAGCATGTAATAGATTTTTCATTTCTCATTTTACTGTATTACACATAGTTCAGACATTGAAGAAAACTTTTGAACTATGTTTTGAAGATTTTTTTTTTTTTTTTTTTTTTTTGGCGGGGGGGGGAATAGAATGTAGAGGATGGTGGTCCTGCTCACAAAGCTGGTCTTAAGGCTGGAGACTTGATCACTCATGTGAATGGAGAAACAGTTCACGGACTGCTTCACACTGAGGTGGTGGAACTACTGCTGAAGGTGCAAAAACCAATTGATGTTACAACCACAACATGATTTTCAATGCTTGTTTTTCATTTTGTGTTACAGTATTTCTGTAAGTGACACTTACCTGTTGTTTTGCAGAGTGGAAGTAAAGTTGCTATATCCACGACCCCTTTTGAAAACACTTCTATCAAAACTGGTCCAGCTAGAAGAAATAGTTACAGAAGCAAAATGGTTAGAAGAACCAAGAAACCCAAGAAAGAGAAAACACAAGAAAGGTAAGAAAACAGGAATACCACTATTCTTGTCTATTTTAGGTTTTAAAAAATTGTCTGTTTACATAACCACATAAATTTGGATAAGCTACCTACACCTCAGTAGCAAGTTCCCCCCACTGCCACTAGATGTAGCTGTTGTTGTAATATTTTTGTAATGTACACTCATTGTGCTTAGAATGGAAAATTAGTGTGCTTACTACTGCATACAATGCAGTATATATTGTATATTGCCTAATATTTAAGTTTTTTTTTTTTTGTATTTATGTAATTATAACCATTTCAGTTGTTTATCAGATGTTATGTTAAAACGTATATTGCCATATGACCTTAATATTGGCAAGTGTAATTCTGTAGCATTCTTCTTGCAAAGAAATTATTATTTTGCCTTTTAATCCTTTGTCCTTTTGTTTTTGTTTGTTCTTTGTAAAACTAAAAAAAAAAAAAAAATTTATATTTCTTAGTGCATTGCATTAAGAAATATAGTATTCCATTGAGTGTGCTTTCAATATAAACTGTACATTCTTGCAAATCTATGCATAATATATACTGTAAAAGTAGTATGGTACTATGTCATTCTGAATATTCCAATTGTTTTGTCAGTCACGCTTTTTTCCTCTACAGGCGGCGTTCTGTATTCAAACGCTTTGCCATGCAGCCCTCTCCACTTTTGCACACCAGCCGCAGTTTCTCCTCGCTGAACCGGTCTCTGTCTTCAGGAGAGAGTCTGCCGGGATCTCCCACACACAGCCTCTCACCACGCTCCCCCACAGCTGCCTTCCGCCCAACACCTGACTTCAATCAGTCAGGTTTGTGTCCTACATTACCCAGACAGTCTTTCTGATCAAAGAACATATTTTAATCATGTTTCATGTCACATGTCAAAGAAGGTAAATATTTGCTGTTATAGTGTCTGTGCATTTCCTGTTCGGTTCAATGTGGAATTATAAAATCTGAAATAAAAAAAAAATATATAAAAAAAAGAATGCTGGCCCTGTATATTATCTTCATATGTTAGTTTTCCACTCTTTGTTCTAGGTGGAACTTCATCACAGAGTAGCTCACCCAGTTCCAGTGCACCGAATTCACCTGCAGGCTCTGGCCACATCCGACCCAGCACTCTGCATGGCCTGGGTCCCAAACTACCTGGACGGCTCCGTCAGGGCCGACGTAAATCAGCAGGGAGCATTCCCCTCTCACCATTAGCTCGCACACCCTCCCCTACTCCTCAGCCTCAGCCAACTTCTCCTCAGCGCTCCCCATCTCCCTTGCTGACTCACACTGTTGCAAGCTCCAAAACTTCTCAGGCCTTCCCTACCAAAATGCACTCTCCCCCCACTATTGTACGCCATATGGTGCGACCGAAAAGCGCAGAGCCTCCTCGGTCCCCACTCCTGAAGCGAGTCCAATCAGAGGAGAAGCTCTCCCCTTCTTACGCTGGTGATAAAAAACATTTATGCACCCGAAAGCACAGTTTGGAGGTCACCCAAGAGGAGTCTCAGGGGGAGGCCTCATCTGGAGGGGAGCATACCCCACCATGCATAGAGGAAAGCACTTCTTGTGAGCCACCCACCATTACTCGGGTGAGGCCTGCTGAGCAGGGTTGCCTAAAGCGGGCTGTCACTCGCAAAGTTGGCCGACAGGAGTCGGTAGAGGAGCTAGATAGGGAGAAGCTGAAGGCCAAAGTGGTTGTGAAGAGGCAGGACTGGGCTGAGAGACGGGAGTCTATGCAAAAACAAGACGCCATGCAAGATGTGGAGGGTGCTGCGGCTGAGGAAAAGGAGTGGGGTGTCTTAACACGTCCCAGTGCGAGAACCCAGGTTTCTGAATCTGGATCCTTGGACAAGTCTACAAATGCTACTTTAAAGGATGTCCTCTACAAAAAACTAAACCCAAGAGTCTGTGAGAGCATAGCAGAGTCTGTCAACACTGGGGACTGTGTATCACTTTTAAGTGAGAATGTGAGGTCACCATGTCAGTCAGAGCGACAAATGTCATGGTCAATGAAGGAAGGTAATAAACCAGAGAGGTTAGATTTTAAAGCCTCCAACATGGACTTTGCCAGGAAGAGGCAGTCTTTTGAGGAGAGGGAGGACTCCTTGTGCCGAATATCCTCTGGTGTTCATGAAAGCATTCATTTCAACACCACCAGGTCCAAAAGTCTTCAGTTGGATTCTGCCTTGGCTTTAGAACATGTTAAAGGGGGCATGTGCAACATCCATGGCACTTCTGAAACTTTGGCCCCTAAGCTTTTTAGTGGGAGAGGAGAGAGTGCGGTAGAAAAACTTCAGATGATTGCTTCTGATGGCCCTATCAGGAAAACCTCTTCTGAGTACAAATTGGAGGGACGGCTTGTTTCCTCTTTAAAGCCACTAGAGGGCACCTTGGACATTGGTCTTCTTTCTGGACCTCGGGTATCCAAGACTGACACATGTCTTTCCAAAATGGCAGAAAGCCATGGTGAAAGTACTATAGTAGCAGAGGATCTATGTGTAAAACAGCCAATTCAACAGAAAACCACAGAAAAACAGAAAGGACCACAGGCAGGGATGCCTGGGATACTTAACCATAAAGACAATGTGTATTTGAGTGGTAAAACCATTACAAAAGAAGTGCCCATTTCCAAAAAGGACTCTACAATAAATCCAGCTTACAATGAGCCCCTGCACGATAGAAATAAAATTAATGATGGAATGAAGTTACAGATTACAACCAGTAAACTAGAGTCCATAGACACAAGTGTGAAATCTGAGAGTAGGCTAAAGACAGCTCAGGAGATGAGGGCTGCACGACATAGCACTCACTTTGCATGTGGAAAAACACCCTCCATCAGGGAAGTCAGTAATGAAGACCAGGAAGACGACATGGAAAATGTAGAGGAGACATCTACGAAGCAAAATGAAACTCAACAGATACAACCAGTCCTTACTAAAGTCAATGAACCTGACAAGTCCCTAGTGTCTTCTGCTGTTATTGCCCAACTCAACTTTGTCCAGCAAACCCAAGAAGCAAATTCTGGGAAAAATAATAGTAGGCTGAGCGAGACACCAACCAGTTTTCCCAGTTCAGCATTGTCTACTGAGAAGGATAGCATAAATAAAGACAAACCAGCCAATGCATACACCTCAGTGATAAAACAGATACATCCATCGAAAGATGTTGACAACACAGTCGTGACATCAAGCCCAACCTTGGTTGCAACCAAGACTCTGATAGATAAAAAGAATAGGGCTGGTAGCACCAAAGACTTTTCTGACCTCAATCCAGAGCGTCTTCAAGATTTGAAGGAAAGCAAATCATCTACCAGAGTAAAAAGTTTAGACAAAAATGTAGAGTCTGCAATCAGAGACAGAACTGATTGTACACCAACCTCAGCCGCTGACTCAGGGCAGGCTAAACCAGAGATCAAAGAAACAGCACCCACCCTGCAGAGTCTATCTTTAGCTACTTCAGTCACAACATCCTTTGTGTCTTCTGTCTCAGCACTAGCAGATGCCCCTATTATTAAAAGCTCATTGTCTCCCAAGCCTACCCTTCAAGGAAAAGCCACTCCATCCACCATTTCTGCCCCACTGAAGACCATGCCTGCTACTGATTCAAAATCCCAGGCCTCTACAAGCACCTCCCCACAATTTTATGGGTTGGCTGAAGTAAAAATGACCACCATCCAACCTCCACAGTCTGATCAGACATGTGCCAAAATGTCAAGCTCTGTTGGCTTGGCAAATGGACAGACAGCAAGTATTTCAGCTCAACTCTCCAAACAAATCTCAGACAGAACACAAAATTCCAATGTGTCAAGTGGTAGCAGAGAATTCAGTGCGCAAACCCATCAATCTCAACTGGCCTTAAACAAAAATCAACAAGCAGACAAGGTAAATCCGGTGGAGGCAAGTAGCCAATTCAATTTAATGGTAAAGGATCTTAAAACCCTCCCAGCATGTGGAGACAAAATGGACTCGAGAGATAAAATAGCCCCTAAAAAGGACTTCAAATGCAATGTGACTGAAAAGATTGCCTGTGCCCCTAACCTCAACTCTTCAGGCAAAGCTGAAGTTTCAAAAAACTGTGAAAAGCAAGAAGCCATCTTCAGAAGCCAAGTAAACATGAATATCACATCAAAGGACACAGGTGCAAGCTCACCAAAGACTAGAAGTTGTGACACTTCAACAAAAGACACTGTGCATGTGCAATCCACAATGAAAACAGAGGAAAAGCAGAAATTCAAGAGTGTTTCTGACATAGACACCCAGAAGGTTATAGACACGTCCATGACAGGGACAAGTCCAGCACAGACTGCAATAAAACCGACGCAACAGTCTGGTAGTGCTATACTGAAACAAACACCTTTGAGTTCCAAAAATAAGCCCAGAGTAGACTCTCCACTTGTTACGCAGTCGATTGGGAAGGCTGTTGAAGATAAGGCAAAGCAGGAAAACAGAGCACAGCTACAGCCCATTGTCAAGGACAACTTAGTAAATCCAAAGGAGCTAAGAGAGTCAGTCTTGTCTACGACTAAATCCCAGCCTCAGAAAGAGACCCGCACTGCTTCTCAAGGTGGGTCTGTGCCAGTTTTGCCAGTACCAGCTGTTAAAATCCATGTGTCTAGTGGGCTTCCACCTGGTAAGGGCAATGCCGCTGTAGTTGAAACACTCGGACCTTCCTCAAAGGAACCAGTAAAGTCCAGAATTGACATTCCAAGATTAGAGTCTCTCAAGGGCTCCAGCACAAGTGATCCTGTAGGGACGACTACAACTACTATATCCAGTCCTGACCCTAAACATGTCACCAGTGAGTCAAAGGTGTCTGACAAACCGATTTCATCCAACCGAAAAGACCAAGTAGAAAAGAAGAGAAAGGAACCCACTCAAGATGCATCGTCAGCACCCAAAAATAACCGTAAAGACTCATCAAGAGGCATGCCTTTGGCAAAGGATAATACTACTTTTGAAAAAGATTCAGTCCGTTCTAAACAAACAAAGGATCCGCCACGTGGTTCAACTTGTAAAAAGTGATGTATTGTATTGTAGTTGCCAAGCATATAATATTTTAAAAGGACTAAGGATGTAAACTTCATTTTTGTCTATATGTAATATCTTTAAGCCTTCCTATCTGAGGACCGGTAAAGCTGTTACTTTGGGTTTTCATGAGAAACCAGAGAAATGAATTTGTTTGTTTGTGTTGTGATCTATAAAGCTTTGTTAATATTATGTCTAAAAAAGTGTAGTCTGAATGTTAACATGTTTTGCTGCTGATTTGTGGTCACGTTTTAGATCTCGCAAAAGCGCCAAAAGTAGACATTGTATTGTGTTGCGGTGTGATGTAACAAGTGGCGTGTGCAATAACTGGAGACGGAGTGTAGATGCCTTTTTTAAGGCTTAAATGAACTGTGCCAATCCTGGAGTATAATTATACCAAACAAAAAGCACCTCAAATTTAGAGCCGAAGGTGCATGTTAACTGACTGTGTTTAAAAAAAAAAAAAAAAAAAAAAAAGGCTTCACGCTCATTCAAGCTAGAGTTATCATGCATTTTATTGGTTTTTGATGTATTTAAAAACCACTAGGAAAGTATATGTAGCAATGGTGCTATTAATATGGCTTACACTCTGCAAGTAGAACAGATCACTACAATTTCTTTTCTATTTTTTGTGTGAACTTTTTTTTTTGCTTTGTTTTTTGTTTTTTTGTTTTTGACCTTATCAGCAAAGTTTTGTTTTGGGTAGTGGTGCACAGAGGGAATGCACTTTGTCCTGTGCTTCTCACCTGGAACTATTTTATATTGGAATCATCTTATGGTTCTGGAATCGTAGTGGAAGGGGCCTTAGAGTTTTTTGGGGGAATATGACTTGCTGTTCTTAGCAGGTCATGGCGAAATTCACATTCCTTTCCCATGCATTTCTACAGATTAATTTTTATGCAATATATTGTAAATACAGCAGCATTAATTGTACAGAGGGGTTAGTTGAAAATGTGTTGTATGTTTTATATGTATATATTTTGCTATGTCATATGTTTGTATACTGTACTCAATGTTAGTCGCTAGTGATGTCATCTGCTCAGTAATTGTGCTGATAATAGAGTCTAAACTAGCAGAATAATCATAGTCTCACTCTGAAATAAAGTGTACTTGAAGTTTCACTGAGGTATGTAGGGGTTAACCACATGCATTTTCAGATATGTATTTTAAGTGACGCAGCAGAGTTGTTTTTTGAATGTTCGTACTTGATGCCGCTTGAAATCATGCATTTACATTAAAACAGGGACTAGGCAGATGTAGAACATTATAAAAAAGGCAAGTTTCAGAAACTAAAGGAACACCCCATGATTAAGGTTTGTCACTATGTAGATTATATACAATCTGTTTTTCAAAAAAAGAAATATGTCAAGCTTTTAGGGCTAACATTTCCCATTTTGCGTACAAGAACACGATGTACTTCCCCTGGTTTGGTTAAAAGGGCTTATACAAGGATAATCAAATGTGCTTTAGCAACATGGCATTATGGTATGTCAGGGCTTGTGGTAAAAGTCAGGAGTTTCAGTGCATGCTTGTTCTTAATGTCCAATCAGTTTCTAACATATTCATATGCAAAGTACAACACTTATAAATGGGGATTGTGTAATACTTTACTAAATGTATTTGTGCTATTAACATCTCTAGTCATGCAGTAGGACTGATAAGTGCTTTTCCTGCACTTTTTACCTTCGAGACCTTTCAAAGCTCTTTTTCATTTTTCCTCATTCCCAAACGTTTAAAAGCATATTTGTCATAGTTACGCTTGATTTGATCTTTAGGCAGTTGCATAGTGACCACTGAAGGTTAGCATCAGAACAGAGGAGTGGGTGAGTCGTTATGTCTTTTGATATTTGGTCTTAACTTTAAATCGGCTATAGATCTACTGGTATGTATACATCACGTACCAACTTAAAGCAAAACAACTGTATAAATTAGGTCCATTTCAGCATACTTATCTAGGCTATAGTACAGTATGATATTGAAGTATTCACAATTAATGTTTTATGTAAACAGAGCATATATATATATATATATATATATATATATATATATATATATATATATATATATATATATATATATATATATATATATATATATATATATATATATATATATATGAGCTGGACACACACATGTGCATAATTACCTAAATAACAGAATACACCATGTAAAGAGAATCTAATAAAGTAGCCAATTCGAAGTTGATTGTAGAGATTTTAAACTATATTAGCACACTGAAGTTTCTGTTCCTCATAGACTTTACAAATGTAGTGTAGGAGGTCTGAAGAGATACAAGGCACCTTAAGATTAAAAACACAACACTTATTGGGATTTTGAGGCTAACATAATATTAACTTTAATGATAATGATAAAATGTGAATGTTTTATAGGACACATATGCATTGTCTGTTCTCAAATATCAATAATATTGCCATGAATTAAACCCAGACATTTTTGTTTGTATTTCTTTTTCTTACCCCCCTTCCTTTTCTGACAATTAATGTTTGAATCTTTAAAGAAGCACATTAAAAGCTTGTTTACAACTTCTTCATGGATGTATATTTTGTACATTTGTGTTATTTGCCAAATTAATGTGCTACATCACAGGCAGTTATGCTGTGATCGCCGTGCGTGTGTGAGTTCCTCTTAGCGGACACTTGCTGTTGAAGACCGTCGGTGTGGTAGCCTAATTGTTTGTTGTCTTTCCAGTTCAGTATGTTCTTGCTTGTTTCCTGGGGTTTTCTTTCCTCTCTCTCTGTGAAAACAGTGTTTATGTAGATGACTCTGCTTATCATTGTCTTTTAGGATCTGTGCAATAAAAGATGTGGTTTTGAGTTTTGTACATCACCCACAGAAAGCTCTATGGATGTCATAGATGTTGTATACTATAGAAATATTTATACTTCTAAAGTTGTATAATACTGAAAATAAAAAGGCATGTCAAAATTACCTTTTATTGTATTTTATTGTCCTTTTGCTTCTAAATTACTTTTAATGTCACAAACCAAATAATCAAGGTAGTTAACAAGATTGAAAAGGGACATTAGACCTATATCTGTTATTTAAAAACTCTGAACTTGGAGAATTAAATTATTAATTAAAGGCTTTAATACTGTCTATAGCCAACTTTGATCTCCAACTTAAAGCAAACATTAATGATATATTTGAGTAGTCCATATTAGAAGGGAGCCCAAACAAACTTCTGAATTTACAGCTGTGTGTATCTTGAATAACTTCTAATTCTCCTCACAAAGCAAAAAATGGCAAATGCAATTATAATAACAATTAGAATTATAACAAATGCAAGTACACCAACAGGGAATCCACACTGAAGTTTAGCATCAATAATCCTTGTTCTTGTAGCATTACAAACTGTCTCCATTAAGTGTTTTACTTTGATTGTGTTTTTCTTAACCCAGTTGAGGAACTGAATGTTGCTACAGTTGCATACTAGGGGATTGTAGCTCAGATCAACAGTACTTTCTTTTCCCAAATTCATGACACTTCCAACATCCACTATCACAATGGCATTACTGGCAAAGTTAAGTTGGAGAAACTCCAGGGAGTAAAATCCTGAGGTGCTCAATTCGACAAGCTTGTTTTCACTTAGATCTACTTGCCTGAGATGTGTGAGGCCTTTAAACAAGTTATCTTCAAAGGCAGTTATTTTACATGAAGATAGAATGAGGGTTTCCAAAAGAGGGACAGATTTAAAGAGCTCTGTCTCTGTAAGAACTCCTCCTTCAATAGGGTTTCCCCTCAAATTGAGGAGTTGTAAGGTTTTCAAGCCATTGAAGATGTGTATATTTGTCAGATTTGTATTTGACCAGGAAAGATTTAGAGTTCGGAGACTTTGTAGATTGTTGAATGGTGAGCTGTCGTTCAGAGTGTAGAGTGAATGGCTGAAGTCCAAGTGCTCCAGCTGTGGAGTCGCACTGAAAGGCTGTGAACTCCAGATCATTGGTGAGCTATAGCTGAGATTGAGGAGCTTTAGCTCACCCAGACCAAACAGCTGGTCGTTACAACAGGGTCCTATGGGTTTTACTAAACTAAGACTGAGATCCAGCTCTTCTAGGACTCTGAGACTCCCCAAACATCCATTGCTGAAATTGAGTTGCTTCGAGTTCCCACTCACGGACAAGTGCGTAAGCACAGGAAAGTTTCTGGTGTTAATGTGGCAGACATCTGAAAATCTATTTTCATCTAGCACCAGATGGGACAAGGTGGACAGGCCAATCATGTTAAAGGGCAATAAATCCAGGTGGGCTCTGGTAAGGTCAAGCTTTTTAAGCCCTTCAAGGCAATGAAATGTGGAATTATTTAGGTCTAAGAAATGCTGAAGCTGGAAATCTAGGTCAGTAACGGTGATCTTGCAAAAAGATTGTAGAGCAGCTGATGGTATGTACACTTTTTGATCAGTTTCATACAATCCCAGCTTCAGTCTGTTGGTTTTAATGCCTTCAAGCCCTCTCAGTACAGAGGAGAAAGTCATTTTGCCGAAGCAGCCACTGAAGTCAAGACTACTCAAGTTCAGTGATTTAAAAGCATCTGGTTCTATATTGACAAAATCGTTTCCTTTGAAGCTGATGCTCATTCCGACCACATTGTGAATTGGTTGTAAGTCAGTCAGATTTATCTGGTCTATAGAGTTCATTTCCAGCTGCAGGCTCTTCAAGTTTTGCCAGTGGAAATTGCTTAGTCCATCTAATGAGCGAATGCCACTTCCCCCAAGCTCCAGAACCTCCAAATATGCAAGATTTTCTGATGGGATGTCTGATAGGCTTTTGATTTTTGACTGAGTTAGGCTGAGATATTTCAATGCTAGTGGTCCAGAAAAAGCTCTACTTGCGATGAACGCAAGTGGGTTTCCAATTAGGATTAGGACCTCCAAGTCAGGCTGATGCATAAAAATGTCTTCATACATGAAAGTGATGCCACATCTGTAAGTTATAAGGTTTGAGTGTAAGAAACAGAAGAAGAAACATTAGATTCTTTGATACACTGTTTCACACAGCTCAACTTGAAAGAAAACTAGCTGTGCTCACCTTGTCAGGTCTAACGAATGCAAGTTATTTAGCCTCTGAAAAGTGAAGCTGTATAGGGCCGGCAGGTAGTTGAAGCTAAATTTAAAAATTTGGACCGAATTTGGTACCTCATCTGGAATGAATTGTAGGTCCATATCACTACAATCATAGCCATTAGCTATCTAAAAAAAAAAAAAAAAAATTATAAATGCTAAATTGAACAGTACAACATAAGATAAAACTTCACATTACCAGTATATTCGTGGTTCACTTTTGTCCATCATGTTGAAAATCATGCAACATAAAAACCAATAAATTTACCTGTCGACACGATCTCTTAGCCCATGGTGTTGCTTCATTATGGGTAAAAAAATGAAACAGAATAGAGTAACATAACATGTAAAAAACAAAATGCCTCTCCATAGTTTACGGGACAGAAAGGAACAAGGTCTCCTTTTCATTCAAATATATAGATAAAATAGAGGAACTATTTTAAAAAAAAATAATAATAATAATTCAGCAGTAACTTCCCTTCAGTAACTTCCTACATTCAGCAAAAACTTCCCATTTCAACAATGGTTTTCTGTATGGTTAGAGGAAAATGGGTTGTTTCCCTTGCCCTAAACAGTACGATTATCTCCGAATGTAACTAGGACAGCCAATATGGGTCCGTTTAGCACACCCATAACAACAACATTTGTATATTTATGGCAAATGTCCACATTGTACCCTCAAATATTTAGGTTCAAATTTGATTCAGAAAAATGGGACAACTTAAAGGTGAGGAAATTATGACAGAATTTTCATTTTTGGGTGAACTATCCCTTTAAGCATGCTGAAAGGCCAAATGTAAAAGGTAGTTCCTATGGGTCTGCAAATACACCAGATAAAACAAATTGAAATTTTTTTTATTTATTTATTTATTTTTATTATAATGTCACAAAACCACTTTCACCACCACTACTATTACACTGTCACACATTGTCACCACTGTTCTATGGTAAATAATTTAATTTTAAGTTTATCTTGCTGGACCTGACTAATTATAGAGGTAGTGAGACCAGTGGGTGGTATTTATGACCTGATCAAAGTAGAAGAAGGTGTGCGTTCAAACTGTTAAATACACAGTAGTTCCTACGGAGCCCCGGACATGACAAAAATAGTAGGCTAAATCGTGCGCACGATTTACTACTTCGTTCCCTCGATTAATAAATTATGCGCACGATTTAGTATACCGAGGGAACGAATTATTTTTTTTTTTTTCTTGCATGTCATGTAAGTTCCCGTCAGTTTAATCGCTGTTCTGAATTAATGCACCTTCTTAACTCTCACACACACTGAGACGATTCTAAACACACAGAAACATTGAGGGTCGCATAAACTTGTTGTCAGTGCTACAATATAGCAATGATATTTCTAAAGTAATTTTTTTTTTTTTTTTTTTTTTTTTTTTTTTTACCAACAAAGTTGTAAAAGCAAACAAGTTGTGCATAAAAACTGTCCATTTTATAAAACAGAGGCAAAATCATGCCTATTTAAACATAGGTATAATATCAGGCTTGATATATTATTAGGCCTATATAAATGTATAAATATATGGGGGTTTTTTTATTTTATTTTTTTTATAACTTTTGAACTGGGCACTGACTTGTGGCATCATGTTTGCACTGAAAACATGGTCAATCCAGTGTCCCTCATGTCATGAAGCCTTGCAATAAAAACAACCTTCCAGTAGGGGGCGTTATTTTGCTGTCTTTGCTTTCCTCTGTAAGGGGGTGAAAAAATGTGATGTTGGCAGTTATGCAACCCTTACATCCAATTGAGAGATAAAGACGACACTCATTATAATGTACATATAAATAGAAATAAATCTTTTTTCAGATTATAGTGTCTCAGTGGAGCCAGGGGATTACTGTGTTTTCAAATCCAAATGTTAATACACAGGACATGACTTTAGACAGGATTTAATGACTTCCTGTAGGGTGGACCACCAATTGGTTTAATGGATTTGTACTGATATATGCATTATATAATTATAATGTATTTGACACATTTCATGTCTTTATGGGTAATCTTCACATATCTAATTTATATAATTGCTCATTTTTTTAAATTTATTTTTCATCTCATTACTGTTTTACAAAAGGTTTACTGTAGGTTGAATTTGTAAGATTGTTAAATATTGTGGATAGTCATTGTAAAAGTAAAGCTTGAACGTGTCAGATGTCACAGTTACTATAAGGAAGGAAGCTAAAAAAAGGGAACCGTGAAAAAGGACGCACTGACGATGATCTGCATTATGACGTTTGACTCAAAGAAACACTTGGCCAATACACATGGCAGGGTTTCAGCAAAAGTAATAATTTTGAAAATTTTCCCAAGAAACTTTTGTTTAGTGTCAACTCAACTGATTTCAAATACTGGGGAAAAAATGGGTTTTTACCAGGCATGTGTGTGTAAAACATCATGAGTAATAAATACCGTATAGCCATAATTTCCAACAAATTAATGGAAATTCCATAGTTGTCTTTCAACTGTCCTTCAAAGAAATTAAACAAAATGATAAAAACATTCTGAAAGCAATGTACTGTACACACTTTGCAGACTGTTCAGCAGTATTTGGTGAATTGACTGTAACGTTTTGACAGAATCTGTACACTGAACTGTTGGTTTAACTTAAAAATTAAGTTACCTGGTTGCCTTAAAATTTTGAGTTCACTGAAATTAAAAAATTGAGTTAATACAATGAAGGTGATTGGTTTAATCAACAGAAATTCAAAATATTATGTTATCTGAACCACATTAAAGTAGATTTGACAAAAGAGAAATTATGATTCATTTTTTACAGTGTAGCTGCATGGTGAAATTCATTTTGTTTTCTCATGGCCAGGAAAACAAATGTGTCTTATAAAATTCCCAAAACATTTTGTGGTCTAGTAAATGTGGAAAATGGATTATATTATTACAGTTCAAGACAGTCATGTAGATTGTGCTACAAAATACATATTTGTACTTGCTTAAACAATAATTTGAGTTATGAACAAAAAAACATTGAGAACCATTAATAAATACAGTCCTATGACCACAGTACAGTTTGCATGTAACTGCGAAACAAGTTTTTTCCTTTTCTAAATTCTTTTCTTATGCATTTTTCTTCTCAAACACTTTAACATTAGTGTTTGTGGTTTGCACATCAAACCTTTTGTCTTTTTGTTCTGGTGGATGAAGCTGCAATTTGCTCCAAGTCATTATATTGCACATTTAATACACTTGTCACTCCCCCTTTTTAATTCTTGAATTAATGCTGCCAGTAATAAAAGATTAGAAATAGAGAAAATCTGCCATGGCCGCATGCTGAAATCACACCCCCACATCGTGACACAGAAACAAAATTACTGGAGGGCCTATTCCACCCACCACCCACATCAGCTGTTCTCAGTCGTGATACTGCAGATGTACTTGTGCCCACTCGCAGATATTACTAAGCAGAAAAAAAAAACCTTCCTCCCAGACCATAATCCTCTTAGAGACTTTAATGCCCCCTGCTCTCCCTCACTCTCAAAGTGAGCTTCAATGAAATGGGGCAGAAAACGGCACTGGGTATTTAGGACAATTGTGGCAACTGTCATAGCTACATGAATCAGATGTCTCGTACGAGTGGAGCGGCACACAAAGAGCAGACAGCAGGCCTCCTCTGACCCAAATCGCTAAATTAGACATCAATGAGTAACCCTTAATCTCACCCGACTATATTGAAATCATTCTGACAGCTCCCTCATCAGAAGTGAATACAGGAAGAAAGAGGTGTCCATTCCTCCGTTTCGCCTTTTATTCACTGTTCATGTTGTATTGTACACAACACTCCACCATTCTCTAAACACACACACTTACGTAAATCATGGTGATTGCAGAAGATAACATTGACCAATGAAGAACTGTAATTATAATCGTTTGCAATCATATGCTGCACTCTAGGCCTATAATGTGATTTCTGGGAGGAAAATCTTTCCCATAGCCTTGAAGAAGCTTGCCTCGGAACTTCCAATCTTGAAGGCTGCTTAAGAAATAAAAACAAATGAGGTGTGTGAAGAGTGTGTGGGATTCCTTTTTTTTTTTTTTTTTTTTTAAGCAGGCCAAAGCATCTGGGGAAAATATGCATTTCATTTCTGTTATACAAGTTACTCACTGTAGTCAAATATTTAAGAATCAGAAATAAAATAAAATAATAATAATAATAATAATAATAATAAAAGGGTTACACAACAACAAGGTTGTACCTACATGTCCACTAACTCTCATTAGAGTATTAGTAGACTAGTAGGGGTAGGGTTAGTAGAATAAGCTGACATGCACTTGCAAATTTACTTACAGTAAGTAGAATGTCTGTTGGGGGACCATTAAAATAAAGTGTTATCAGATACAGTATTAAAGGGTTAGTTCACCCAAAAATGAAAATTATCCCATGATTTATTCACCCTCAATCCATCCTAGGTGTACATGACTCTTCAAAGCTTTATAATGGCTCAGAATTTCTGCCCATGCAAAAGTGATAAGTGCAGTCTATTCCAACATAAGTTTTGTTTGTAGATATATACTTGCTACTAATTGCCTCAAACAAAACCCTGAATGTCTTTTAAATATGTAATGCAGCTAGCCTGATAAACTCCAAATCCAGTGATTATGTCATCCTCAAATGTGCTTGCTGTATCAGCTCTGTACCTTGTAAACACAACTTTGTTACCAGGTGGACTGATAAAGAACCCTGTGTGCTCTTACTCCCAGAAGTTGTGTAAAACCAGTCAATCAGTTTAGAGCTTGCAAGATCAAAAAATGTATCAGGCAGTCAATAAACTGATTGTAGGCAGTCTATGGGCATATAAGAGACTCAGATTGCTTGGTCTTAGAAGATTTTGATAAGAAATGAGTTCATATACTGTAATTCAATTGCAGACATTGGTATCTTGGCAGATTTGAGACTGTTGAGTTCTCTTCTGAGAATTATGGTCTTTTTTCTTTAAATCTGAGAAGCAATTCCCTGAACACTTCACTTCCATTTCAGGTCTTTTTATGTGCTTCATTAAATATTGAGCTGTTTTACTCAAGACGCCTTCTGATGTCCATTGCATATGTAGATTGATATCTAAAAAAAAAAAGTATTTTCTTCTCACTAATAATCCGATATTAAAAAGGAATAAATGCCAACAATAAAATAACTAGCTATGTTAGCTGATTACCTTAAAAGTCCATAAGTCCAAATTTAAGTAAGTTAACACTTTCTCTGACAAGCGAATGCGATGAGACCGGTTTTCTTGTTTGTTCATGCAACATTCACCATAGAGCAGGGGAGCAAAATTCATTCCCTGGAAGGCCACAGCCCTGCAGAGTTTAGCTCCAACCCTAATCAAACACACCTGAACCAGTTAATCAAGCTCATCAGGATCACTTAAAAATCACAGGCAGGGTATTCCAGACAGGTTAACTTACCGTAACATGTAGCTACCCTGAACTCTCTGTTGGTTAACCCAAACCTTGCTTGCTCAAGTTCTGGGGGTTCTGAAACCGCAGCCTGGAGAAGGTTCAATCAACCCTGAGAATGAAACTCAAAGACATTCTCTACCGAGCACCTAATCCAGGATTCACCATGGAAATGGACGCTAAGAAGCATGCCATACTTTTTTCTTATATCTCCAATTACGGGGCAGTTGTGCAATCATTTTTTAATTTGATCTTTTATGGCCAGAATTACCCAAACAGGGCAAATTAGCATGACAGCACAATTCTGGGAGTGGAAAGTTCTGCGCATATGATACCAACGATGACATTTCCATAATGACCAACGCAATCTACCAAGAGCAGCGCAAATTAGCATCTGGTTTAAGATGTAAATTAGCAAAAAAAAAATTCTTTAGCCAATAAATAATGCAAATGCATTTTAATGGTGCAAATACCAATAAACTGATGAGCGCAAACCTTAGTTAATCACCTTGACTGATTCATTGAAATACTGTCCTCCCATAAATTTTGCATCTGAAAGGGAAACTCCTACAAATGCTTATGCAATAATGTCAGCCACAAAAACTAGTTTTTCACTCCATGTCTTTACTAAATCCTGACAGTAGTGTTTTAATGCCAAAAGAGGGTTTGGAGCAAACTGTAAATCTAGCCCTAAATGTTTAATCAGTTTTTGTATTACTGTGAACAAGAATTAGGCCTATAGTGTTTGTTTGATGCAAATTAATTATAAATTAAAAAAGAAAGATTAAGTGAACTTAAAAAAACAAAAAAAAAAACAGTCTGCTTGCAAAGATTTTTTGTTTAGCCATTTTATTTCCACATTTCTTGCAAGGTGAGATGTGTATTTTTATTATAGAAATACATTATTTAGAAAACTCTTTGAGTGCAGATCCACAATGTGAGATGAGAAAAATAAAATAAATAAATTAGAGTAAAACAAACATTGCTTTGTTATAATAGTGCTTTATAATCACTCACACATGCACACACACACGCACACACACACACAGCTAATTACATAGGCCTACCCTGAAAGTTACCTCAGGTTTTATAACCAAAAGTTGAGGTTATCCGCTTACTCTAGTAAACTTACCCAGGTTTGTTTCATATGGTTGACTTTATGTAATCTGTCGACGCAAACGCGTGGTACACAGCAGATGTCCATTGGCAAAGCATAAATGCTGAGCAAACTGCACATTTATTTAATCAATAGCAATCAAGCAAGTTATTGTTGTGGAAAAGAACACTTGTGAGACTTAGCACAGTGGCCTTATTATCAAGACAACAATATTTGCCTTTGTTGCATTGTGCTGCAGGTTACAATGCCTATTCAGTGATATGTAAATTCTGACATTGCCCTTGCAAACCATTACCAGTACAAGAAAGATAACTTCAATACACAGCCATTTTTGAGCACTGTATGCTAAGCATTTAAAGCTCTTTATTTTTAAAAGGAGAGCTGAACAATGAAACGTCATCATTTGTTGAACATTATATTGTTCTAAAACCATATACAGGTCTGGAAAAAGACCACTGGAAAATTAACAGTTTCTCTGTATTTACTATTTATTTGTATGTATATAAATAGTGTTAGTAGGCATCTAGGCGAGTTTTGGAACAACTTGTTTTTCATGGGATGAAGTGGTCTAAAGAAACTCTCACTTCCCGGTCTCCCTGCCAATGGTTAAATAAATATTATGATTATGTATACAAGCGTTTTTAAAATGCAGGACATTTGGTAACAGAGTATGGCAGCGCTTAACCTCGGCACAGACCGGTTGTATACACAGCAATCCGGGAGACAGATAAATCCTCTGCCTGTATTAACTTCAGATGGAATTAGTTCAAGAACATTTTGTGAATTGGGAGCAAGCCAAGCTTCAGTCCAACAGTCCCATGTTGCAATTAACAGTCAAAGTTCCAGTCTTAAAAATGGAAACACTGGTTATTCATACTAAAAGACAAGTATAAACGTATCAATCAGAGATAATTTGTTTCACCAGAGTTTCGAAAGAAAAACACTTTGCAATGTTAACATCAGGAACAGCAATGTGCAGGAAAAGCACAGAAAACATTCCAGATGCATATGGGGAAGAGCTTCCAGACATTCTTCTACTGTTTACTCTTGGATTGGAGGCTGGCAGACGTCCCAACTTATTATATGTTTCAGATTTAACTGAACACTAATTGTTTCAAGCAATCAGTGGCCTGATGAAATAATGCAAATTTTATGAATAAATGACAAAAATTGCCTGTTATGGTTAATTACAATTGAAATAAACTATATTTTTATTTTTTCTAAAGAAAATGTGATACTTGCTAATGCAAATCATTGCCATAATGGATGGTGGATGATTGCCAAGATTCGGTTGCTAAGGTGTTCTGAGTTTTTTTAGTGCATTGCTCTGTAGTGATTGTAGGTTTTCATAGCATACTATAAAGTGTAGTTCCAGCAAACATAAATTTTGCATGTTTGCATAGACACTAAAACATACAGTGTGTAAAACATATGCATTTTACATATGGAACATGGTATATTTACATAAGAGCGTTCAAATGTTTATAAAAATGAGCTCCATATTCTCCTTTATTGTACTATATAAGCCAAAAGTGTGATGTATCAATACTCAACAAAAACATATACAAATTCTTTAGAGTTTGTCTAAAGATTCAGATTTGTTTATAATTTAGTTTACAACCAGCTGTTTATTCTTCAAATATATTAATGTGTTTCTAAAAAGAGACTTTTATTTGATAACATATGTCCAAATAAATCATGCCTCTATAGAGTTGCCAATAAAAATATATTAGTTATAATAATGTCATGTAACACATTTTAATGTGTTTATAAGATAAAAACAAATGTGAATCATGGAATTACACAACTACAGTTACATCTTTTATAACAGCCTCTTGCCTTTTGACTGACAGGATGGATGTTGCTTAACAATATGACAACTGCCACACAGAGGATACATTACGCTATGTGTGGACATTGCAATTTGAAAAACAGTCCAAGCGACAACATCTGAAGAGTTTGTTTTGAAAAGTAACACCATGACAAGGTATGCATGAGCCAAAGATTGTCACTTCTCGCTACCAGTCTTTAATACAAACATTTGGAATTTACCTTTGGGGCAAATGGCATTTTACCAAATTCTTTCTTCTCTCATATTTTCCTGGTCTCTATTTTTGTTCTCTATATAGCCTATTTGGGAAAATACCTTTCAATGAGGTTATTTAACCTGTCGCCCAAGGCTATGTTGTACTGATAAGAATAATGTAAGTGGAACAGTTTTTTCTTTGTTGAGCAAAACCTTCATTATGGCTCTGAGAAAGGGCTTGTCATCATGTTTATAAAGAGATCAAAGTGGTTGTTGTGGCTTATGTTTCATTCAGAGTGTTTGAATTCATAGGGTTCCATGGCCACTGGGATATGTTTCATCTGTGATCTTTTAGACCAGGTGGTGGATAACACGCATATGTTTCATCATATCATTTGGCTGTCTATCAAGAAAGTCGAAATACAGCATATAGTGTGAACTGGGCTCACAATAGATCATCCCATTCATCCCTGAAGTGTGGTTTGAGCAGTGTTAGCACATTGCTTAGATTGCATGCCAGAGATGCTGTCAGACTGTATAAGGAGAATATATGTTGAAATTGAGGGTTGTTTTGTGTGCCTTTGCACAAGTTTAATACAGAGAGATATGTGTTAGTGTTTAATGTTTTTTTTTTTCACGTTGGGTTTTATAGGGGTTTCTGTTGCAGGAAAAAAGGAACAAGATCTATGTGCAGCAAATTTTAATAAGTAAATCAGAATAACAAAAATACTCTAGGCATCTAGGCAAACTTAAAGAACTGGAACAGAACAACCTCAAACATAGAAAATAATAGACAAAGGGCAACTGAATATATATATATATATATATATACAAAAACAAGTCAAGTCACTTATTTATGTAGCGTTTTATACAATACAGATCATTTCAATGCAGCTTTACAGTGATAATTATACAGATACAGTGAAAATTCAATGATGTAAACAGTTTTGTACAGTTACATACAGTTCATTTCAGCTGTACAGCAGCTCTAAAGAAAATTGTCATAGGTCGATGAGGCCTTCACAGGGGATAGTCTAGTTGACAGTATTTCTACTGACCTTCAGGGCTGCGTTGTGGTCGTGTCTAGGTGAAGGTTCACCATCTGTTATGAATACGGACCAGATATGACTGACTACGGTAACCCTGGAATGAACAGGAAGACTGATATTAGCATAGATACCATTTTTCTTATGATGTAACAAGTACATCAGGTGTTATGGAAGTGTTCCCAGTTCCAGTTGATTTAATTTGTATAATCCTTCAATAGACGTGAATTATAGAAATGTGATAATGTGTTATGTGTATGCCAGGTTAAAGAGATGTGTTTTTAGTCTATATATAGAGAAACACTAGGGACTAATTAATATAATTAACTACAAACAGGTGTAACACATGAGGACAAATCAAACTATTAGTAGACTGCCTGCTTAATATTTGCTAACACTTTATTTTAATGGTCTCTCAACAGACATTCTACTGACTATAAGTAACTGCGCAACATGTCACCTTATTCTGCTATCTCTAACTCTAACCCTGAACCTAACCTAACAGTCTACTAACATGTTGACATGTTGACATGTAGTTGCAAATTAATGAGAGTTAGTGGACATTTAGTTGCAAAGTTACTTATAGTTAGTACAATGTCTAAAGTGGATTAACTGATTACCCAGTTACCTCTGGTAACTTATTAGGGTTTACAGTGTAAACATTTTTAATTGATGCCAGATATCTTTGGCAGCCCTAAAATCCTAAAACAAAAATGAAAACTAAATAAACTGAAACTAGAAAACTAAACTAAAACTAACAACAACAGATTTAAAACTTACCCAAAAAGACTAACTGAAAGTAAATAGACTTTCTTCTTTAAAATAAAAACTAATTCAGAACAATAATATACCTGGTTCTCAGTGGTTGTTAACTTCCATACTAACTCACTAATTGTCTGATCCCTATATAAAAAGAAAAGAAAAAAAAACAACCTAATCCTATGTGTGATCAAGTGTAATAGTGATGCTATTTTAAACACAGTATTGATTTTAAGCAACTAAATGACTACTTATTTAAGGGAAGAAAAAAAAAAAAAAAAAAAAAAAAAACCACATCTTCTATATTGTACCTCTGGTGCAGCTGTACACATAGTCTTCTTCAGGGTCTCGCTGTAAGGGCCAGATATAACAATAATAATGGCTGTTTATCTAAGCCTTGGAAGCCATGCATTGACCTGCCAATGACCAGCTCTGTCCTGGGAAGCAGAGGAAATTTAATGAAACTGTGGTATGAGTGTTTTGGCCTGAACAATGTGGGCAAAGCTTTACAAACCCCAAAACCAACCCAAAACTTTTCATTTCAAAATACTGCTTGGCTCCTAAACTACTAATAAGCAGAGTTTTTAGAGTTATTTCTATTTTCTTGACATTTTAATGAAACAGTTGCTCTGTGTTAATGTCAATCCTCCTTTTATCATTATAAAATTCAGTTTTGTAATGATATTCCTGTTGAAAAAAACAAACAAACAAAAAAACAGCATATGCTGGTTAGGTATGTTTTGAAGCATGGCAGCTAGTTTGAGTTGGTTTAAGTTGGTCCTTAGCTGGTCCTTAGCTGGTCCTTAGCTGGTCATGAGCTGGTTTAAGCTGGTCCTAAGCAACTAGCTCCAGCCCTGGACCAGCTTTAAACCAGCTCAGGGCCAGCTTAAACCAACTTTAAGCTTAACTTATGTAGATATAAAAGAACAGTTCACCCAAACTACAAAATCTTTACTCACTCTCATGTTGTTTCAAACCTGTATGACTTATTTATTTTGTTGAATGCAAACTAAAATATTTTGAATAATGTTCATGCTGCTCTTTTCCATACAATGCAAGCATGCAGGAGCTGTCAAGCTCCAAAAAAGACAAAAGAAAAAAGTAGTCCATATCACTCATCCACCATATCTTTTGAAGCAATACAGTATCTTTGTGTGAGGGAAAGATGAAAATTTAAGTCATTATATATTATTCAAATCAGAAATGAGACCAGTGCCAGAATAATCATTGAGGTAAAACAGAGAGAAGGATAGATCAGGAAAAGAAGAAGGAGTGGAAATTCCCTCTCAGACACTAGGCCAAGACCTTTAGCCTAGTGGAGCGTCAAGCATCCAATGTGGGCCCACAGCAAGTATATATAGGCAGACTGATGAGGATTGAGGCCCGAGGCTTAGCACAGATCAGGGCAGCATTCTGTATGCAATTACATGACCATGACAGAGGAGTCACCCGGTGGGATATTAAGGTCACTGCCAAAGAAGTGATTAGTAAGGCTAAAGCAGGGTCAGAGGAGAGGAACATGACACGAGAGAGTTCCCTCACCACAGATTTCAGAGATAATATTATTTGAAGAGGAATGAGTGAATACATTATTAGTCATTATTTACAAAGACTTCAGTTTTAAACCATTTCAAGATCATAAGTTTGACTGTTTTTCAGAGTTATACCTTTCATGTGGTTGTTTTTTTTTTTTTTTTTTTTTTTTTTTTGCTAGATGTGTATTGTCCTTAGTTCTGATTTGTTGTTTCAGATAGACTTAAATTGGAGTCTGTGGACTGATTATCTGATTGCTTTAATTATGATCATGATCACCTGAGGATTTGTAGTGCATTTTCTATATTATTATTGAGAGTGAGTGAAATTGTTACACTGACAAAGGTGAAAAGCAGAAACGTTTGTCAACTTATCTCCTGTGTACCATGATTAAAGTGCTTCAGAGTGCAGACCTTTTTTGTATTCTAATATTTATATATAGGTCTCAGCACCTAATTAGCTGGGAGAGCGTGGTGAATGCTTTGATAAGGTCATAAGTTACCTCTGGTTTTCTCTGTCTACTCATTTTGTGTAATGAATATAGAGCTGGAATATAGCGCAATTAATGAAGTCAAAGTACCTGAAGTCAGACAAAGAGACAAAGGTACAGAACAAGACTGTACTAATCTCATGATATATTGTATAATTATATTAGTGTTCAAGAGTGTAGGGATTTATGATACCACTGTGTTAAGATATTATTGTTGATTTGATACATTTGCTAAGTCCAAGGTACTTTACAACTGTCAAAACTTATACTGTATAACATATACTGTATATGTGTGTGTGTGTGTGTGTGTGTGTGGTAATACAATCCAGACGTTGCACCCACCATGTTCCCTTCAGAAAAAGTAAACTTAATTATATTCAATGTGCACTTGTAGTGTACTTCAAAACTTAAAAGTATGTTTTTTTAAAAAAAAAAACTGTATTTGCAGATAATATAATATTAATAAAATAAAGAGGCTACTAAAGAGGATTACTATATGTGCATTCCATTCGACTGTAAGTGGACTGCAGAGTGGACTTCACAGGGTATTCCACCAATCTGAAGGGAGCGAACATGTTCAGTTAATGCGAAAGGCATTATGAATACATTGATACATCACAGGAAGTAGAGAGGGAAAATCACCATTTACCATAAATGGTTGTCAGCACATTAGGCCATATTTTACAATACAATACATTATGACATTACATATAAAGAGAATTAAGTCAACAAAGCACTCTTAAGTTGAACTAACTACATTTAATATTAATTTAACTATAATACATTTTGATTTAATTGCAATTAAATGCAGATAAGTGTCCCTAATACATTACATTCAGTTCAGGGCACCTATTATGCCCCTTTTTACAAGATGTCCCTAGAGTGTGTATGTGAAGTTTTAGCTCAAAATACCCCACAGATAATTTTTTATAGCATGTTAAAAATTGCCACTTTTTGGGTGAGCAAAAACATGCTTTTGTGTGTGTCCCTTTAAATGCAAATGAGCTGCTACCCCTTTTTTTTTTTTAAATGCAAATGAGCTGCTGCTCCCTTCCTTTTAAGTAGAGAGTGGGGCTTCAAGAGCTCATGCAACAAACAAACAGGACAATCTCATGCACTTAAAATGTCCGAAACTGTCAGCAGTGGTGGTCGAACCGGATTCGAACAATGCCCACAGAGCAAGAGAATATATGGTGATAGAACAGGTATAGTTTAGTTTAACTACGGTTATAAATTATGTTGTCATCTTGCTTTTATCTACTATTAATACAAGCCTGTGGTAGCGGACCCCATCTGAATGATGGCCAAAACTTTACTGATGAGTTTTTTTTAAGTTTATTGTACATCACACAAAAGATGAAGCATCTGGTTTCACTCCAGAAGATCACCGTAAGAGCTGAATAAAACGCAGTACAAAAAGTGCGCATTAAAGTCTTATCCATAAACTCTTCACTCCCTTGCATTATCATCAACATACACAGCGAATTACACAAAAACTTACTCGGTTACGTACGTAACCTTGGTTCCCTGAGATACGGGAACGAGTACTGCGTATGGGGAAAAACTCCTTTTTTCTCCGATTACTGAAGCCTTTTTCAATAACGCAGTGTAACTGCACGGCCATTGGTTCAAACTGGGAAACTTTTTGCAGCGTGCCAAAGCCTGCCAAAATGGGCGGGGCGTCTGGCTATATAACCAAGCATTTCGCCAGAGGATTTCAGGTCAATCGACTGAAGCGACAACACTGAGTCAACACAGCTCCATGGCACGGCAGCAAACGCAGTACTCTTTCTCGTATCTTAGGGAACTGAGGTTACGTACCAAGTATTTTCTCTTTCGATACTTCACTCATACTGTGTATGGGGAACGAATACAATCACGCCATGCCATGGGAGGGAATGACTGAACCTTTCTTAGGCACCGAAGGGGCCCAGGGGATAAGTAGGAAGGCAAAGCCATCATACCCTCATGGTTACACATGCTAAGAGGGAGCTGCCTCCCATAAGATAACAGCACGACCAATGGGCTACGTAGAGGCCGTCAAATCACGCTGAAAGGACCCGGGCGTGCAACACCTGAATGTCCAAGTTATAGAACCTAACAAACATGTACAGCGAGGACCAGCCGGCCGCCTCATAGATGTCTTTAATGGAGACACCACTAGACCAGGCCCACAAGGAGGCCATACCTCTAGTGGAGTGGGCTTGTACTCCTATGGGGCAATCCAGGCGATAGCATCCACAATCCAATGCGAGAGTCCTTGCTTTGTGACCGGAAGCTCCTTGGTGCGGCCACCGAAGCACACAAAGAGCTGGTCTGACTGTCGAAAAGGCACGGAATGCTCGATGTATGTCTTCAATGCCTTAACAGGGCAGAGTAAATCCAGCTCACGCTCATCCCCTGAGGGGCATGAAACGCTGCTATGGCTGCCACGTATACTTTGAGCGTGGACGGCGTGAGACCTTTGTCCAGATGCTCTTGGAGAAATTACAATATCGAAGATATGTCACACTCAACCGGATCTTCGTTTCAAGCCGTACACCAGTCGACGAAGACTGATCATTTTTGGGCATAGAGGCGTCTAGTAGACTGGGCTCTGGCCGGGGAAATTCCAGGGGTTCAGAGCTGTTAAACAGGCCTGACTCACCCTGACATGGAAGCAGCCGTGCCGCCAAGCGTGAGGTGGGACCCGAAGGTTTAGCCAGTACTGCAGAGGCCGCATTCATAGAAGGCCGACCTGCAGGACTGGGGAGGCGGAAGCCATCAGCTGTAGCATCCTCTGGAAACACTTCAGAGGAAGACGGCTCTGATCCTGACAGAAGCCATGAGCTGTTGAATGGCTAGAGCACACTCTGGTGAGACTGTCACCCTCATTTGGGCTGAGTTGGCTGGGGAGCAGTGAGCTCTTGGCCAAATTGACCCTGAGTCCCAGGCACTCCAAGTGGCTGAGGAGCACGGAACTGTGATGTGCTAGCTCGTCCTGAGACTGGGCCAATATGAGCCAGTCATCGAGGTAATTCAAAACGAGGATTCCCATCTGTCTCAGAGGGGAAAGAGCCGCGTCCATACACTTGCGGAGCTAGGGACAGCCCAAAGGGAAGGACTGTATATTGGTAAGCCACTCCCTCGAATGCGAATCTCAAGAATCGTCATTCATCTGAATGTGAATGTATGTGTCTTTCAGATCCAGAGAGAAGAACCAGTCCTCAGTGCAAACCTGCGTGAGGATCTGTTTTAATGTCAACATCCTGAACTTCCGTCTCGTGAGGGAGCAGTTCAGGAGTCTGAGGTCGAGGATGGGTCTGAGACCACCATCTCTCTTGGGGACAAGGAAATACTGGCTGTATGGATACCCTCTCGGATGGAGGGACCACTTCTATGGCTCCCTTTTCCCATCACTTCGGTGCAGAGGACATGTGCGTCATCCGCTTTCACCAAAGTGGGGACCACCCCGCTGAAGCGCGGGGGTCTTCAGGCGAACTGCAGTGAGTAACCTCGATTTATTATCCCCAACACCCAGCTTGACACTCTGGGGATGGCCGCTGAGTTGGGGCCTGTGAACCATGATGGGTGGAAGAGGAAATTTGCTCTCTTTTTGAAAATGTATGTTCTTTATTTTTATCGCCATGAGAACGGCGGTTGGCGTGGGCGCAACATCTGTGGGCCCAGCATGCACAACTAACATTTTGTCTCGAACACCAGGAAGTGAACAGGGTGGTGGGAGATTTAAACGAGGCAGCTTTGGGGGTGGTCCGGCCACAGCGGGACATTTCCACATCCTCTTCCTTCCTGACGGATCAGGAAGACTTCAGAGGCGTTGGCTCCAGTGTAATCCTAGGCTGGGCTCCCTGACATCTCAGGAAGGGCAGATGCTTAGAGGAGCAAGAGATCACTGACGTTGTTCCTTGGGTGTCTGGGTGGCAGAGAGCGCCGGTTTGCTCTGCTGCGGAGTCGACGCAGGCTTGGGGCGACTCGGGGCAGCAGCTGAGCTGGAGCGCAAGAAGTGTCTCATGGACTGGGACGACTTCTGTGTGGCGGTGAAGCGCTCAGTAAAACCCTCTACTGTGGGTCCAAAGAGACAGGCGGGGGGGACAAGGGCGTCCTGGAAGGCCACCTTATCCGCTTCCGTTATCTCTGTCAAATTAAGCTAGAGATGGCACTCCGACATGACCAGGCTGGCCATCGAGCGCCCGATGGCCTGGGCTGTGGCCTTCGTAGCACGCAGGGCCAGGTGCGTCAGTGCCGGACTTGTCCAGAAAGCGGAGGAGTTTGGCCTGGAAGACCTGTAGAATGGCCGTGGTGTGGAGCGCTGAGGCTGCTTGGCCTGCTGACGAGTAGGCCCTCCTGGTGAGAGCAGAGGTCGTCCTGCAGGGCTCGGATGGAAGAGCCCGCTTGTTTTTCCATCCAACAGCAGCAGAAGGGCAGAGGTGAGCAGCCACTGCTTCGTACAGGGGCGGCATCTGCTTGTAGCCCTTCTCTTGAGAGCCGTCCAAGTGCTGAGCCCCTTTGCCCCACTGTTTCTTCCTCGCAGGCTCCAGGACTTGGGGCATGGGGCTTGACAAGCAAAAAACACACTCACCATGCCCGTCATCTTGCTGCAGGGGTGCCCTGCAAGTGCCACAGACGTGGCGTGACATTTGCAACAACGTCGCAGACGCTGTGAAAACGGCTGAGAAAACTGGAAATTGCTCTTTTTTATGTTCGCTGGATGGCAGCAGGGGAAGCACTGAGAGACCGGAAGCGGCGAAGCGGGTGGCTCAAGAGCGGGCAGTCTGCGAGGGCGCCGGCGCTGCAGGCGGTCGGCAAGTCTCAGCTGGTCCACTGCGATGCCTCTTCAACGGCGTATGAGTGAAGTACCGAAAGGGAACACTTGTTACAACTAACAGTAACTAACACTGCCGACACACATTTATGTTCAAACACCATGTAAAAGTGAATTTTGCATAATAGGTGGCCTTCAAGTATATTCTTTTAAAGTAGCCTGCTCATTTTAAAATTATGCATTGCTAATGTGTACTTTTTGATATGGATTGGCATTGTCAGGTGGACCCACAATGTCAGTAAGCCTATTCAAACCCATGATGTTATTAAAACATATACTTGACAAGTGGTTTTGCAGATATTGGTCCATCCCCATTCAAGTAGATAAGCGCTAAATGACAAGAATATATGAAGGTGTAACCAAGATGGCTACCAAATTGCCTATGCTATAAGTTATAAAATTAATTCTATTATAACACAACATTCTGTACATATATAGTAATTCACACATGAAAGCATACATTTCTAAGAATGCTCATTTTCAAACTTTCATATCCGGTAACTTTCCATAAAAAGTGTGATTGTTGCATATTTTTTTCCAGAATGACAAGAAGTCAGTCCAACATTCCTCTTACAGTGACTGTGCGATATAATAATAACCATGGACCTATAAAATTAATGCTTCTTTTGTCCATTTGCAACCACTTGTTGTCTTTTTCAATACCTCTGTTATTCTTTGCGCTCCGGTCTGTGTTTAGGAGAAAGGAAAGCAACCTAGGGACTGTTATGTAAAGCCAATCCCAACATGCGCTGGCCACAGCTGGTATGTCTTGCATAAGAGTCACAGAATGTCAAGTGGTGAGAGCGAGCACTGCCAATCCAATGCCTACCCAAGCTTTCCCAGGCAGTGATATCTCCTGCCGCTGCCCGGAGTGGATTAGCCCTGATTGAGGCTGCTGTCCTGGATTACTGTAAAGTATAGGACAGAAAGAGGTCACTCAGATTTAGAGCTCAGTTCATAAAAATGTGTATATGTAATACTGGGGTCAAAGTACTACAGTATGTCTGCTGAAAAATGTACTAATCCTCCATACACCACTTTATGGCCTTAACTTTACACTTTCAATGGAAGATCAATAAGCAAAAATCAGGGTGATTTCTCTAAATGGTTGTGCTACACAGTATTATGGACACATTTCATTTTTAATTTTTCCAAGACCTTTTACCACACATCACAAAATCAGAAGGCTATTCCCAGATCTACTTAAAACAAGGGATACTGTCTCAACTTGACCAAATGGTTAGGTTTCAGACATTGTGTCTACATGAGTCATTTTACTGCTGCAACACTGGGTACTACATGTACAGCCATGACCAAAAGTACTAGTAGTGACATAAATTGTGTTTCACAAAGTTTGCTGCTTCAGTATTTGTAGATTCTTCTTTACATATTTCTTTGGTATACTGGAAAACAATAATAAGCATTTCATAAGTTTTAAAGGCTTTTATTGGCAAAAACATTTATTATATGTAAAAAGCCAATATTTACAGTGTTGACCCTTCTTCTTCATAACCTCTGCCATTTGCTCTGGCATGCTGGATATCAGATTTTGCCAATGAAGCTTTTTGTAATTATTTAAAATGCATCTGATCACTTTGCCCATTAAACTAGAAACAATGTGAATCAACACCACAACAACGGAAGCAACACACCGTGCTAAACACAAAATTTATCTCACAATACTTTTGTCCATGGCTGTACCTACTTGCTGGTTGAGAATACATCACATTTTTCATTGTGTGTGTGTGTGCGCACAATATATAAAATGTCAAGCTTCTGTCAAGCTAAAGCTGCGTTTTTTACTATGCAAAAACTACAGAGCCCCACACGAAATGCAGGAAAATAAGTAAATCGTGCTCTCGATTTACTAATTCGTTCCCTTGATTTATAAATAGTGCGCACGATTTAACATACAATTTTTTTTCCCTGCATGTCATGTGCGGGGCTCCGTAAAAAAACAACACTTTATTAGGATAAAGTGTTGTAAAGTGTTAACCCCCCCCCCAAAAAAATCTAATCAAATATTAAAAGTTGTAATGAATAGTAATAAATATTTAAAAAAAAAAAAATTTGTTATATAAGTAAGTACATTTCTTATTCCAGTGTCTGTTCGTCTCTACATAGCCTTTCAAAGAATGTGTGGCATTTATACCTCATATAATTCACATTTACATTCACTACATTACAGTACCAGGCAGCTACTATTAGAATGCATATGCATAAATGCATTTATTCACTTTTCCGCTTTCTACTTTATAGATTGACAACCTAATGGACAAAAAATAATTCTGTTAATGTTTGAGTGGTTACAGTCCATCATGGTTCGTTAATTTGATCCAGCAGGCATAATTAGGATTCTGAATACATGAGCTGTACTGTATATTTCTACTACTGCATGCATGCTTCGATGGGTGACTGCACTGAGCCCATGCATGCCAGTGAGGAGAGGTTATGTGCTAACAAGCACAGACGGGCACTGATCAGATGCTAATGCACTTACTCTGGTAAGTGGGGTTAAGTGCGTAGTGTATTATAGTAATACAGTGGATTTGTTGATCTGTGTCAGAAAGTGAATGAGAGAATAACTAGGGTTGGCTTTAGAACACGTGGGCCACAGCTGTGCATTTCATCAGCCTCCGCCTGAGCCATTAGTGAAAGAGGCTTTGATACCCTCAACACTAATAAGCCATTGTCAGATGAAGGACGCAGAGGTGGAGGGTACGGATGATTTGTTGACCCATTGAGGTCAAAAAAGCTTAACCTTTCAGCATTATGACACAGAAGTAGTGTGTTGTTAATGAAAAGGACAGTCTCTTTTAATGGGACCATCAAACACCATCACTCATGTTCATGTGCATTAAGTTAACCCCCCTAATAAAATGCTGACCACTAATTTTTTTTTTTATTATTATTATTATTATTTTTTTTTTTTTTACACTAAGATGTACTTGTAAGACACTGGTTGCTAATGTGGCTAAAATTGAAAGGCCATTATAGAGATATAGGTCTTAACGGTACATTTTTCATGTGATTTCGAAATGTAATTCTTTAATCTTAATAATACATGGCAAAATCAATCAACATATTTTTATATATAAAACACCACATTGTTTTTATTTCAACATATATTTTGTACTGTTACGTACAAGTCACAACACATACAAAGATACATATATATATAGCCTGAAATCCTCTTGCTTGTCCAGACATATGACTCCAGCACATAAAAGTTTTTCATTAGACATTGTGATGGAGGACAACAGGTGTTAATAGTACATATAAGCTTAACAGGGAGGAATTACAGCTGTCACCTGCCATATTCCATCTACAATGTTGAAACATTCTAGGAGTAATGACCATGTCCTTTTCCCAGAGCTGGCATACAGAGTAGAGACGCGTCTATTGTTTCTGTAACATAACATATTTTTCCTCGCTTGGACATGTCAGGCCAAGCATGTGCCTGTGTAATCCCCTGGTATGTGTATATCTGAAATAGTTTGGACCTCAGATGTGTGACTTGATAAGAACACACCCCTAAATGATTGAAAGTAGTCCTTACCTCTGTTGGAAGTTCAGCTAGTTTGGAGAAAGGAACAGTGCAGACAGAAGCCACAGGCTGCAGATGTTCTGTAATTATAGGTTAGTGCTCTAATCAGCTTGAGGTGGAAATGTGCTTTTCTTAGCCTGTCGCACTTATTGTCTTCCACTTTACCTGTATCAAAAATTACAGGATGGCCTTCAGGTTTTTTGTTTTTAATGAGATAAGAATTTCATACCAATATGCTCATAGCGTTTAGCGTTCCATAATGCTTACATCGCTTCATTTTGGATAAGAATAAAATGTCAAGTCAAATTTACGTTTTATTAAAAGTGCTGTATGTAGACATAAAACAAACTCTGAAAATAACTGCTCTTTGGAGTTGAACCACTTGCCCTAACTGAGATACAGATCAAGGGAGAACATTCACACAGGAAGCCATGAATCACATTAATCTGAGCAGTTCAAAAACAAACAAACAAACAAACAAAAAGGCCTAAATATTCTTCCAGTTACTCTTATCTTGTACAAATGTTTTATCTGAAATGGTTCACTTTTGAAGTTTTTTCACCACATTTTTATTTTAGGGTGAGAAAGGAATGAACCCTTCTGTTCATGGTTTTAAGAAAACAAGCATAAACATGTTTTTTCCTGTTTGCACAGAAAAATGCATTGGACATGAACTACACACATAATTATATGTATAGAAATAACCATCCAAAGTTTTGATTGTGCCACAACCATATTACATTCTTTATACATAACTTACATACTTTATGCAATATTCAACATCAATGTTAATGGCAGTATCCAAATATAAAACTAATCCAATTTTCCAGTTACCCTATATAAGGGCTGCTCATAAATACTTCTATACAGTATCAAATTGCGGTGCATGCCAATTCTTTCCACCAGGGTTTTTCCAGGTCTTACGTTCCTCATGAGAAACAGTGTGAACTGTGACCCAGAGGCCAACACTTCAGCCCAGCTGCACAGCTGGAAGAGGCCTGCGTGCCACCCAACCGCTCAAGTTTCTCAGAGTTGCCAAGAGATATGAATCCTCAGGGCCTCAAATAAACTGACCCATTCTAAATTGAACATGCTTTGAATTTATGCTGAGAATTTAGCATGCCTGTCCTTTAATAACAGGTTAATTTCCATTGTCATTTCTCTCTGGTTACAGCTGTCACGGGTAGGCTGTGTAGATAATCCAAATATGATGCGCGACACAGAATAAACGATAATAGTCTTTAATAAACACAAAGAACAATAGCATACACCAATGGCTAGCGGTGACTGACCTTTTTTAACCGGGTATGCTGGGTGGTGCGTCAAAAACGCACCTGGTGCAGATACGTTTGATGGACAGAGTGTTATAGCTGCTCAGTTGCTTACTCCCATGTCATGACACATAGCAACAAAGCTGAAAGTATTCCTTGTTTGACCTTTTATTGAAAATAGCCTACATTTACCTGTTGATGCCTTCACGAGCAGCTGTAAAAACAGTTGTTTTGGGTTTGAGTCGAGTCAGGCAAGACGTGCCAAAGGGCCGTTTGTAAAATATGCTGTATTTTTGTTCATTTATACTGTAATTCTGCTAGGTGGCACTAATGTCGCAGAAACTATATGCTTCACCTATACGGTACGACGCATCGGCTGAAGACACACATCTAAACCAGTGACGATAAATAAACACCATGGCGGGTGTCAATGTAAATGTATGCCAGAAGTGTTTTTTTATTTTATTTATTAAGAATTAAAAATAAGTAGGCCACAAATCGGATCTGAACAGTTGCAAAACACAATGTGGACAGTCAATAATTTTAGATCAGATTCCAATCGGATACACAAATAATCAGATTTGGGTTGACAGTGTGAACGTAGCCATAGAGACAAGGGTTTAGCTTCATTCTACTTGGGCCAATAAGCAACCACTCAGCAATGTCATAGGAACCACCCAGAATACCCCTAGCAACTGCACAGCAACATGCTCATATTCATTCAGAACACCTTTGCTATCACAGATAAGCCAGCTGGCAACACACTTATATCACTATCAAGTTTTGCATAATGAAATCACCACCCACATTTTCTTCATCAAATGCAAAAATAGCTCATCTTGTGTGCAAAGGCTTATTATACTAGCTCCGTCCATCATTGTTTGGTTAAACCAGACAAAATAACAAAAGAAACCCATCTAGTGTAACAGGAACAGTTCAGAAGATTCAGTATGGTTAGGGGTAGGTGTAGGGGTGAGCTTTAGGGATAGGGACAAATAAGATAATTATGATTATAATATATATAAACATATACACTAAATATGTTGTTATTATTGCATATAATCTGCTACATTTTTCACCAAGTATAAATAGCATTTACCACTATTTACACTAATAGCATCTGACAACTATACTTAGTGCAAAGAAAATACGCTACTATTTTTACTTAATGTAAATATAATCTATTGCTTTTTATCGCAAATAGCTTCTGCCTATTTTAATTCTGTTTGGTTTGGCTATTAGCACAGAAGTTACACACTTCACCTTTGAAGAGAATGTGGTTTATGCAACTACATTTCAGTTCAGATATTTACTCAATCCAAGTACCATTTTGAATTTGATGGATTTTGCCCTATAGATCTTTTGATAAAAGTATGGCTTTAGCCAAAATTAGTGAGAAAAATCTTTAATCGATGAGAGCAACAGATAGGCAACGATGAGTATAGTGTTCAGACACAGGTGGGGGCGGGCTGATGGCTATCTAATTGTGTGAAACTCAACAGATGGTCTTTTAATAATACATTTGCTGGATGTTCCCTTGCCCAAGCTGATGGCTATCATAGCACAATGGGTTCACTCCGGGTTCAGCAGACCCCCTCCTTCTCCCACTGACAAGCTGAAATAGAATAGTGGGTTGGTCATTAACCCTTTCGAAGCTCATAGGTGACAGGGAGTGAGTAATCCTGTACAGACCAGCCAAACTCTTAAAGTTCTTTCCACTGGATGATAATGCAAATCCTGTCTAGGGGCACAGACAGGGCTGCTGAGCTACTTAAGGGGCTTTCACAGCATTTCAGACTATTTGTCGATTATATCTCCAATTATATAATTGCTTCTGAGTGTTACACTTTATAACACAAGGAAACATATTCACAATTAATACACTAGGCCTACCAGTCTAAAGTTCTGACACACCGAGTTCATGAACTCAATAGATTTTGGATCTAAAGGTTTATTCACAAACACTTGAAATTCATTTTGTAGACAAACATAAAGTGAATTGAAATTTGATGAAAATCAAAGATTTGCAGCTCAAAACTTTATTTATCTGAAGCATTTATCTCAAGGCCCTTTTCTTTTTTATAATTTATTTCTACTGTAGGCTATATGTACCTATTGCCTTCTAACCTTATGCTTGCAGTTTAACACACAAGTGTTTGTTGCTATTCATACCACAACTAAATGTGTCTTTATAAAAATTCAATAATAGCCAATATATCGTGAAAAAGACATAAAATTGTCTCTTCTTTTTAAATGGACAGCAGTATTTTTAATCATGTCTGGGGACTTTAAAATGTGTTTTATTTGGGTTTAAAAAAGTTAAGGGGCTTTTGCACCGGAGTAACCTTTTCATAGTTCCTAAAACCTAGAACTATTAGCTGAGGTACCCGGATTTTAGTTCTAGGAACTCCTTTTGGGGTAACTAAGCTCCTACTTCAGAGTAGGGTCTAAACCAGCACTATAGGGGCTTTCTCCAAAGCCAGTGGAAGGCAAGCCTGCAACCTTTAACCAAAAAAGCGTAACAGCTAATGCTAACGCTCCGGTTCTGGCAGGGAAGGAGTTTTGAACGGCGAGCACTGATGCCTTGCCATTACACAATAGGCTGAGAGGTGCAGCACCCGCACGTGATTAAGTGGGCTTTCCCACTGGCAGTTTATTTCGAAACGGGGCACGGTTCGCATGAAAAATCGTTAATGTGAAAGCTGTCATGCGCACTGAGGTACCGAACCCGAGACTACTTGAAGGAGGTGGTCTGAATTCGGTTGCATTTCACAGATTTCTATGTTGCCTACACTAATTACATAAAACTATACTGTCAGTAGCCTACACCATAGTTATACAAATTAATTAGACCTATGCATTTATTTCCATTCAAAGGGATGGAAACTGATAGAAAACAAAAAGTTTAAAAGATTCTTTATCCAGCATTAGTAGGCTATCACAGCCTTCATCTTTCAGTTAATAGTTTAAATCGCTGTTAGCCTCCAGAGCATCATAAATTCATAAAACTAAGCATATTTGCTCAGAATGACTTGTTGTGAAGTTTGGACTTTGTACACACAAGATATAGGCATAACAGGCACATGTAATTATGTAAACTTAAACAATATTTCTGTTGTACTGTATTGAGAGCATGTCCTAAGTGTGCAGAGCTGACATAATAGCTCAAATTGAATAATGGGAATAATAAAGTAATAATAAATTATTCATGTTATTTCATAGTTTTGATGACTGGAGTCAGTTTGTAGTGTGTCCAAATGCTTGACTTCTAGTGTATGTAAACAATGTCTAAAGTCAAACTATTTCCTCTTTGCAGTTGGCTGGATATGACTGGGTGAAATTATACTTTTTTTTATCACCATGGGCTGCTTCTCTCACACCACCATTCTTAAACAGACATTTGATGTCAGAAACTTCAAGGCTGAGTTACCATAAACATTTCACTCTTACTTTATATTCTGTGCCAAAGCATTCAACTGAAGTTTACATCTTCCACCTCCAGCTCAGAGTTTGTGTGTGGTCTTTAGCATCCGCCGACCATCTGTGTACACGTCTGTGGAGAGTGGGGTCAGTGAGTGGAAGCAGGTTTACAGGTGAGGAGATGAGCTGTGTTAATTCTCCTCTAACCTCTCCTTTACCTTATCCTCTGCTTTATTCATGTAAAGACTCCATATGTGTGAAATCCACTGGGTTCAGTCATGCTAAGTACATCTGACCTGCTAAGTCAAGATTTACGGTAAGGCACAAAGCGACAAAGGTCAAAAAAGTCTCTGCAGTTTAATAAAGTCATTGGAATTTTTTTTCAAACATTTTTTTGCTGTTTTAATACAATTACTTTGAGGGTTTGAATAAAGTTTCACATAAAGAATCTACATATAATACAAATGCACTTTAGTGTTTATTATGTTTATCATGTTCAATAAATAATTTTAAATAAAACAAACATTAAAGTGTTTACAATAATTTAATTTCTACTATTTTGATTATTAACCTCATTTTCTTTATCAAGAAGAAATGGATTAAAAGTGTACACACTTAAACAAATGGTTTCTGTTCTAAAATACATTTACATCTATGCATTTGGCAGATGCTTTTATTCAAAGTGACTGACATTGCATTCAAGATGCAGAATACATTTTATTACTTTATTAGGGCACGAGCACCGATGGTGTGAGGACCCTATTATAATTGCTCAGTCAATTATTCTTCTCCGAAATTAATTGCATTTTTGAGGGCCTAAACATGCTCGAAAACTCATTAAACTTTGCACACGTGTCAGGAGTGGTGAAAATTTACGATATGGGTTTCAGAATTAGGTGTGGCAAAATGGCTCAATAGTGCCACCTACAAAATTTCAATTAAGCTCCCTTCACGCTACGTTTGAAGTATGTATGTAAGTATGAAATTTGGTAGACATGTAACAGCCTAATACCTACAAAAAAAGTCCCTGGGTGCATAATCTGAAAACCCAACAGGAAGTGAGATATTTTGAATTTTCTCTGCAAAATTTTCTGCAGTTTTTGCTATTTCCACACGTACTTTAATAAACTCCTCCTAGAGCTTTAATCAGACCAACATCATATTAGTCTCATAGTCAGTCTAATCTAAAGTCCTTTATGACATTAAATTGCGAAGATTTACCTAAGGCCAACTTTTATAAAATCAAAGATAGAACAAAATTGTTTTCTTTTCAACATAATTCAAGTTAAGTCAGAGCTTTGAACTCGGAACATTCCTATAAATGTTCTTTTTAAAGTTGTAGTGTGACATTTTTATACACTAAGCATAAAGGTATTAAAGTTCTTCTTCAGCCCACCCTGCTTTCTGACACATTTTCATTTTGAATACAAAATATTATGCAGTAAGAGTCACCCAGAGTTCCCACTAGTGAGGTCCAGTGGGTTATGATGATGAGATGGAAAATCCTTATTATTCTATAGGCAGGATCCTAGTTTTGGATCTATGACTCTCAGGAAGCAACACATGACCTCTGCTTCACTTCTACAGGAGGAGTTCCTAAAGATCACTTTACATACAGAATGTATTTATCAGGACATAGCATATGCACATGGGCATGGAAAGAACATAAATAACAGTATGGCTATAAATTACTGATATGAATGTTTTATGTTGAACTGTTTCATCTTGCAGTGTGAGGTAAGACACAAGACCAGCAACTCAAGGACAAAAAACATGTACACAGAACGTACATTATCAATTAAAATGATCATTATCAAGTAAAATAGACAATAAAGTCATTAAGTCATAAATTAAAAGGAAGTATATAGTAACAAAAAATAAAAGATAAAGCATGGAATCAAAGCATAGAAAATAGTATATAAAGTTTCTTTTTAACAGTTAATAAAAATGTGCCTAAAAAGGATGAATTACCATATAATTAAGTGGATATTTAATGGGACAGTACATTCACAGTATTTTATTATTATTATTATTATTATTTTTTTTTTTTTTTTAATAAAATACAAATTACCCTAAAAAGGATAAAGGATGTTCCAGTGTGATGTGTTACACAATGTGACACATTACATTTTATTATAAGTTATTTATAAAGTAATATTTCCTCCTATTTTTGTACTCAGTTTTGTTATGGATAACACCAGGGGTGTCCAATCCTGCTCCTGAAGGGCCACTATCCTGGGGTGCATTTCCCAAAAGCATTGTTAACCAACTAACATCGCAAGTTACGTCGTTACTAACATAGTTCAACAATTTGGTGTTTCCCGAAACCATAGCTCAAACAAACATTCGCAAACTTGTGTGTTTGGAACGACAGCTCTTGTGGCCATATATATTATAGTTGTCAGAGTATTTTAAAACCAACCAATCTTGGTCTCCCCTGCGTGTTTGTACAGTATTGCACCACGAGAAGAGATCTGTGAAGGTTATGTTGAGTTTTGCATTCATAGAATATTTAAAATCTTTCCTGTGCAGTTGTTTTCAGTTCTCTGAAACCAGAAGATTCAATTACCTCAAGACTTGGTAACTGGGGCAGCATCATATTTTTAATTTACATGCAATGACATGTACAGAAGACATGCTGGAACGTAGCATACAGGGTCTCTTTGAATCAGATGCTTGGAGCAATGCCATGGACAGCAAACACTTCAGTACATTGCCTATGTAAAGATCTCTCCCTGGTATGTCCATGTTATGTACATATATTTACACCAACTGCTATTAATACTTTTACTCTGGGATGTTTGCCACACTCTTATATGGGCTCAAAGCCTCTATAAAGAAACCACATACAATACATTCTAAACTCTAAAGCCTCTCAATCAATATTTTAACATGACAATGTCATATTAATCTTCTTAAATGCCTACATACATTACAATATTCATAAGTCTGAAATAAGTGTCCATACTGTATATATTTTGAATCGTAGATGGAACTGAAGATGGAAAGCTGCATTAGAAAAACATCATGCCATATTTATCTATGACAGACAGAGAAAACTGAGTTAAAAGGAACTTTTTATTATATTTTATCAAATAATAATAATTAAAAAAAATGTATATTATATACAGATAGTGTTTTATTATTATATATTATATTATAATATATAAGAAATCTGTGCTGTGAAATTACCCGGCGAGCTAAGCTGTAGCCAATTATTGCCATACGGCGCACCTAGTGAACAAGAGCTTCCATGCCTGGGGTATGACGTCCACAGCTCAATACCCTTTGTATACTTACCTGCATTACTGTCCTGGGGCAGAGCCAGCTAGGGAGATCGCTGTTTTCTCTGCATCCTTCCACAACTCTCAAAAAGGGAGGGGCAAACCAAAGCTTGCTATCCCGACCATCCGAACCCTTGGTTATTAGCTATAAGGGGCAACCTAACCAAAGCGAGCGTAAAAAATTCTAGCATCCCATCCTAAGGACTAGAAGAGGCCACAAGAAAGAGACTCTCATCTACCCACTTGACCTAATGAAAACCCCATTCCTGTTCCAACAAGGAGCGTAGATTTACCTTTAGCCAAGCATTGGCAGAGAAGAGTGGGTCGCAATGGCGACAATGTCTACCTTGATGCTCTGACTTACCCTTGTGAATTGCCGGGTAAATGTATTAACATATAGTTCCATCACTATGCCCCCACCATCACCTCCAGGGCTACGCTGGAGGGGTGACAGAAAAGGGAATGAGACGCCAGCGGCGGTCAAGCTCAGTCTTCTCTTCTGTACAGCCCAATCATATGCAACCATATGGGAAAGCACACTAATGCAACGACATTACCATCATGCCAAATGGGGCAACAGATAGAAAAGTAGGACACTACTACCGTCCTAGTCTGTAAGCAGCCCCTTTCCACATAAGGGAAGTGCACTAATGTTGTTTCTATACTTTTCATGCATCCATTTGAACGTGATTCCATAGGAAGTGTCTTCTAGTACTCCGAGTACCAGAGAAGGCAACAGATAAGGTAGTGGGACTTGAGCGGAAGTTTTGCCCACTTTTCTCCTCTGCACCATTCATATACTTCTACAGAGGGAGCACATTGCTACCACCTTTGGACTGCCAGTACTGGAGGTGGCGACTGATAAGGAAATGGGACCTGAATGGTGGTCTTGCCCACTCTCCTTTTCAATATCAGCCTATTACAGAGGGAACGCATTGCTACCACCTATGAACTGCCAGTACTGGAAGAAGTGACAGATGAAGAAATGGAATGTGGGAGGTGGTATGGTCCACTTTCTTGGTCCTCAAATCCAAATGCAGAAGGAGCATTGCACTACTACCTTCGCATATTACCTCCTACTACCATTCATATACTTCAACAGAGAGAGCACATCGCTAGCACATCGCTAGCACCTCTGGATGGGAGTGGTGGTGGTTTTTACTCTTAACAGAATCGAGCACAGCATAAGTGAATGAAACTAACCCTCAACCAAGCATACTCTCAAGCGCTGGAAGGGCGAAAAATGGATGTTAGGGAGAGTGCAGGCACTCAACCTCAACTAACACTATCCCAGTTCATGCACTGAGCTCTTCACATCCAAAGCCTAATGCAGACCCAAGACTGTATCTAGAGAAACCCCCTCATTTAGATCTGAGTCCTTCAATAAGTTGGCTTGATATGCTTGCAACACCACCATGGTGTGCAATGTGCAATCAGCCAGGGTCAAAACTTCAACCAACTACTCATACAGAGGGGTGAGGGAGGAGACAGGCACACTCACATCCGCCTCAATTTTCCACATCCAGCTCCTCAGAACTAGACCAGGCCAATAACATGCTCTCCGACAGGTCTGAAGAAGCCAGTGAATGAGCTTCCTGATTCGCCCTTACAGCAGCAGAGCTAGCGCATGAAGCCTGAGAAAGAGATAAACCCGATTCAAGCCCCTCAGCTAGCTCCACTTGTGAGCCTCACAAACGCAGTCACATTGGCCTGCCAGAGGGACCCAGTCCATGGGATGCAGATGCCTGGCTCTCATCCCCTTAAAGAAAGTGGAGATTCTTCACTTCTTCACAGCCAGCTGCCCCCAGGGGGCTGCCCGCCAGACCAGTAATGAAAAGGGACATGGAGTTACACATCTCCTAAACACACTTCCTCTATCCATATTGTTCTCTTGAGATACACAGACAGATTAGCGTTCAGAATTTCACACGCACATCAAACAAACAGCTTCCTGAAGACAAAGAAGCTGATAATGTTCTCTCTAGGCTCCCTATTATACCCTGTTGGCATGCCTGTGACTGCGGTAGCCCATTAAGATTGGTGTGTATCACACGTGCTTCAGACACTGGTTCACGTGGAACATTCCCATAGCATCAACTCAAAGATGCAGCATTGAGTTCCACTTTCAAAAGGGAAGGAAGTTAAGTTAACATCTGCTGCATAGTCTGTGTGGACATGGACATGCACCAGTATTGGCTAAAAATGCATTTTAATGCAACTTAGTTGTTATTCACAAAAAATTCTTTGTCAAATATAATTTTCTCTGCAGAAAAAAACAGCCCAGGCTGGTCATGGGACTGGAGTGAACTGGCAGGGTCTGGAACTTCAAATTAGATCAAAGAGTTTTGATTTACTCAGTACTCACTTGTGTGATGGAGGGACTTTCATTGCATTGCCAAGGCTTTTCTGTTATATGTTGGTCCAGAGGAAACAATGTTGCTTTTTCATAGCTCAGAAGGCTTCAGTGGGGTTTTCAGTTATGATTTAAGAAACTTTGTCTCGGATGTTTCACTTAAAATATTCATATGAGCAATAAAAATAGAAATAAATGAGGCAATTGTTACCACACAGTAATAGTATAGACTTTGTACAACGCAGATCATTTGGTCATGCAAGAATGATGCTCTTCGTTTCATTGATATTTGAAACAAAAATCTACTTATAGATTTACCATCTTCAGACATATGGCAGGGGATTTCTGGTGAAACCATTACTGCTATTTTTGCCTCTCTTGCAGAACCAGTCCCAGGTCAGAAAAGAGTTGAAGTAGCATGGGAGGAGAGTGACCAGTGTGGAGGGGTGAGAGAGAGAGAAAAGTAAAAAGTAACATTGCGAGTTTATTAGGAAAACAGATGTTGAACCCCACTGGATTCACATTAATCACAGATTTAGCTGCTTTGTTGGTGTTATGACCAAATTTTAGTAAAATTTCTTGTTTGATCAGTGCGAATGATGACAAATATCAGTTTGACATTAAAACAAAACAAGTATTATCTCAAACACTGGGTGATCTTGCATTTTCTGAAACCACTTTGAATAAAGAAAATGTTCTACAGCTTTCAAGAAAATTGTGCTGTAATGCATACAGACGTCATTTATGAAATTTTATAGAATTTCATAGAATTTGAAGCACAGATAATAATGGTTTAACATACAGAACAGAAAACTAACTCTTAATATTTCTGCAGCATATATTATGCGTACTACACAGTTTACACATTTTGTGTATGCATGCTCATGACCATGCCCATGACCTACTATATTTAATACTATTTTTGTTATTAAATGTGCAGGATACAAAAAAAAAGTATGCTGAAAGAAATTGTAATGCAAGCTCGACTTTTCCAGTGTAACGAATGAACCGGAGGTAATTACAGGTGTGCTATTTAACAAAAAGTTGGCAGACCCATGAGAAATTTTTACATTCAAAATTTCTACACAAAATTACATTAAAATACAAACTAACTGTATTTATTTTAAATAAATCACACGCAATGTCATGTGATAATAGCTACTTTGCTACTTTAAACATTTGTAGTTAAAGGGTTATTTCCCCTAAAAATGACAATTCTGTCATTAATTACTCACTCTCATGTCGTTCCACACCTGTAAGACCTTCGTTAATCTTCAGAACACAAATATAAGATATTTTTGATGAAATCCAAGAGGTATATGACTAGGTATATGAATGCCGGCTCAGTATTGGCCAAAACTGCACATGTGAGCAGCACGACGTATGCGTGTGTTTCTGATGCAGGAGCGGGCCAATAATGAGTCAGTGTTCTGACGTAGAACCTGTAAGAGCTGGACATAAACAACGTATGAGAATGACACAGAAAAAAAAATATTGTTGAATAAAGTCGTTATTTTTGTTTTGTTTTTTTCTCACAAAAATGATTCTCGTCGCTTCATAAAATTAAGGTTGAACCACTGCAGTCACGTTGGTGGTTTAACAATGTCTTTAATACCTTTCTGGACCTTGAAAGTGTTGATTATATTGCTGTCTATGGATGAGTCATATACCCTTTTGGATTTCATCAACAATATCTTAATTTGTGTTCCTAAATGAACAAAGGTCTTACGGGTGTGGAAAGACATGAGGGTGAGTAATTAATGACAGAATTTTCATTTTTGGGTGAACTAACCCTTTAATGTTAATAGCTATAGCATACTGTATAGGCCTACTGTTTCACTTATATTTAAAAAAAAAAAAATAAATAAATATATATATATATATATATATATATATATATATATATATACAGGTGCTGGTCATATAATTAGAATGTCATCAAAAAGTTGATTTATTTCACTAATTCCATTCAAAAAGTGAAACTTGTATATTATATTCATTCATTACACACAGACTAATATATTTCAAATGTTTATTTCTTTTAATTTTGATGATTATAACTGACAACTAAGGAAAATCAGTATCTCAGTATCTCAGAAAATTAGAATATTGTGAAAAAGTTCAATATTGAAGACACCTGGTGCCACACTCTAATCAGCTAATTATCTCAAAACACCTGCAAAGGCCTTTAAATGGTCTCTCAGTCTAGTTCTGTAGGCTACACAATCATGGGGAAGACTGCTGACTTGACAGTTGTCCAAAAGACGATCACTGACACCTTGCACAAGGAGGGCAAGACACAAAAGGTCACTGCAAAAGAGGCTGGCTGTTTACAGAGCTCTGTGTCCAAGCACATTAATAGAGAGGCGAAGGGAAGGAAAAGATGTGGTACAAAAAAGTGTACAAGCAATAGGGACAACCACACCCTGGAGAGGATTGTAAAAAGAAAACCCATTCAAAGAGGAAGATGCGATATGCCAGACCCAACAATGCAGACGAGCTGAAGGCCACTATCAGAGCAACCTGGGCTCTTATAACACCTAAGCAGTGCCACAGACTGATCGACTCCATGCCACGCCACATTGCTGCAGTAATTCAGGCAAAAGGAGCCCCAACTAAGTACTGAGTGCTGTACATAATCATACTTTTCATGTTCAATTGGCCAAGATTTCTAAAAATCCTTTCTTTGTATTGGTCTTAAGTAATATTCTAATTTTCTGAGATACTGAATTTGGGATTTTCCTTTGTCAGTTATAATCATCAAAATTAAAAGAAATAAACATTTGAAATATATCAGTCTGTGTGTAATGAATAAATATAATATACAAGTTTCACTTTTTGAATGGAATTAGTTAAATAAATCAACTTTTTGATTATATTCTAATTATATGACCAGCACCTGTATATACTACACAGTATTCAGTAAGAAGTTAGCTAGTATTTCTACTCTGAACACAGTCAAGTGTAACCTTATTCCAAAGAAGATCTTTGTATGCTTTATGTCTAATTCCGAAAGAAAATTGACTAATGTTTTTAGGGATAAAAATAAACACTGAATTCCACATTCTGGTGCAAGTTTCAAGGCCAATGTTTTATACAGTGGCGTGACGCCAGGGAACAGCATTTTTTTAAAAAGTTATCCCAAACAAGTTGACAGAAACCTAATGACTGTTGAAATGCATAACTAAAACAAGCTAAAATGAGCAATAAGAACACAGTGCTTTAATAATTATTAGTCAACAATATTTGATTATATATATATATATATATATATATATTCCTTCATAAAATAGTGGATAATAATTAATACTTTGTACGGATGACCTTTGTACTTTTTCAAAAACATGTCAGAACATAAGATGAGCCAAAACACTATACGTAAGCTGTGCATGCTACAATACTGAATATGCTGTCAAGCACGATGCACATCAGATGTTCATGAATGCATTTGATCTCAATTGATTTCCCAATTTCTCTGCTTCTGCACAGAAGAGATCTTCATGACAGACAGTTTTTGTATGGTGACTCAACACGCTCTATTACCACTAGTTGACAAGAACATGAAGCGTACCAAATGTTCCCAAGCGACCTTGTTTTGCTTTTTAAAAGCCCGCCCACACACGCTCTGTGCTAGCAATCTGAAGCCTTCTATCTCCAACCATAACACACAGGGCTCCGCTCCAACCTGATGGGCTACTTAGTATGCATAGGGCTCTGTAGCAGATGTAATGTGCAGACAGTCAAAAACAAGCTGTCTTGGAGAGTCAGAAGAACAGTTGGTTGAAGTTGCACAGTATTAGATACCTTTCATGGGTGTGAGGATGTGGATGTAGTCAGTGGAAAAAAATAATAAAATAAAACAAAGTTTTATAAAACTTGAAATACCTTGCAAATACTAAATTGTCATGCTGAAATTAATACAATAATGACACTTTGTATTCATATTTATTTCAATTTTTACTTAGACTTTATTTCATAGTCTAATTTCAGATTTCATAGTTCTGATATCTGCATTATCACTTGATGTGCTCTACTGCTTTAAAATGTAAGACAGCAGACTGGTTGATTTGCAAGCTCTTTTTCCAGTTAAAGTAAAACCCATTTGCTGGATCCGGTTTTGAGTGCTTTTTTATCGGCCTTTGGAGTATATTCATAAATATTTATTAGTGTCAGAAATCTGTGCTAGCAGATGTTATTTACTTCAGGGTGAAGAGGAAGCCAATGTGAGATGAACATACAAACACTCAATCACTGTTCAACAAAATTTAGTTGATGGGTAAATGGAGTGGACATTACATAAATGTCAACAGCATTCACAATCAAAAGGAATGAATATGACAACATTCATGTCAATGCCACCTGTTGATGTTTGTATGTTTGTTTGTTTACTTACTTACTTACTGACTAAAGACTTTTTAGAACATTTCTCCAAAAGTAGTGCACTCTAAAAATGCCTTTTAATATGAATTTAAGAATGTTCTTGACTCATTATTTGATTGTACTGCCAAGAGTTTTTTCAGACATTTTTACACAACTGTAGTAGGATATTAAAAATGATATTTGAAAAGTTTGCTCCGGTTACATAAACAAAGCCCTTTATGTAAGACTCTGCCTCTGTAACTTTAATAACAGAGTAACTGAGGATATGCCTCAGAGAGTTATTCAACCTCACATGCACACATCACCAAGTCACAATATAAACAAACCACTTTCCCAATGTACTCTCTTCTTAGGTCTTTAAATAACACTCAGATATTGAGGTAAAAGCATCAGTCAGTTCTTTTCTGCACTGAGAACATCATGAAATAAAGAGACATTTGATAAGACTGTTGTTTGTGTTTGAGTGATTGGGTGTATTTTTTCTCTGTTCTGTTCCCGTGGCTCTGTGAATGTGCCCTTTGAACAGTGTTAGCAGGTCATAGCTCATTCAGAACTGGAGGAGTACAGAAGAGCGGGTGTGTCTTGAACAGCCAATCAGGAAGCGCTTCACGAGAAGCCATAAAATGCCTCCTGGAATCATCTGTTTGACAAACAGAATTTGTTTTCTTTTTTCAAATAGCAACATATTTTAAAATTGTAATTCTATTTTATAGTGTCATCATAATTTACATCATAATCTGCAGTAGCCCAAAAATGTATTTGGACACAAGTCACACTTAAAAATAATAATAATAAAAAAGCCTTATAAATGACAATCAGACATTTTTAAGTGTGACATAGTGTTCAAATACTTTTTGAGCTAGATGTTATAGATAATTATAGATATCTAGATATACTAGATATTAGATGTCATTATTCATCATTAGATATTATTTAAAGTGTCATCTGCAAATAAATACTTGAACTCTCTGAACTAATTTCATTTTTCTGAGCCAATTTTTGACATTTAATTATTAATGTTTTTTTATTGGATCTATGACTCAGCGGTCCAGCAGAGTAACCATAGGTGTGGTTCATTATATTGATTTTGAACATGATCCACTAACATGCCGTACAGAAGCATCCAAAACAATCTTCTTTTTGTGAAATGTAATTTTTTGTGCTACCATTCGTTAAAATGCATGCCTTTTGGTTTGACATTTTGTTATGCAATGCAATGACAACCATACATTTTTAAGTTGGTTAAGAGTCCCAATTATATGCTGTTTCATAACTGGCTCATAGGCTGACACAATGTAATAGTCATCTATAGTATGAGATGGCAGTGTGAGAAATATAAAACTGTTTATGATTGGCACCTTTCATTTCAGATGGTTTGACATAAGAGTTATGCTCACCATAGCAGATAAATCTAATCCCAATGCGAATGAAGGCAAAAAAGCACAAGGTTTTAAATTCTTTATCCATAGCTTTTGTATTTCCACAATAGAAACAGACTGAGCAATCTGTGTAGGTGTCAATCATTCTTCCAGGTGGATGCAGATAAGAAATGTGATGTTGGGTTTAGTTAGGTGTACATGTCTCTCTGGAACTGTGCAGGTTAATGCTTAATCATGTAGATGACAATGTTTGACGTCAAGCCTGTCACAATCTAAGAGTAATAGGCCATGTTTCAACAAATGCTACACTGACATGTGACAAAAAATAAAGTTAGCAAAGAAGCAGTATGTGTCAGATAAAAACTGCATTAAGTTTAATTTATTATTATTTCTTTAATCTGTGCCCTAGCTTGTACTTTTCTAGCCAACTATGTAACTTTGTTTTGCCACAATTCTTATGTTACTGTCATTAAGATAGATTCCTTAAGCACGGAACACACCAAGCCGACGCCAACGAACTAGTGGCGACGAAAGCAGGTTGGCTCACATCAGCAGCGTCTGGGTCCAAAGTTGCCCTGAGGAACACACCAAGCCGACGGTCGGCCGAAGTTGGTCCTTGACGGCTTTTTTTTCGGCCGATTCGACATGTTGAATCGGCGTCAGAGCTCGTTGGTCCGTCCGTTGGCTCATCTGTGGATCATGATATCTTTTTTTTTTTTAAAAAGTCAAAGAAATTTGACAAAATAGTTTTCCTAACTAAAACTATACGTTGGGATGTTTATTTACAAATAAACTAGCATAGATAAACTCAAAACTAACAGAAGTACTAAAAGCCAGAAAACTTAAAATCAAAATATTTTGATTTATTCAGTCTAATTTTTTTTTTTTTTTTTTTTTTTTTTGGCAAGCATTAATGTTAGGCCTATGAAAACTCTACCATGCCCCCACTAAAACTTCTGTGTCCCCTTTCCTGTTCTATTGAACTGCTTAAATGTCTAAAAAATGCTTTAAAGTTTCAAAAAGGGATTGCTTTAAAGTTATTTATACTGGATGGTTTTCTTGGAAGAAAATAAAAAAGAGCACGGATGCTTAAATATTTTATGAGAGGGATGAATCACACACCACAGCCGTTGGAGTTTGACCGCCTCTGCTTGTGTAGCACGCGATAATGACCACAGCTAGTCAGTTCACTGGTGTCTGCACTCTGTGCTTCCGTCTTTCTGTTGCCAGTTTTCATCTTTCATGGGGCCAGATGGCCATTTTTATATTTCTCTCTTAAAATGTGTCATCTTAAATTCTTATTTCAATTATATTACTCCCCCAAATGCTGTGTACATTCAGCTTTTAGCTTTCCATGAAAGTAGGAGAGGTAAAGGGGCCAGCAGGCACCAGTGTTGCCTGTTCAGGCTGCTCCTCCCTCTGAGAAATGCATACAATCTGCCAGGCACCACAGCCCTTCCTAAGAAACAGTTACAGTGGATCACAGCAGCATGCAAGTGTACACCATGTTCAGATGGAATACTAGTGTACTACTTACTGCGTATTGTTTTTTTTTTGTTTTTTTTCCTTTTCTTTTTAGAATAATATATCAAACTTTTTCATACAGAAAAAAATATTTTTTCTTTTTCTTGTCAAAATATCTTTTGTGATATTGATATATTGATAAATATATGTTGTAAATAGCGTGCCTCGATAAAATATATTTTTAAATTAAAAATATAGATTTAAAGCTGCTGTTTTTGGGTTAAAAATTATCCAAAATCAGTTTTTCAGCATGTACAGTACACCCCCTTTGAAAAGTAACCTTTTAAACAATATCTCATTGAACACAAAAACAATTTCCAAAATGTTGACAAGACTAAGTTTAATATAACATCTGTTTAACTTGTAACATGAAAGTAAGGTTAATAATATAACTTAGATTACACATTTTTCAGTTTTACTCTAATTAGGGTGATGCAAAAATGAGTACACCCCACAACAAAATCTACTACATCTAGTACTTTGTATGGCCTCCATGATTTTTAATGACAGCACCAAGTCTTCTAGGCATGGAATGAACATTTTGCAACATCTATCTTTTTCCATTCTTCAAGAATGACCTCTTTTAGAGATTAGATGCTGGATGGAGAATGATGCTCAACTTGTCTCTTCAGAATTCCCCATAGGTTTTAGATTGGGTTCTGATCAGGAGCCACTGAATCACTTTCACCCTGTTCTTCTTCAGAAATCCAACAGTGGCCTTAGATGTGTGTTTAAGATCATTGTCATGTTGGAAAAGTGCACGACGACCAAGGACACGGAGTGATGGTAGCATCTTCTCTTTCAGTATAGCAGTACATCTGTGAATTCATGATGCCATCAATGAAATTCAGCTTCCCGACACCAGCAGCACTCATGCAGCTCCACATAAGGACACTGCCACCACCATGTTTCACTGTAGGCACCATGCATTTTTCTTTGTATTCCTCACCTTTGCGATGCCATACAGTTTTGAAGCCATCATTTCTAAAAACATTTATCTTGGTCTCATCACTCCAGAGTATAGAGTCCCAGTAATCTTCATCTTTGTCAGCATTGGCCCTGGCCAGTTTTTGTACCATTTTTGCTACAGTATTCTGACTGATAAGTAAGACTTTTAGTGGGGTGTACTAATTTTTGCATATTTTGCACCCTAATTAGAGTAAAACTGAAAAATGTATAATCCAAGTTATATTATTAACCTTACTTTTTATAAGTTAAACAGATGTTATATTAAACTTAGTCTTGTCAACATTTTGGAAATTGTTTTTGTGTTCATTGAGCTATTGTTTAAAATGTTACTTTTCAAAGGGGGTGTACTCATTTACGCTGAGCACTGTACATAACCAGCCAGTGTTCAAAGCTATCTCCTTACCTTAGCCCGATTCACAACGGTAAGCTTGTAATAATGTTTTATAATTCGGGTGGTACTAGTGGGTTTTCACGGGAAATTCGAGCATGTAGCCGTTTTTCTCTGCGTCATTGCGTCACGTCTGTAAACGAGTCCCAGCTAGTAGGCTATATTGCATGTGAGACGGATCATTTATAGCCTTTTCTCAAGCAGCTGCAATAATTAAACTTATCATTTTGATGGCGGATTGTATGGTATGACAAATTAATGTTAGAGATTAGATCTATAGGTAACGCTAATACACACTAAATACACATAGGCATGTAATGCTGATGTTGTTAACATTAACAGTTTGAGAACAAAGTATAACAATAATAATAATTTGCAAAGTTTGACGTGATCCAAGCTAAGCGATCGTTAGATTTAATCACCATTGGCAGCGCGATTTACTGTAATGCTTTTTTCCCTCAGTCAGAACATAAGAGGCAGACATGTTATTTACTTGTTCAGATGACATTTTCCATTGAAAATTCTTATTTTGGTCATACTTCCAAGACTACAATCTGTGATTCCAAAGTATAGTATCCACACCGGTGTAGTGATTGACAGCAAACATTAGATTAATCCGCGCTGAGGAGTCGCGCCAAGGCACAATGCACGTAAAGATAATTTTGCAAACAACTGCAATTGCAGGTTTCAAACAGAGATGGCAACAAAGAGGCAAAACTACGGACTGCTACTTTAAATGTAAATATATATTAAAATGGTAATATTTTATAATAAGGTTCCATTTTTTAACATTAACTACTTTTGTAGAACTATAAAACTATAACTATAAAAGAAAAAAATACTTCTAAAAGCATTTATTAACCTTACTTAATGTTAGGCCTAATAAACATTTACTACTACATTATTAAAATCAAAAGTTGTATCTGTTAAAGCGGACCTATTATGCCCCTTTTTACAAGATGCAATTTAAGTCTCAGGTGTCCCTAGAATGTGTCTGAAGATTTAGCTCAAAATACCTCACATATTTAATGTACCATATTGTAAATACCCATTTTTGAGTGCTAGAAAAAAACGTGCATGTGTCTTTTAATGGAAATGAGCTGCTGCTCCCCGCCCCCTTACCAGAGTAACGCTTCCTTCATCTGCTTGGTTTTGATTATCATCTATATCGCGATCACGCTCAAGGGACATTGCAGTTCTTCTTTATCAGGAATGTTTATTATCTGCATGCGTTTTAAAATTATATCAGTTTAAATTTCTAATTTTTTGTTTTCTGAGTGCACACATTTGAAGCACGCACAGAAAGCTAGCTGTCAGGTGGCACGTCTCACTAACTTCTCTTTCATGTTTTACTGTGCTTGTCAAATACACACAAGGTTGATAAAAACAGACAAAGATTACATAAACACAGTTGGTTATGTCTGTGAACGTAAACAGAAGGGACAGAAATCGCATGTGTAGATCTGTGGCATTATATTCAAAAATAAAACTAATCCACCGCATCTTCAGTGGCTCAGGTGTCAGGAGTAAATAAAGACTATGTTCACTCTTACATTCAACAGCAAAACACCTCAACTGCTTACCAGACATTCTTGTCGCTACAGTTGCTCTGGTGTCAAGACAATGGCGGACTGTTTATAACACAGTAATACGACTGTATTAATATGTCTGTCAACAGTCATGGGTGGGGCCTGTACAAAGTGACGTTACTCTGTACATAATCTGTGAATGGCTTGTTCTGAGACACTGCTTATGATTTATGGGGATTTCAAAAGGAGTGGTTGAATTTTTGTCATTATAGGGTGGTTGTGTACCAAACATCATGTAAAAGTGAATTTTGCATAATAGGTCCCTTTAATTATTAGTTAATGGACCTGTGCTAACATGAACTAACGTTAACAAAGATTAATGTAGCATATATATTGCTCATTGTTAGTTAATGCATTAACTAACAGTAACTAATTGGTTTTTATTGAAAAGTATTAGCAATATGTAATTTTGGTTAAAAAACAGTTCCGAATACAACACGTGTTGTCATCTCAAGATTCCGGTAAATACGAGGTGGCGTGAATGCAGCAAAATTCCCTGATCCTGTCATGTGACCCTTTTGCACTATGTGTCTTGTTTTTATAGGTTCCTTTGTTTCATGTGTAATGTTCTTATTGGTTAATTGTGTTGATTATGTTCAGGTGTGTCTTGTTATGGCATTAGACCTTTTTGTATACAGTGAGTACGGAAAGTATTCAGACCCCCTTAAATTTTTCACTCGTTGTTATATTGCAGCCATTTGCTAAAATCATTTAAGTTCATTTTTTTTTTCCTCATTAATGTACACACAGAACCCCATATTGACAGAAAAACACTTTGTTTGAAAAACACTCATTGTTGACATTTTTGCAGATTTATTAAAAAAGAAAAACTGAAATATCACATGGTCCTAAGTATTCAGACCCTTTGCTGTGACACTCATATGTTTAACTCAGGTGCTGTCCATTTCTTCTGATCATCCTTGAGATGGTTCTATACCTTCATTTGAGTCCAGCTGTGTTTGATTATACTGACTGGACTTGATTAGGAAAGCCACACACCTGTCTATATAAGACCTTACAGCTCACAGTGCATGTCAGAGCAAATGAGAGTCATGAGGTCAAAGGAACTGCCGGAAGAGCTCAGAGACAGAATTGTGGCAAGGCACAGATCTGGCCAAGGTTACAAAAAAAATTCTGCTGCACTTAAGGTTCCTAAGAGCACAGTGGCCTCCATAATCCTTAAATGGAAGACGTTTGGGACGACCAGAACCCTTCCTAGAGCTGGCTGTCCGGCCAAACTGAGCTATTGGGGGAGAAGGGCCTTGATGAGAGAGGTAAAGAAGAACCCAAAGATCACTGTGGCTGAGCTCCAGAGATGCAGTTGGGAGATGGGAGAAAGTTGTAGAAAGTCAACCATCACTGCAGCCCTCCACCAGTCGGGGCTTTATGGCAGAGTGGCCCGACGGAAGCCTCTCCTCAGTGCAAGACACATGAAAGCCTGCATAGAGTTTGCTAAAAAACACCTGAAGGACTCCAAGATGGTGAGAAATAAGATTCTCTGGTCTGATGAGACCAAGATAGAACTTTTTGGCCTTAATTCTAAGCGGTATGTGTGGAGAAAACCAGGCACTGCTCATCACCTGTCCAATACAGTCCCAACAGTGAAGCATGGTGGTGGCAGCATCATGCTGTGGCGGTGTTTTTCAGCTGCAGGGACAGGACGACTGGTTGCAATCGAGGGAAAGATGAATGCAGCCAAGTACAGGGATATCCTGGACGAAAACCTTCTCCAGAGTGCTCAGGACCTCAGACTGGGCCGAAGGTTTACCTTCCAACAAGACAATGACCCTAAGCACACAGCTAAAATAATGAAGGAGTGGCTTCACAACAACTCCGTGACTGTTCTTGAATGGCCCAGCCAGAGCCCTGACTTAAGCCCAATTGAGCATCTCTGGAGAGACCTAAAAATGGCTGTCCACCAACGTTTACCATCCAACCTGACAGAACTGGAGAGGATCTGCAAGGAGGAATGGCAGAGGATCCCCAAATCCAAGTGTGAAAAACTTGTTGCAGCTTTCCCAAAAAGACTCATGGCTGTATTAGATCAAAAGGGTGCTTCTACTTAATACTAAATTCTACTAAATACTGAGCAAAGGGTCTGAATACTTAGGACCATGTGATAGTTCAGTTTTTCTTTTTTAATAAATCTGCAAAATGTCAACAATTCTGTGTTTTTCTGTCAATATGGGGTGCTGTGTGTACATTAATGAGGAAAAAAAAAACTTAAATGATTTTAGTAAATGGCTGCAATATAACAAAGAGTGAAAATTTTAAGGGGTCTGAATACTTTCCATACCCACTGTATATAGCCCTCAGGTTTCTGTTTTCTCGTGTCTAGCTTTGTTAAATGCAACCTGCTGTTGCTGAGTTTCTTTGTTTCATGGTTTATGGTCAAGTCGTTTTCTAGTTCTGTTTAATTGTATCACGTTATGATGTTTTATTAACAAAATTCGGGAGGAGCAGGTGCAGATAATTAGACTAATCATCACAAGTGGAAAGCATTTAGCTAATCAACCAACAGAGGTATATATACTGCAGACTTACCTCTATTCATTGACAGTTTATCAGCATCCCTCCACCATCCCATCTCCTCACTTCTAGTTCTATCTCTCATAACCACATCCGGGGGGAGTACTCTGGGTTCAGGCCAAAATTCCGAGCTCGGAGCCCTCCCCCTGGACAGCACGCCAAATACGCATTACTTTACTCTGTCTAATTATATGTATATGTGAACTCGTGAATATTTAAATAAACTGCACATGGGTTTCGCCTTTAGTAGACTAAACGTTACAAGATTAAAGGTCCCTTTTAATCATCAACAAAGCTGTATACACTGCCATGCTCTTTCAATATTCGATTTGATTATAATTGGAGCAATCTAATTTTGTTGTATCCTTGCAGTGTAGATGTGATGTAAGTAGCTAAACAGGCTTCAAAAGAGCTTTGTCCTTAAATAATTTCAGTTTCAGCCTGTCGTTTCAGTTTAAGTTCCTCTATCTGCACTTCCGCTCGAGTCAGAATGTATGAATGGTGTTCAGCCATGTGTTTGATTTCATCTGTGCTGCAGGTCAGGAAGACTGTGAACTCTCACATTACAAGCCAACAGAGGAATGAGATTAGTTTCAGCTGAATGAATACTGATCATTTCATACACACATGCACGATACACATGCTTACCTTTGTGACTGAGAATGTCACAAAAACTTATAAGAAAGACAAGTATTCTCACTGAAAGTCTGAAATCAGATCTGTAAATATGGTCTGTATTTTTTATCAAATTGTTCCAAGACTAACTGATATGAGGTAAACAGTTTACATTAACTCATGTTCCACAGAAGAAAGAAAGCCATACTAGTTTGGAATAACATGATGGTGAGTAAATGACAGAATCAAAATTTTTGGGTGAATAATTCCTTTTATTCTACTAAGCTCTGAAAGCTCAACCTGTTTAAATAACTATCTTTTGAATAAGTCTTCATAATTTTCTTCTAAATGTGAATATTATCGCTTGCTAACTTCTTTTAACAGATGTACACAGTCTGCATTGTTCCCAACAGAACACAAGCCTTCACAGTAATGCAATTTGGACTGAATAGAGCCATTCCACTGCTTTTATCCAGCACTCAGTGATCCATAATGCCACAGGGCACTTATCACAGGGGTACTATCCATTTAGACCAAGCTGTGGTGTTGTTAAACTTTTAGCACTCAACTTAAAATGCAAGTGGAATAGATTGAAGCATGTGCTTAACGAAGAATTTTATGACATCCCCTATTGAACTACAAAGACTCTTAGCCTTAGATATGTTACAGGAATATGACACAGACCATGTAATAATACCTCAGAATTACCACATTTTGTAAGAAGTTTCAGTCATTCTACATATTGTGACCAGATTCTATGTGGTTTCTTTGGTTTAACCCTATAGTGAAAAGATGGGCCCATCATAGTGGTGAAAGAAATGCATATGAAAAATATTTTCCTCTTTTAAGTGAGACAAAATGGGAAGCTGTGGGGCCATTTGTGCGGTTGTTGCAGAAGATGCTTAGAGTTGCATCAAATATTCAAACCATTAAAACCTAAAACATACTGAATATATAAGCATAGGCATGAATCCTTGGTCTTGCATTAGTGTGGCGGTAACAAAACAAACCTCAATACATTTACATGTGTGCATTTAAGCAGATGCATTTATCCAATGTGTGCGGTGCTTAAAAAGCTACTCCGTACTCAAGAGAGCAAATGAGTTTCCTTTAAATACCATTGAAGCTAACACAATCTCATTAGATAACATTCAGGTGGCTAGCTATAAACACTACCAAAACATTTTCATGCTTGTGTAGAATATGTTTTGGACCTTCGACTAAAGTATTTGCCATTGACAGATTGTCCCATTTAGGGATGTTTATATTAATAAGAATAACATTGCATGTTTTACCTAAATTTGTCTTCTGGATTTGTGCTGCATTCCATTCAACTCAGAAGGTTGGAATTTCCAACTTCTTACTTGGGAAGAGTCCAATAAAATGGCACCTGATGCAAGACCTCCAATCTGGAAACTCATGCAGGCATTTACAACTCTGACACCACAGAGATGCAGATGTATGATGTAACACGAATGTGGTGGCACCTTACATGGGTACACAATTAATGATAAACATTTATTTCTAAATATATAAAGTGCAGCAATGAATAAACAATCCTTTATTATATAATGAAATATGTTTAGCATACATTAGCACATGCAGGTGTGTAAAAGTGATCCACTCTGTTGATAATCAAATAATGAATAGGCATTGAATAAGCTAGCATCACTTATCCTCCACACATTAGTTGCAGTGTGCCAGGAGGCAGTTGTTACATTATTTGACTTAAGTCTGACTCAAGTCACTTGTGACTTGACTTTGACTTGAGACTCAACAATAGCTATGTTTCTATTACCCTGTTTTTATGTGCATTTTTAAGTAATGAGTGATGGAAATGCCACATTTAGAAAAAAAAAATCCTTTAATTCACAAAAAAGTTTTTACGCTTGCTTGAGGTGGACTTTGACTTGTGCGAAAAAAAGAGTCAATGTGAATAACGGGAGATGGAAACCCATGTGACTAATCAGCTGTTTCCGCTGATGATGTTTTATTTACTGTTGGTTACTAGGTTACTAATACCACTGTTATCCACTCGATGATAAAACTTGATGGAAACGCACCTAGTTTGCATTTGTTTGTTTTTTTGTTTTTTTTTTGCAAACGTTGAAGATTCGCTTCACATTTGGATGGAAACTCAGCTAATGACTTTATAACAACAAATTGTTTTTTTTACCACGGAACCACCAACACCACTGATTAGAATTGATTGCATGATCATCGCCGCCAAAAAAAAAAAAGAAGAAAAAAAATTGCAGCAAGTGAAATACAGAAAAGAATCTCCCAAAATCTTTTCTTTTGGATATGCAGACACGGTCATCACAGCCTCCGACTTCATTCTCCAGGTCAAAAAGGAAAGGTAGCCTATGTAATGTTTGAGCTGTCTTAACTGAAAGCAGCTTGCACTGACATATCTTAAAATATGTCAGTGCCATTGTTTTGTCTCAAGATGCACATAATTTTATTTTATTTTTTTAAAGGCGCGTTTATAAAAGCTACTTCAATGTCCTAATTTAACTATGGCCTACTCCTGGCTTAACTGCAGCCTTGTCTGTGAAACCGGGCCTTGATTTTAGGAACTTGGGACTTATTTGTGACTTGAACATGTGTGACTTGTTTCCAACCCTGCCAGGAGGCTTAGTGAAACACTTGCAAACTAAACAGTGCCATTACCATTTTGCTTTTTAATTTGGGTCATCTTTCAAGTGTCAGGCAATGGTGCACTTTTATATATTTTATATTTTATATCCAAAATAGCACCTAATTCCAAATAACCATACTGGCATTAGCTATAATTCAATACATTTATTTCAAAGCTGTTGGCTCCATTGTAGATGAGTGATTGGTTAAAATCTGCTCTTGACCTTTGGGGTGATATCTTATTACACTTCAGTACAACCATATAATTTATGTAAATGACCTTATTATATTGGAAGGGGTTTAAATAAAGAATGGATTTATCTGTCTATTTTATGCAATTAAACTGAATGATGGGCCTTTACTCCTCACACAAAGGAGGTGCTGATTACCTCATAAACCAGCACCTCTGATTCCAGATTCCATCCCATAAAGGTGGAAAATCAACAATATGTAAATAAGGGAGATAAATTACTGACGTGTTCCTTTGTTCTTGTGTCTGAATGTTGTGCTGTGCACTGGCAAACCTTTCTATCTCATACTGTCCACTGCAGCACTGTCCACATGTCATCATTAACAAGATTTTTTTAAAGAAAAAAAAAAGAAGAAGAAGAAAAAATCTCAGCAGCTCTTTTTTATACAATGAAAGCATACATTACCAGTCAAAAGTTTGGAATAATTAACTTTTTATCATTTGAATTTGAATTCATGTAATTCCACCACCAGAAAACGTGAGGAACTATGATGGGGGATTGAAAAAAAAAACAAAAAAACATTTGCATCTTCTTTCAATTAACAACAGTGGAGCTTCTGCCAGTGCTCTCTCTCTCTCACACACACACACACACACACACACACACAGTGGTGCTCCACACACTGTATACTATTCTTTGTACATATTTAGCTTATATATTTCATCATGACATGGAGGTCATTTGATTTATTTAGTTCAGGGAAAAGGGAAAAGCCTTGAGAAATATTCTGTACAGTTAAGTGTAAGTATGTAATTTTATTTCCTATAAAAAGGCCTAAGACTAATAAGAATCATGTGTTTGGTTGCGGTAAAGTTTATGATGATGTGCTAAAGTGACAGTAATCATATAATGAAATGTGAGCAGAACTGCGGGGAGAACATTTGTTGTAATTATTTAATTATTTCTGTGAACATCAATTTCTTTCTTCACTTTAAAAGGTACGTCATAATATTGACCATTATTATTAGACAGAAGACAGAAGAAAAAATCTCAGCTGCTCTTTTTTATACAATGAAAGCATACATTACCAGTCAAAAGTTTGGAATAATTAACTTTTTATAAAGTTTTAGAAAGAAGTCTGTAATGCTCACCAAGAATGCATTTATTTGATAAAAAATACTGCAAAATATTATTAGTTTAAAAGTAAAATTTAAAAACTTTTTAAACACATTTTCCTGTTTTAATATATTCTAAAATCAAATGTATTCCTGTGATGGCAAAACTGAATTTTCAGCAGCCATTATTCCAGTATTTAGTAATGTTTTTTTGTTTGTTTGTTTTCGGATTCACAGGAATAAATGACATTCTATTATACAAAATATATTAAAGTTGAACACAGTTCTTTAAATTTATAATAATATTTCAATATTGCTGTTTTACTGTATTTTTGATCAAATAGATGCAGCCTTGGTGAGACTTACTCCACCAAACTGATGACGTTATCAAATATTGACAGATAAAAAATAAAATTAAAAAAAAATGTATCAAATTTATGTGATTATGTGATTCTGTAATGATATGGTTTATGGTGAGGCTCTCTGCATCTCTCTCCTGGCACACTCCTAAACACAGGTAAATTTGCTGAAGTCAAATCCTAGAGAAAGTGTGGAATCTCCTCTGTTTCTGAAAATGTCCTGCTCGAAATTTCTTCATTGTGATTCACAGTAAAAAATATATTTACTGTCGAATTTACCCTCCATTGAAATTTAACCATGATGCTTTGCTGATTTACAGCAACATGCTGTATACAGGTTCTACAGTAAGGATTTGTTCATTTTAAAGTAAAAATGCTGTGAAAACTACAGAAATTTGTTACAATGTAGTCCATATGACTTGGTGCTTGTTCCTTTTTTTGAGCATGACAGTCCACGGTCCATGAACTATTGTTTTGTGAATATCAGTCAGATCTTTCTGAATGTGTAATATAGAGCATTTACCTTGGTATTGTTTCAGTATGAACATGCACTTTAAGTTGGCTTTGAATTCATGTAATTCCACCACCAGAAAACGTGAAGAACTATGATGGGGGATTGAAAAAAAAAACAAAAAAACATTTGCATCTTCTTTCATTAACAACAGTGGAGCTTCTGCCAGTGCTCTCTCTCTCACACACACACACACACACACACACTGTATACTATTCTTTGTACATATTTAGATTATATATTTCATCATGACATGGAGGTCATTTGATTTATTTAGTTCAGGGTAAAGGGAAAAGCCTTGAGAAATATTCCGTACAGTTAAGTGTAAGTATGTAATTTTATTTCCTATAAAAAGGCCTAAGACTAATAAGAATCATGTGTTTGGTTGCGGTAAAGTTTATGATGATGTGCTAAAGTGACAGTAATCATATAATGAAATGTGAGCAGAACTGCGGGGAGAACATTTGTTGTAATTATTTAATTATTTCTGTGAACATCAATTTCTTTCTTCATTTTAAAAGGTACGTCATAATATTGACCATTATTATTAGAGGGATAATTAACCCCCCAAAAAATAAAATTCTTTCATCGCACAGAAGTTAAACACGTCAGCTTTAAGACTACATAAATTTAATGTAAAATATGTCTGGAGCTTGTGTGCTAACTGCTAGGCCGCTGCTCCAACAATGTTTGACCTTATACACAGGATGCAGTGTCGTCCACTAGGGTAATGACGTTGTTGAGGACGAGGTGAAAAATACCTTGGCTGTTTCTCCAGCTCTGGGTTTAGCAGATCAGTGTGGTATGTGCCTTGTCTCTTTAAGCCCTGCAGCCTGAGGCTTTTCTGTCTCTTGTATTCTATCAGCATTCACATTAATGTACTTGTTGACTATCTTGGCCACAAGCCTGCAGCATAAACTGCATCAGAAGAAGAGTGTGGGCCAGATGAGTGGCTTAACCAGCGAGAAAGATGTTGGAACCATCTGAGAGTACAGTTATATTTGCTGTGTGCCTCCTGCCAATGTGTTTTAGTAGATTCTTTATCAATTGTAACAACAGATTTTAGGAAATCCGGTTAAGGAATATTATTATCATAGACATCATTACTAGGTCAACCATCTTGCACTCATACACACTGTGTAGAGTGGTGATACTAAAAGGAAAACTGGTAACACTTTAGAATACTGATCCTTCATTAATGAATAAATACACAGGAACAAATGGGTAATGCATTATTAATACTCTAGTAACTACTATTAACTAACAAGAAACTCTGATTAATGAATTAGTAAGTAATAGTGCTCAGTTGAAGGTGGTAGTTCACTATTAGCTAATCAGTAACTACTATTTTTTTCATACCTCCCAGAGAACTACTAAGAACTACTATATACAGGTTCATAATTAACATGAATGATGCATAATGTATAATTAATTCTAAAGTAAAGGTCATGGTAACCCACTAGTAATGACTGAAATATTACCAAATCCTTCAGAAGGAATTGCTAATTATTTGGATCAGTATTCTAAAGTGAAGATCATGGTAACCCACTAGTTATTACTCAAGTGTTACTACATCCTTCTAAATTAACTACTACTTATTTGGATCAGTATTCTAAAGTGAAGATTATGGTAACCCACTAGTAATTACTTAAGTGATACCAAATACATCATAGGGAATTACTGTACAAAACTGTACAAAAACATACAAAAACCTAAAAAGTTTACAATGACTTCAGTAGTTACTTATTACAAACTTACTGGTGGATTAAGCACACGAACGAGGAGATGGAGATAATAGAGTCTTTACTAGAAAATCCGATAGGAGAACACAGGAACATACACCAGCATTAACACAAACGGTCAAACGATACCCAACAACACAATCCACAGAAACAGGAACTTAAATACACAGATGATTGAACTCAAACGATGAACAGCTGAGATGAATGTGATTAATGTCCATGGTGACAGATTGTGGCGGGAAACTAAAACAAAGGAACACGTGACAGATGAAAACAACAAACAGAAAGTCCATGTGAATGTAACATTACTAGAGAGTTATCATGCTTTTCACTTTAGAATACTGATCCAAATAATTAGTAATTCCTTCTGATGGATTTGGTAATACTTCAGTCATTACTAGTGGGTTACCATGACCTTTACTTTAGAATTAATTATACATTATGCATCATTCATGTTAATTATGAACCTGTATATAGTAGTTCTTAGTAGTTCTCTAGGAGGTATGAAAAAACAGTAGTTACTGATTAGCTAATAGTGAACTACTACCTTCAACTGTGCACTATTACTTACTAATTCATTAATCAGAGTTTCTTGTTAGGTAATATTAGATACTAGAGTGTTAATAATGCATTATTCATTTGTTCTTGTGTAGTTATCTATTAATGAAGGATCAGTATTCTAAAGTGTTACCGGAAAATTGAAAAATGAATGACTGTGACTCTATTCTGAACAAAATTAACAAAACTTTGTGCCGGCTGTTAAACACTTTTGAACTGCCACTGGTGGTCCGTAACGATTATGTAATAGGTGGGTGTGCTCTGGGGCTTCACCTTCTTTAACATGAAATGATGCAAACATATCCACATACCTATGATCAGATGCTTTGTTAACTGTTCACTTCTGAGCGCTGTCATTTTTGGGTATACTACTTAATTTCATCCACTTTAGACATTCTACTAAAGTAACTTTGCAACTACATGTCAACTATCAGTCATTAGAGTATTAATAAAGTGTCTGCTTATAAGGGCTAAATGTAGAATTCAGAAACCTTTGTTATTAGCGACACCGGTGGCCAATAAGTGAATTGCAGCCAGCAACTCATCGCTTGTGCCTTGTGCTTGCACTCTTGCACACTTAAAATGTACAAGCAACTAAACGCTGATATACTGATATACTCCATGACATACATATACATACTCCATGATTTTTTTCATTCTTTGCTTAGTTTCTTTGCAAATGTCTCTTTATTTGCATTCTTGCAGCTTTGAATGGAAGCACTTGTGGCAGGTGAGATGAAGCCTCTCTCGTATATCACTGACCCTCACCATCACTTGTGTGCAATGCATTAAAAAAATACATAAATAAAAATGATTAATGTTGCTGTCAAATACAATTCAAAATACAATCCTGATTAACTTGACTTTTGATTGATTGTTGACTTTTTTGAATGTTTTTCAGTTTTTTGGGCATATGATGGTCCAGGAGAGAGAACGAGCAAGAGGGAGATTTGAAAAAAAAAAAAAAAAAACTGCAGAACGAGAGGTGGGACACAATAAAAAAGCTCAAAAGAATATCACTGGAATGAAGGTTTATGACTGGGCAAGCGCTTTAGGACCGCGTTTATATTAGAAAAGTTTTCCAGCGCAGGAGAGAGCTAAGTGGGAAGGCCTGTAAACAGATGCGGAGGCTGTTTGATTACACTTCACAAGTACAAGTAACACTGGGTTTGATTGTCTGGAGCTGCTGTGCTGTTTTTGACTAACAACGAATACTTTGTATTTACTCTTGTGTACTGTATGTTAATTTTTTGTGCTTCCTTGTCATTTGTTCATCATCTGCGCTTTATTTCTTGTTGTGCGTCAGCTGTGATAAACAGACATCCACTCGCATTGTATGTGAAACAGTGGCCAGATAGTGAGAGATTTGCAGGTAAACTACTGCACACTGACGACTGCTAGAGAATGAGGTGTTTAGCGTCATTGATAGTGCTTTCGCCTCACATGGTAGTGCATTCACCTCGCATGCCAACAGCGATCGGGCCAGGGTTCAAGACCAAGACCAAGCAGTGTGGTTATGATTGGGGTGTGAGTTTTGGAGGCGGAGCAATGAAGAGAGGGGTGGGTTTGTTTGGGTTGATTTCAAATATCAACAATGTCCAACAGCATAGTTCAAATACTACTTACAGCACCTTTAAAATAACATAAGGATAGAGTTTTAGTATAGAATTAGACTACAACATGATAATAATACTGTACATTCACAAAAACAAGCTCAAACTTAAGAGAGATGGCGATGAGTATTATAATGAAATGGAGAGGGACATTATTATAAGCCTTGGGTGGGTTACGAACAGTGTGAATAGAAGTATTTTTCATGTGGTATGAAGCTTTTATCCAGGCTCTAAAGAGTAGTAAGTAACTCATGGAGAGATCTCAGTCGTGATGATGCACTCATCATACAAGAGTTCCAGTAAACAGGAGGAACTATATTTACCACCTCCCATCAGAAACCATTTGATTCCTCGTTTCCTTGGTGACACAATGAACACAGTGGATAGCTCTCAGTTGCCTATAATTACAAAGTGATTTATCATGCTGACTTTAATCTGGGTAAGTTAGATCTGTCGAGTTTTCAGTTGCCTAAAGCAACTATCACTATTAGCATTTTTAGAAAAACTTGTACATCTCAGTTCATGCAGTTTGATAATGAGAGAGTGCTAATACTTTTTAAAGCAATGATGGACTTTATAGCAGGTTATGTTATCACCTGCAGACTTTAGGGTGGCTTCTTTTGACTTGGGCCAGTAAGTAATCATCTAGTGGTAATCCTTTATAAGCTCCCAAAACATAGTACTTTAAGCATTTTTTTGGAAATTATACAGTACAACTTTAGCATCCTCATGAGAGTGTTGATATCTATTTCCTGAAAAAGCAGTTTGAAGAAAATCAATATTTATCACTAAATTTATAAAAAATCAAACTATATTCTCTAAGAAACTAGCATTTTTTCTTATTGTTTTAAGGATGAATAGTTTTACTGGAAAATGACAAGGAAAAAATACTGATCAAGAAAAGTATTTTTGTGTAGAAAATCCCCATGGAACAGACAGTATTTTTAGGGACTTTTTTTTTACTTTTTATTTACCATACCATAGTTTACTACCATAGTACGTTGCGTTGTTGAACAAATCAACTAGCTAGTCACGACTGTTTCCCAAAACCGTATTGTCGCAAACTTGTTGTTTAGCCACACTGGTGAATGATGTCACGCAGGTGGTGGAGTAATAACTTCTCTAAATGAATCAGTTTAAGATCGAATTAATGCTAGATTTTTTGCTATAAATTACAGACATGGCATCTGAGAACTAATTCTCATTTATAGTAATAATTCTCATTATTCTCATCTCATTTTATTTTGCTTTATTTTCAGATTCAGTCACAGGCTTGTTCTTACGTACTGCACACTCTTTAAAAACGGTGCTTAAAATCTTTGGACAAACTAAAATATGTAAATTACATTTGTATATATTCATTGTACTTATTGTCAGCTTTCTTATTTTACTCAAGATAAGGATTTATTAAGTCCACATGTCATAAAAACAAGAAACTGCTTCTAACCACAGCTCAAGAGCTGTCGTTTCAACTACACAAATCTGCGATGCAGTTTGCAAATGTTCGTTTGAACTATGGTTTCAGGAAACACCAAATCCCTGAACTATGTTAGTAACGACGGAAATAGTTGGCTAACGATGCTTTTGGGAAATGCACCCCTGATGCTTAGCATCATCACAGCAGTTTTAGCATTGGTAAGCACCACTTACATTGTATACGGAAATTGCTTTATATCCACCTTGTGCCACAGAATTTCATGAGAAAACATATCTTGTTATTGAAAACCACATTTTGCAGTGGAACATTAAAAAGCATTTGCAAGATGGGTTTTTTTTTTTTTTTTTTCATCCTTTGTTTGCCTTTCTAGGTTTTCACACAACATACAATGTACATATGACCTCCCAGTAATCTGAACTGCCATGTCCATGAAGTCCTTCCATATGACCGGAGCATTTTATGTCATTTCAGCTCCCTTTTTAAGGCATTGCTGTTGGAACTGAGAAGAATGCCTAGAGCAAGGCTGCCATGTCTGCTAGAGAATTCACTAGTCTGTGCCCATCACCCATAACCATGCAGAGCAAAACTAGGTCAACCCTTCCTTTCATGGATCAACCAGATCACTTCAATGTGCTTGTGAAACTGGGGAACACCGCTCTATTCTCCAGGGTCTTACTCAGCCCCCAACCCCTTCACTTCTCCCTTTGTCCTTCCCTTCCCTATACATCCCTGTATCCTTTCCCTTTCACAAAATCTTTGTGTGTGTGTGTGTGTGTGTTTTGTTTTTGTTTTGTTTTTTTGCATTTTTGGCACTGTGTCTGCAGAGTGAGAGGCCAGAAGGCTTGTGATTGGTTTGACATTACAGAGCAAAGAAGGAGAAATTGGCAATGAAAAGAACATGGACTTGAGATTCAACTAATTCCAACCAGAATGTGTGCCCAAAATTCACTACACTCTAAGAAAGGTCAATAAAAATAGGGCCCAATGTAAACTATATTAATATGAAGATATTTTCTGAATTTATTTTTCACAAGTATTTTACCTATATTTTGAATTATGCATTGCACTGTATTATGTTTTAGGCTAGAAGAAAATGCCTGTTAATTTATCAGAAAAGGTATACTGGTAATTTTCTGCCAGGACATTAAATGTTAAAAAAAAATTTTACTACCACATTTGGAAGTATGCAAAGTATGTAGTGGAAATTTTATATTTTATCTTATATACATCTTATATTTGAGTTTCTTTGCTAGTTTTGTAAATTCATACTGTATATATGCACATTGTTTTGTTGACAAAACTAATATCAAGTGTCATAAGAAGCACGAATGAGTCAGATGCGTCCAAACTTTGGTAATGTAAACTTTGGTAATTCTTCTAAAGCACATTCCATAAACTTTTGCACAACAATACAGTTGTCATAACCCTCATCAAGTATTTTTTTTCTTCCTTCTGTGAAACAAAAAGGAGACATTTTACAGAAAGTCCAAACTTCTGTTTTTTGTACAATGAAAGTGGAAGAGGTCTAGGACTACCAAGTGTTACGGACAGAGGAGCGGGAGACAACAGGTTAGTACGATGAATGAGTTTATTTACAAAACAGCGTGGGATGAACAGATGACCAGGTAAGTAACATATAGATGATAGTGATGACTGATTGAATAGATAATACTGTCCTTCTTTCTTTGCAGGTGAATGACTCGTGGAAGGACCAGACAGGAACGGTAGGGATACACACACACGCAGACACTTTGCACGAAGACCAGGAAGATCGCTGAGGTTGAGTAGGTAAGTAATCTCTCGATGCAGGAGCATGGGAGTAGCAGTCCTAGTGTCAAACGAGACCGGACAGTGTACTGATGGGGATCAGGTGAGCGTGGTTAGAACTCGAGTGAGGGAGTGCGCTGTGATTGGCTGATGGATGAACCAGGCGGGTCTGTGACAACAAGTTTAAAAAAAAGTAATTTTAAAGCAATACAATTGTAATCTAAGTAACTGTTGGAACCATTACCTGTGTTTTCACTCTGTGTCTTTTCCAGATTTCAGAAGCTAATAGGTTCCAGTGTTTGGCCCAAATCTTTTAACAGAACAACACAGGTTCATAAATCATGTTTATGGTCTTTCTTCTGTGAATGCTTATGTCTTTCTTTCATTCTGTCAAAATGTGTGTGTAACATAATTTAAAAGGGAAAGCTCAACACTGGTCAAGATACAAAGTTCCAAAATGCTTTCATGTTTTTCCACTGAAACCAAACAAAACTGTCATTAGTATTTTTGATAAGCCAAAGATGAGAACAGTACTGGAAAAGTATTCAAGAACTTTTATTTATTTATTTAGGTCCTTCCATTTTTTTCATGTACCAATATTAGAAAAGTAAACAGTACATTTATTAGGCAAGGTAGCTTCAGGCGGTTTTGATTTGATTAAGTGCACATACGCTCATTTGTACAAATGCAGGTTTATATAAGCCAGATTCGCTTGGTACACTGTAAGGTACATTATGTACCCACTCATTCAGAAAGACTTGAATTTCATTACAGGATGAACAGGTATTTCAGCTGAGGTTTGAAAATATTTTGTGGCTACCTTATGGAAACAATATTTCATGTCTTTGATGGAAAGACTTTATAATCTCTTGTATTGCTACATTTCTCTTTTGTCATGATTAATTTGGTTATTATGAAGTCTCATGAGCCACCTCATATTTAATGCACAATGTATCTTTTTTTTTAAATTATTAACAATTTTGAAAGCCAAAAAGGTGTTTGTGTAAAATGTTTTGGCAGAAATCCCAGTTTAAATTTGGTCAGTCCAATCAAGTCTCACCTTCTTTGAGAATTACAATTCTCTAACATAACAAAATATATGAATTTCTCACATTTATTGTACCAATAGTTTAATGTAGTGAAGCTGATGACATAATGGTCTTTTTGGCCTCACAGTCCTTTATAATACATGAATAATGGTCTTATGAGAGTGACTAAGATAAATGTTCTTGCAATCTGTTCTTGGACCAATATCTGTGGCATCCAGGGATTTTTATGTCCAAGCCTAAAATAGGCCTGTTTATCTGAATAGCTGGTCTGTCATTACCAATACCAGAATTAAGTAAAAAATTATATAAAACATAATTTCCTTAATTTTTCCTTTAATGATTTTACTGATATTTACTGGGAACTTAAATTTACTCTTAATGCATGCAGTCAAATAAAATCTGTACATTATAAATTTGCTTTTTTTTGTGTCAAAACTACGAAACATGACTGTTTTAGCATAAAGTACATTTAATTTAACTTTATTTATTTCATTATTTCTTGATATCTGCCAGTAAAAAAAACACAACAGGCATTTGTCATTGTATATTGTGTTTTGGTTTCATTTTCCCTCATCCCATTTGCCTATGTTCTTGTTCATTGTTAGTCTTTACGGTTCCTGATTAAAGGGATAGTTCACCCAAAAATGAAAATGTTTATCTGCTTACCCCCAGGGCATCCAAGATGTAGGTGAGTTTCTTCAGTAGAACACAAATGATGATTTTTAACTCCAACCGTTGCAGTCTGTCAGTCATATAATGCATGTCAATGGTAACAAAATTTATGAGTAAAAAAACCATGCACAGACAAATCCAAATTAAACCCTGCGGCTCGTGACGACACATTGATGTCCTAAGACACAAAATGATCGGTTTGTGCAAGAAACCAAACAGTATTTATATAATTTTTTACCTCTAATACACCACTATGTCCAACTGCCTTGAGCACTCAGAAGTTGGGAATACATGGAAAGTCACCACTCCCGAGAGAACGTAATCTTTTAGTTTTAAGTCGGTTTGAACAATCCGGATAAGTAAGCAGATAAACATCAAATTTTCATTTTTGGGTGAATTATCCTTTTAAGTTACATACCTGTTTCTAGTTTTGTTAATTATCTACTTCTGTGTATATAAGCCCTTAGTTTCCTTTGTTCATTGTTCGGTGTCATTTATGTCGATGTGGTCGTGTCCTGGCGTTATTCCTGTAATCTCCTATGTGAGATTTCTTTTATTACTTCGTTGTGTGATTACTACAGCCACAGTTTATGACAGAACACCAAACTGAAACAAAGAATATGGACTTATATTACAGTTGGGGTCCAAGGTCAAATGAAGTGTGATTAAAAGAAAGAAAAAAAAAAAGGTGAAACAGAGGACAGCACAAATTCTATAGGGGTTTAGTTTGAGCCTTTTAGCCTTTAGTTTAATTTTTCCCCCTCTTCCCTAACATGAATACTGTCCAATGTTTTGAATTTTATTGTCCAGAATTTTATTGTTTAGAGGTTGCTCTTAAATACCACAGAAGAATGTGAGACAGGAGAACTTTGTCTCCAAAAGTCTCTTCTAATTCCTGAAGAGAACAGGAATACTGTCCAATGTAGAATTTTATTGTTTAGAGGTTGCTCTTTAATACCTCGGGAGAATGTGAGAGAGGAGAACTTTGTCTCCAAAGTCCCTTCTAATTCTTGAAGAGAAATATAGAACAAATTGATGATATAAAATAAGAGAACAGAGCTATAAAATTAATTTGAAAAGTATGATAAACTGATCATTTGGTCTTAAACGATTTTGATGAGAAATATTTAAGTTCAAGTCTTTGACCTTTAATTTCAAACTTTAGTATCTTGGGAAATCTGAATCTTTGCTAAAAGTGCAGTGTTTTTCCCAGGAGAAAAATCAATCAAATCAACAATCGCTTTCTCATTGTTGCAAAACAAACATGTTTCAAGGAGATCTGTTTTTGTATGAGCTGTTGTACACATTTAATTTGTATCATATACTGTAAAATTCATATTAAGAGCTAAAGCTTAAGAAACAAACTGAAAGTGTTTGTGCCTCCTCTTTCCATCTCTTCCCTACACAGGAAGGAGTAGTTTAGGATCTTCAGTTATTTAAATCATGGCAGCAATAGCTAATCTGCATCAATCAAGGATGCAAATTCTCCTCCTCCCTCCTCAGTTGTCCAAAAAAATTAAAAATAAAAATACACACACACACACACACACACACACACATATATATATATATATATATATATATATATATATATATAGTAAAAAAAAAAACCACTGCACTTTGCTCATTTTAAAGGTTTTTAATGTAAATCATTAGTGATATTTACTTATCAAAGTATCATGTTAGCACTAGACAGCGTCACCTAAGTACCAGCTTAACTGATATTCTCATTCTCTAGGTTTTTTCAAAAAAATCATTTTTTCCAATGTATTTTGTGAAAAAAAAAAAGTTACATGCTGCTTTTATGTCTTTCTGTATTGCAAATGCAGCAAATAATCAAATGCGCAATCAAACTGTCTCATATGAAGTGCTGGGAAATACCATTCATTCTAGACCAAGGATCATGTTGACTGTTTCAAAACTGTTTCACTTAATCGTCTAAAGTGCCCCTATTTTTTTTTAAGGTTCCTAATATTGTTTTGGGAGACTCCTACAACAGGTTTACATGCATTCAAGGTAAAAAAAAACACTTTCGTTTTCTCAAAATATACATTTAATTTCACCTCAGTTCTCAATGTTTTGTAAACGATTCGTTAGAAGCAGTTTGAAGAATCAGTCTCTCTAAACCCCTCCTTTCCGTGAGCCTACACTGCTCTGATTGGTCAGATGGCCCAATCCTTTGTAATTTGGTCTACCATTTGCCATAACTGAATGACAGCTATAAATTTGCAAGACATTGTATACAATGTATGGACAGAAAAGATGGCATTGATTTTACCGTATCAATTCGAGTCCGAGTCCGACAATGAAATGTCAAAAGTAGTCGATCCACCAGAAACTGATTCGCAATCACGACTGGAGTAGGACGTTTCTCTATGGTAAGTATCACCTTAGTTTGCGTTATTTATAAGACGTGATAGCAGCGTCACTGTTATACTTTATGTAGGTGCACCTGTGGGAACTGTATCAGAATGCCAAGCGAAGCTGAAAACCTCTAAACATAAGATAAATATTTAGGCCAAATGTGTACAGACTTTTTCACCATAACTATTAACAAAGTAAAAAATGACTATATCATTGTTTGACATTACAATGGGTGTTTACAGTTTATAGACAGAATACTTAAACTAGCTAGCATGGACTAGCATCTTAACATCCTATTACAATATAGATAGAGCTCCGTACTACTGTCATAATAAAAACGCAAAGGAAAAAAACAGTTTGTTTTACAGTTATGTAAGCGAACCGGGCCCACAGCTATGTTGTAAACTCCCACAATAGCCGAGCACAAACATGAATAGCTGATAATGCATTACACTTTGAAAACAAAAGTCGTGCTCCATCCTTGATCAAGTAATAAGACAGACAAGCTGCATTAATCTACACATTTTTTAACAGTATTGGACCCACCAATCTGAATAGCAGAACTAACAGACTAGGGTGTACGTTACACAACATAACATACAAAACTATGAATTTTGAACAATCACTAAAAAAAAAATGTTTTGTGAATCCTGCGTTAAAATACCCAAGGTTTGAGAAGCAGTTGTCAGTGCTGTGGTATTGTTAAAAAAATGAATTTTCCCTGGCTTCTGTGCACGCAATAAATGGGCGGGCAATATGCTAATGTTTAGCTGTGACATCACAACGAAGCGGCTTGGGATTCGTTTTACAAACAACTTGTTTAATTGATTCAGAGTTGACTCTTACTTTTGAGAGACAATAACTTTATATACAGTGCACTTTCAGATTTAAAACTGTGCAGGATGTTTTCATCCACTTAGAGCTACACACTACATGAAAGGTAATTTTCAAAAATCCATAACAGGGGCACTTTAAGGTCAAATCTTATTTTGAAATGGTTTAAGTTTATTTCACTCTTTGTTTACATTAGCATGGTCTTTAATTAATATGATGGGGTTTCATAGTTAAAGATTAAAAGTCTGGGTTTGGAAAAATGGTAAAATATATATTTTTTTTCTTTAAATGGCTTATATATAAAAGGCATTTGTAAAGTAACAAAAATAAACAATGAAAATGGTGAAAGGTTCAATTAACAGTTAAATCAAAAGAATAAAAATGAACCCCTTAGACATAAAAGTGTCTGGAGAAACACAGCCTACAAAGGTTTTATGGCAATAAACATTATCTGTACTGTGCTGTGAATTTAGCTGCTGGTAATGTTATAGGAGATAAGTTTGGTGTCTTCAATGCCCTGTTTCACATATTTGCCCATATAAATGTCAACATATGATATATTCTTCAGTATATTAAGTTGACAACCGAGGTGTTGTCTTGCAAGAAGGATGGTTCTTTTAACGTCTGTGTGGGGGAGCATTGACATGCATGAATGATGGGGCTTATGGAAGCTTTGGCATACATGTATAATGTTCAGTACAGCCAAGTCATCTTCATTTATATAGCGCTTTTCACAATACACGTTGTCTCAAAGCAGCTTCACAGTGACAATAGGAAAATTATTATCGAGCTAAAGTTGTTTTTTGATTGAATCACTTCCATTGTAAAAATTGTTAATTATTACTTTAGGGGCCGCTTAAATAATACCTTTCCTACTGAAAAACCGAATACCTTTAATGAATTCTTGCTGTTCATTTACATGTTTAGTCTATAGGTTTGCGGGTTTGATCTATGCGAACTGGAATAATTTGATAACGTTTTATCTATACCTAGGGAACATGTATAGATAAAATAAAATGTGAGAGGTCCAGTGTCTTTAGCTAAGGAGAAAAATCTGAGCACAGTGTGTGATGTTGTTGAGGTCTCTTCTAAAACTTCAGAGAAGACAAGTGTTAGACCATTGGAGTCTTTAGTTTAGGAGAAAAATCTTAGAACACTGTGGGATGTTGCTGAGATCTCTTCTGAAACTTCAGAGAAGGCAAGAGTGAGAGCTCCAGAGTCTCTTGCTGAGGAGAAAAGTCTGAGCACAGTGTGTGATATTACTGAGATCTCTTCTAAAACTTCAAGAGGAGACACATGTGAGAGCTCCCGAGTCTCTAGCTGAGGAGAAAAGTCTGAGCACAGTGTGTGATATTACTGAGATCTCTTCTAAAACTTTAAGAGGAGACCCATGTGAGAGCTCCCGAGTCTCTAGCTGAGGAGAAAAGTCTGAGCACAGTGTGTGATATTACTGAGATCTCTTCTAAAACTTTAAGAGGAGACACATGTGAGAGCTCCCGAGTCTCTAGCTGAGGAGAAAAGTCTGAGCACAGAATATCTCATTGAGATCTCTTCTAAAACTTCTAAAAAGACCATTGTGAGAGTGCTGAGATTTTGTCTCAGGAGACAAGTGTGAGAAGCAGAAGACTCAATCAAAAGTCTCCATTTGATGTTAATTTAACCTCATTTATGTTTAGCAGAAACATTTGAGATGTTAAAGTTTTTTTATCCCCTTCGGGTAGCTTCTATCTCATTCATGCAATCAAGCACAATGCACGCATTCTCATATTTGAAGTTTAGTGTAGACAGTGTTTTGTTGCACAATTATTTAACAGAGGAAAACATGACCTATATTTGCATGCATGCAAAATGGGTTGTACAACCATGAGACACTGGTACACTATTAAATTTGTTAAAAAAGAAAGTATATCTTAGCCTAAATATCTCACACTTGTCTAATCCCTTGTTTGGAATAAGGGCTGCATATACAATGCTGGGCATTAAAGATAAATTTAAATGAGTATCCCTTTATATTCATATTCTGAAATGTATAATGCTATTTAAATAATAGTTGCAGTATTTACAATATTGATAAAAATTTAAAATTTAACATGTTTCTCCTAAAATAAAATTGAAGACATCTGGGGCTGGTTGCAAAAACTTCTTAGAATAGTCTTAAAAGTTATTTTTATTTTTATTTTTTATTTTAATTTTATTCCTTTCAAAATTAAAACTAATCCACTGCATTCAGCGGCTCAGATGTCAGTAAATGAAGACTGTTATGTTCACTCTTACATCCAACAACAAAACATCTCAATTACTTACCAGACATTGTTGTTGCTACACATCTGCTCAACCGCAGAGAAAATGGCGGACAGCGTACAGCTCGCTGAGGGCGGAAACTATGGTAATACAGTACTGTCAGTCAGTGGCCGTGGGCGGGGCATGAGTAATGTGATGTCACATTACTCAGAGAATCAAAATGGCTTGTCTAATGAGACTGCTTTGGTTTAATGGGAATTTTTTTTAAAAAAAGGAGTGGGTGGATTTTTATCATTATGGGGTGGTTGTGTCAACTTACATAACGTTACATAAAGCACCATCACTTCGAAGGAATTATATTTGAAAGACTTTTGAATAATACTGAAGACATTACTATAAATTACAGCAACACCTCCCCCTTTGCCTTTCTGACAAGAATTGTGTCGATGATTGTAATGTAATCGTCTGGTTTTAGCAGGTTTCTGTCAAACACAGCAAATCTAGATTATTGTCTGTGATAATATAATTTACAATAAGTGCTTTTGAAGAAAGGGATCTAATATTCAGCAACCCAAGCTTCATCATTTGTTTATCAGTATTATTTCTGTTTTTTTTATTTGTTGAACATCAATTAAATTTTTACCCTTAAATGGGTTTGGAAGTTTTTTGTATTTACTAATTCGGGGTACAGACACAGTCTCTATGTGATAATATCTAGGTGAAAGAGTTTCTATGTGTTGGGAATTATCTGACTTCAGCAGCGGTTGATGGGGAAGAAAGAAAGAAAGAAAGAAAGAAAGAAAGAAAGAAAGAAAGAAAGAAAGAAAGAAAGAAAGAAAAGAAAGAAAGAAAGAAAGAAAGAAAGATGCATAGCAAAAAAAAAGGGGCTCTTTTCTAGTTTTGTTTAAATAAAGAGTTGGTGGGTGATGCATTTCACAGGTTCCTCTTATGTCACTGGGTATTATGGGATAGGCTGTGTGAGAATTCTCAGCTTGCTCACAAAAGTGGGAGAATCAGTGAATGGGAGGCAAAATGAAAGAACAGAGTCAAGGGAGCCGTCGCTGCAGCAGTGGAATAAGCAGTAAATGGGCCCGATTAATGGTTTAGGGGGCCCAGTTTGTGCAACGGGACATTCACTGAGGGGGTGTAGAGAGACTTTCTGTTGCCTACCTGCAGCATTCATTCAAACCTAGAAAGAAAAACAAAAGTGCAAAAGGTTTGAACTGTGCTTGAGGGCAGAACAATGAATCCAGAAGAAGCAAGCTATACTTGTGTCATAAATTAACACATGTACTTATTGTATAGTTGAAATTTTCATGTTGCATGCGGTGGCTGCTCAATTTCAGTTCAGGTTGTTCAAGTCATGGCATAAACAGCCAATTCTACCATGTCTTTAAGAACTAGGACATTCTTCACTTCTTTAAACTAGTATCACTGCTTTCTTCACGCTGTGTGTGTGCCCCACTTCCCATCTACATCTTTGAGTGGCAGTTGGTGGTCTGTGAGGACCTGTGTGCTTTGATATCCATATTTGATTAGCATAAGAATAGCCATTGCTGCATCGCTGGCCCCCCAGTTTTATGAGATGGTCACAAACAGGTTTGGAGCCTCAGCATAACTAATCTACAGCAAGAACAAAAGACCAGCTGACAGTTCCAGTTAAAATTGGTTAGGCTTTGGAACAGTTCACTCACTTCTCTCCAAAATCCTGTCAAAAGTATATTCTGTATATTTAAGTGTCAAACATGCATACACTGAATATTATGATAACACCCCTCTGTGGTCAGGTACAGACATTATTATAACACATTTTGATACTCGCAAGAGCCAAGAGCAATAGTCTGCGGACAGGACTGATTTGCTTTCAGCCTGTGTGAAAAAAATGAGTGAACTGAACGAGGTGTTTTTAGTCTGAAAAGCATGAAAAGTTTGAAGTTTCTTCTATACTTTATTAATAAGATTCAGTTCCTTTCAAAAGAGTAATGATACATCGTAAAACTGCATTTGGTGTTAATGTCTATGCAGATGGTAAAAACAAAGGTGAAAATAGAGAGAAAGAGGCACTGCAGCTAGCAAAATAATGAGGGTTTTCTTTTTTAGACATGTCTGAACTTGATTTAAAACATTGCGGCACATTTCAGTGAAGAGTCTAATGTGTTCTCATTTACAATGCACATGTTCAGGATACAAAAGGGCTTCAAGGCCACTCCTAAAAGTGATTTTTCAATTAAGCCTACAAATGCATTAAAGCTATAGTATATAAATTTACTAAAATTTTCCTTCTGTGAAACAGGCAGAATATCTAAAGTGCTCTTTTCAATATGAATCCATAGATAGTGTTGTGTAAGGAACAGACAAAGAAGAAATTGAATCCTATGATATCAAATTTGTCACCAGGTTTTTAATTAAAAATAAATTCATTCATTCATTAATAAAAAACAGAATTCATAATCTTAAAAAAACACTGAACACATTTAACTTTGAAAATATTTAGTATGGATTTACCTCCATAAAATTCAGGTTTTAATTATTCACAAAACTATTATATGGCTTCAGAAGACTCGGAAAATAGTTTCATGATTAGCCTTTGTTTGGGTTTCATTGTCACAAACATTTACTTTGTATTCTTTGTTTTTCATGTGTTTTCATGTGCTTCCTTTCCATTTTTTATGTGTTCATTCACTATTTTTTTTACCATGATGTTGCGCACCTGTTTCTTGTTAAGTTACTCATTATCTTGTGTATTTAAGCCCTCAGTTTGTTTCATTCATGGTTCAGTGTTGTCTTTACATTGTGAAAAGCTGTTGCATTCTTTTTCACTATTTGGATTACCTTCTTTGTTTTATTTGTGTTAATAAAGATAAGTAACATTTGACCCACGTCTCCTCATCTTCCTCATCCCCCCCAAAAAAAGTGAAAAATAACACACGGGTGGACCAAATGCAGCTACTTATCTTTATAAAACAGTACCAGTTTCTCTACGTATACAGAGATGTCAACTCAGCCTTATTATATAATTTGCAGTGATGTGTTTGATAGCTACAACCAGCAATAAAACATAAAGCACTGTGAAAAACAATGTCAATTTTTTTTAGATAGTGTACTGGAACATTCATATAAAGCAGATCTCCATAGTCCAATAATGGTAAAAAGGTACCCTAAATTAAGCTAAAGTTTAGAAATTAATTTATCAATATGAAGCTTAAAGAGATAATTGACTATCAAATAGAATACCCAAGTACTACTTAATTACTAACACATTCCATTTTTGTTCCCTGGGAGTAGATATAATATCAGGAGGATGCATTGGTAGAGCTTTGGAATTTGAAAATATCATTTAATTTACTTTTATCTGTATTTAAAACCAGTTTAAGTTGACATAGACAAAACTGTACAATATCAAACGCTAATTGCAAGTATTGAAGAGCTTGTGAAGCTGATGATGCACAACAATAAATAGCAGTATCAGCTCCATAAAGATGATACCTAGCATTAGGAATATAATTTATATACAACAGATGTTATTTATATACAAGGAAAATAAATAACATCTGTGATAACATTCCTAATGCTAGGTATCATCTTTATGCAGATGATACTGCTATTTATTGTTGCGCATGTAAAAGCAAATGGGGGTTGATAATGCCCAAGGTAATTTTTGTGACAAAAACTGCATGTATTCTTTAAAAGTACCTTGGAGGACCATGAAAAACCATATGATTATCATTCAGTAAAATGGTATATATCGACCATATACCAAAATACCACCACAGTACTTTTTTGCAAGGACATTTTTTGTAAGGAAATAAATCATAAAAAAAGTGAGTTGGAAGTACAACTGCAACCCCTGAAACTTAGAGCAATGGATGGGATCATAGCGATGTAATTACCTGAAATTGCATATTGCCTGTAGGTCTGTCTGCTCAGCTTGAAAGTGCAGGCACTGCGAGTGAATGTTGTTGCTCATTTTCTGTGAACTACAGTAAACTCCTGCTATCTAACATTGCGTAATTCATCTATATAGGTGAAAATGCAAAACAAAGCAGCAGCATTTCGGGACAAATTTTTTCCACAACTTCCACAAGTCATAAACAGCCTCTGTCTGTGGGAAAATGTTTTTGGTTTCTCACTCAAGGTCTGGATTTGCAATGTCGAGCCTGCAGAGCCTGCAGCTGATGGGCTAGAACGTTGCCAACTTCAGCTCACTTCAAGTGGCCGTACTCTTTTTGTTTGCTTCCGCAGAATACTCATTTGTCACAATGAGTTTGGCTAATTTATGATCATGCAATATGAGTGGAGTGTCTTCTCTAACTGTGCACTAGATTTGAAAAGCATTGTGTGCAAATCCAACCTAAAGATACCCTTGTGGGGAAAAAGTGTGCTTAATAAGTGTACTGAATGTGCACTTGCATTGTACTTCAAATCTTAAAAGTATATTTTTGAAAAACTGTACAGATAATATAGTAATTAAATAAAGGCCACTTTAGTGTACTTAGAGTACACATTCATGACTGTTTCTTAACACTCTTTTAAAAAAGTGGACTTTGTAATCAAATTTTTTACTGTCATTGGTCGCTTGATGAAGGAGATGGTAATGGAGAGGCATCTGTGGCTGAACCTGGTGGACATCAGGGAAGAGGTGAAAATTTTCCATTTGTCAGAAAATCTATACTGCTTTTGTTATCTATACTGCTACTGCTCTTTCTCAGGGTTAAGGATTGTTTAGGAAAGTATATTGGTATTACTGTAAACTTTTGCGTATAACTTGTCTCAAATTTGATCTGAACTGGAATGTATATGCTTATGCTTTATAACATAGAGTATGCTTATATTGTGTGTATCATTCACTTATCCAAAATAAGTGTTTTCAATAAATCCCTGGTCAGGTGGAATATGTACAAATGAAGAACATTCAAAACCATTGCTAATCTTCTCATACATTTATCTAATTACAATAACTCAAAAAGAATAAGCAGTATATTAATACTATAGATTCTGATTGTATTTCTCATGCTGGCTAAGGTTCATGAATTCAACATTCAGAAAACACTGAAAGGTGGTGTGCATGGGAGGATACCAAGAAGGAAACCACAGCTATCCAAACAGAACACTACTGAATGTCTAAGGTTTGCCAAACTCGACATAGATGATCCAGATGCTACTGGAGGAATGTGATATGATGATACAGAAAAGGATCTTTTTCTCAATATGAGAAATGTTTGGAAAACAATAATAATAAAATAAACACTGCATTCCCCCAAAAAAGAAAGTGATAGAAGTATGATGGTGGGATACATTGGATTACAACAAAAACATTTCTGAAACATACAGCCACTGATATGCAGTAGCAGTTTTGCTTTGTACATGTTGTCAGGTTTTAAAACAATTACATCAATGACTACACAGAAAACATTACTATCTTCTACATTTATGGTATGATTTATGGAGGTAATAGAAGTTTAGAGCTTTCTTTCACATCAGTATATTATGTGATCAATCTATTGCTTTACATTTTAATATCCTTTCACAGTAAAACTTTGACAAAATCATTCTCTAGCACAGAATTGTGTAAGCTCTCTCTGTATCGTTTTGGAAGGTAGGCTACTCACACAAGGGGATTTCTGCAAGTTAACCTCCCCCATGATCAGGCCACCCACATTCATAGTCATGTGCCTGGGATTGGCCATTCTAAATGAGTCCAGTGTACTCCATATTGAATCCTGACTGACAAGGAATAATGGAACACAGGAAATGGCCCCTGCTTGGAATATGACCACTAAAACTTATCTTGGAGCTATATTTTGTGGATGTTGAACAAAACCCGCCCAAGTCAGCTTGAAAAGACTGAAGGAAATCTAATTTATTTTCAGAGAAAGAAACTTAAACATCAAAGGGCAAGTGGTCACAGATGTGTGAGATGTTTTTTTTTTTTTTTTTCCTTTATGAAATTATTTTATAAAGAAATGTATTTAAAAAAAATAATGGTAACACTTTACAGTAAGGTTTTATTTGTTAACTACATTAGTTAACATGAGCTAACAATGAACAATACTTACAGCATTTATTAATCTTAGTTAATGTCAAACTCCACATTTACTAATACATTTCTTAAATCAAAAGTTGCATCTGTTAAGTTAGTTAATGCACTGTAAAGTAACATTAGGATGAACATTTATATTCACTAACATAACATTAACAAAGGTTAATTAATGCTATAAAAATATATTGCTCATTGTTAGTTGTATGTAATGCATTAACTAATGATAACAGACATTATTGTAAAGTGTTACCAAAATAATAAATAAAAAATATATAAAATAATAAATGATAGAATGTTTTTATTAGTTATTAATTAGTTAATTACTAATTCTGATTTATTTTTTTGAAAGTTTATGTGAAGAAAGAAAGAAAGAAAGAAAGAAAGAAAGAAAGAAAGAAAGAAAGAAAGAAAGAAAGAAAGGTTTTCTTAGTTGAAATCAGGTGATAAGATCACATTGCTTATCCTTTTTCACAGACAGCATGGTATATTAAATTTGATTTAATTCAGTTTCTTGTCTTTTCCTTGAAATCCATTACTGTGTATTTTATGAGGAGAATGTGACTAAATTAAGATAGATGTAACCCAGTTTAAGTTTTTTTTTTTTTTTTTTTTCTCCGCAATATCACTGCTTCACAGTGTCCTCCTTCCTGCACCTTCTGCTCTATTCTGAAAAGGCCAAGTGTTCTAGTACTGAGAAAAAGGGTGACTGCAGAAATTCAGCTTGATTTGATTAGGCAAACGGAACAGGCAGTTACAGAGAAAACATTGCACGAGACTCTAATGCTTACAATCTTGCACATAATGCAGCAAACATGTTAACAAAACAATCAGAAAATAAACTATTTAAAAATGTGAATTATTTGGAATGTTTTTTGTTGTTGTTGTTTTTATAATATACTTAAAATTGTGCCAAAGTTATGGCACTTTGATGTATACCATGGTAATGAATGATTATGAACTGCATTATTTATAGAACATAAAATACCATACCATATCATTTCGCACTTGTAGCCTCTTGGGACACTGTGAAGTGATGGCACTATGGAGCCATGTGCTTTTTTATTTTTTTTTTAAACAACCATTTTCATATGTTTAACGATAGATTACCAGCTCGTAAAATTTCTCTATGAATCGGGCGAGACTTCCGCGTTCAGGAAAAAGGTAGATAATATAAATAACGTAATTAAATAGAGGGGCGGGGTGTAAAGAAGGACTAGCGCTGACGCAACCAGAAGGCGTGGTTTACGTTCTGCTGTTTCTGCCATTGAGGGGATTCAGTGTGTGGTGACTCGGGCGGAGTCGGCTTTACTGTCGGGAAACGAGCTCAATCATTAAGTTAAAGAATTAAATAAATAAAAAAAATAAAAAAAAACGCAATTAGCGGGTTGAAATTTACCCCACTGCTGGATGTTACTTCCCCGAAGAAACGTCGTATGAGGAGTGTTTTATAGCGGTTGTGGTGGGTGGATTTGTTGGAGAGCGGTGTAAACTGGAGTTACGGGAGGCGAAGGAGATTTTCTCGGCCCTGGTTTTCATGAACGGGCCCCTTACAACTTACTAAAGTTCGCAGATATACTTCAGTTTCTCTCTGTTTCAACCATTGCTCGGTAGGTATGCTTGTTTTATGAAATGTGCAATGTATTTAGGTTGGGTGTGTATTGTAACGTTGAGATTACGGGAGGTTTGGCAGGATCGCTTTACTGTGTCGATTGTTCCAGTACAGCGTGTCCCAACTGAATCCTATTACAGAGTCTCCGCTTACTTCACTACTTTTTCACTGGCGATTTATTTTCTACCGCAACTGTACGTTTAGCTTCGTAAATGAAGTTGTAATCTTTCCAATGTTATTTTACGTATCAATTGATATGATTCACTAATAATAATCCGTTATAATTGTTTAAGGCTAACATTAGCCAATATGCTAACCCCGACAATGCAGAATGAATATAAATCTAACGTTATACGTCTTCTATCAGCTCCTCATGCATTGAGATGCAGTAAGGTCTATTAGATCTGCTGTGTGATTTTTTTTTTTTTTTTTATCTGATTTGTTTGTGGTTTTAGTATTAATATTGCTTTTTAATCCTATAAACTTTAATTGCCTTTTGATTGAATTCGATTTATGTTTGGTAAAGTTATTCATGTTCGATCCTAATGTTGCGCCGATTAATTAATCGCAATCTATCTGTTACATGAAACGCAAAGGAGAGTTTTGCTCGGTCAGAATTTGGACTCTGGAGTTTCTTTTGCGTCGTTCTTTTATTCATACTTTTTCAAAAAAGTGTTTAGCTATACTTGTGTGTATTTGCTTTTGACGCTTTCTTAGTTACTTATGATGCAGCACATTTATAACCTTATAACTATTGTTTTTTGTACTATTACGCTACTATAAAAAAAAAACTCTAGTGCAATTTGGTATTAAAATTCGTTTTTATTTGATCAAATAATTTGTAACAAGGGTATATTTTTACTAGCGTTTTCACCATGGAAGTTGAGTTGAAGTGCTTTTTGTGTGGCTTGTGTAAAATGGCTTCTCTTCTGTGTTGTAGGTTCGAGTTACTCTGTAAAATCCACGGGAACAGGCCTCACACAGATGGGAAGAGTCTGTATGAAGCACCTTGAAGGTGCACCCAATCATTGGACTATTAGTTTCACATAATCCACTCTTCCTGACACACTATCCAGTGTGGATGAAAATGATAACAAAGGCTTAAAGTCTTTGGATAAAACCTTTTTTTTTTTTTTTTTTTTTTTTGCTTTGACTCTTGCTCTCATACAATTATTGGTTCAAAGAACCTTTGTGAGCAGTCATTATCATTTTTGTGATACCAAAACTTTACCATAAAAATGAGCGCAGAAGGATATCAGTACAGAGCTCTTTATGACTATAAGAAAGAAAGGGAGGAGGATATTGACCTACATGTAGGGGACATTCTTACAGTCAATAAGGGTGCACTACTTTCAGTTGGCTACGTAGAGGGCATGGAGGAGAGACCAGATGAAATCGGATGGCTTCCTGGCTTTAATGAAACCACTCAAGAAAAGGGGGACTTTCCTGGTACGTATGTGGAGTTCATCGGCAAGAAAAAGATTTCTCCACCAACTCCCAAACCAAGGCCCCCAAGGCCTCTACCTGTGGCTCCGGGGCCCGCAAGGCCAGACTCGGACTCTGAGCAAAGTGAGTGGTATTAATTTTTTTTTCCACTAAATGTTATTTTCAGCCTTTTTGCCACATCCCGGGGTCTGGAAATGTTGCTAACTGAACTCAAACATGCCTTGCATATGATGGAAATCATTCAAAGTATTTATGTCTTAAACCTTCTATCTTTCTTAATTTGGTCACCAGAGTTGACCTTAACCAGTGGTCACAAAGCAGATCTTCATTTATTTACAGTATAAAAAATGTCATTTTAGCTTGGTTGGTGCATAATTTTAACGAACCCTTTTTTTACTTAACTAGATCCATTCATGCTAATGCCAAACCCACGTACCTCTCTTAAAATACCCACTCACCACTTATTCCATTTTCGTAACTAGTGACCAAATTTTACACCACCATTTCATCAAGAGATTGGATTTATAGCTGCAGCACACAAATGTTGCCTGAATATTTAAGGCTGTTTAAGGTTTGCACTGGGCTATGGTTCGTAATTGCAAACATGGCAGGAAGCCCAGATTTGGATGGAGGCCTGCACACAGTAGTTTGTAATTGTCTGGCATTGCTGCATCTTTCGCACAGCCACGGTGCTTAGAGCCCCCTGTGACTCCTTTAAAATCACCCAGCTCTCTTAATCTGTAGTTTTGATCTACGCTGTCTTTTTGTGCCATTTGTTACATTTCTTTTCTAGTGACATGACATGCAGTGTCTAAAAAGGCTTGATTCTAACAATACAGATTCTAAGGGCACTTTCACAGTGTAGCTTTTGAGGCTTGTTTGCTTTAGGTTCTTAATAAGAACCAGAAAGCTAAACTCAGTTGCTATGGTGACAACTTTTTCAGATTATCAGGTTAAGGAACATAGATCATATGTGAGATAAGTCACTCAAAATCAACTCGTGTGCTACTTCCTCATCCTTTGTGGTTTGATGCACAAGTACACCACCTTTTTTTTTTTTTTTAATCTTTGGGAGGGGTTTTTTGTGTGAAACCCAGCTAACTTTATTCCGGTGGTCAAGACCCCCCATACCCCCCCCAAATGACGATTCCATGTCAGTGTTAAGGGAAGGGAGAGGAAGCTTACACTGGACAGGGGTTGAGACTTGGAGAATGGAGTTTTGAGGAATGTAAACCAGAAGCAGATCTGGAAGACAGCCAGAGCTTATGGCATTATGCTGCTCACACAGAAGAACCAGGAGGACTCAAACCCAATCCCCCACTCCACAACTAAAACCACATAAAATTCCAGATAAAATACCAGCTCTCAAACCCAAGCACTTTTGACTTGGCAGTGATTATTTTTCTAATCTACATTTGACAATTGAAATCTGATACTGTTTTACACTGTACACTTTTAGGAAGATCATTTCAGCCTTGCTAGAAAATCTTTGGTTTCTCTTCCTCAATTGATATGACTACCTTTTTTTCCCCCCTCTTCTCTTGAATGCCCTCGATCTATTTGCGTAACTGTTGCATAAAGAATCAGTGCAGAGAGAAGTGAAATGCAAGAAAATGCCCCTCATTCTCGATATTGATGCTTGAGGTATTATGTGACACTGTGTGGTATTGTCATTTGACGTAAATGTTATTCCCTGGTGAATCTCTAGAGCTAGCTGAGCTCATTTAGAAAAGTATTTTTTCCTCCCACGTTTTTCATTAAAATGAAAAAGAATAATATAAAGATAGTGCTATCCAGTGCTTAAGGCTGCAGTCCGTAACTTTTGGTACTCTAGCGGTTGATAAACAGAACTGCATGCGTCTTGCGGAAGAACATTGTAGCCGGAGCTACTTCTCTCTGTGTCTATGAGGAGTTACACAGGTACTGTGCTACTCCGCAGCAATGCCGACCCGACCCAGTCTAAAATAGTCTGAATATAAATACCTATTATAGGTGTACCGTAGTGATTCAGGATAAGACAAAAACACGGTTTGGAAAATGGATTTATGATGTACATGCTCATCATATAATTTTTGTAAATTTTGAACACAAAAAAAGTTACTGACAGCAGCTTTAAAAGGTTAGCTCACCCCAAAATGAAAATTCTGTCATTAATTACTTACCCTCATGTCGTTCCACAACCATAAGACTTTCGTTCTTCGTCGGAAGACAAATTACGATATTTTGATGACAGAATGCTGTCAGATTTCCTTCCATAGACTGCCTTTGCAACTACCACTTTGACACTTCAAAAACTTTATAAAAAGATAAGAAACCAAATTTAGTCCAAACTTTTCTGAAGAGAATTGATCACTTATGACGAACAGATTTAATTTTGGCTTTTACTCGCATGTAAACATTGATCAGCGAACATAAACACAAGCTCAACCAAACCTGCTACACGCTTGGGAACAAACCTCTTCCGGAAGCTCAAATGTGCTGCGTAACCAATGTAATGTAGTTCTCTAGTATTACACAGTATGTGTCTTAATTTGTCTTCCGAAGAAGAACGGAAGTCTTACAGGTGTTGAACGACATGAGGGTGAGTAATTAATGACAGAATTTTCATGTTGAGGTGAACTAACCCTTTAAGGCACCACACCTGAAAATGTCACAGAGACTCTTAGACCATTACTTACTGTTCTTAAAACCATTCAGCCTGATGGTGGAAAAGTGACATAGGGTCACATGATGCCACCCATGATGCTGTGTTTAGATGCATATGTAAATATATGCTGTTGCTTTCCTCTCAATAACAAAAACGCACAACAAAAATGACAGCGGTGAGAAAACGGCAGTTAAGAAAGCATCGGCGACGTGGATATGTTTGCACAAGCTCTGTAATTCATTACTTCAGTCAAGCCACGTACACGTTTATTTATATAATGCAATAGATTGCTTTAAAGCAAGCAGCTTTGTGGTATTAAACGTGAACTTCAATTTCTACTATAAAGCAGCTCATTTGAAATGATGGCGCACCAGTTCACTTTAAATAGTGTTCTGGTTTATGGCTGTGCGATTTCAATTTTAATCGCAAATTTTTTAATATTTCCTTATACAAACTCGTCTATATCATTTTTTTTTTTTTTTAAAAGCCAGCTTTATTGACGATACTTGCGGACACCATATCTTTGCATAAATGATACATGATGGTGTCGGATATTTCTTTATGCTTTTTTGAACTCTTTTCTTATGTTGCGCAGTTCGCAAATGCCTGTATTATTGAATTTTGTTCACCTGGTTTGGAATGTTCCATTGTTTTTCTATGTAAACACGCACTAGGCGGACGTCTTTAACCATTACTCTTGCATCCTTTGCAGCATCTTGCGCATGACACTGATATACGTGGCACTCAAGGTAAAAGAAGTTAAACTTTTAAAAACATGTCTCTAGACCTGCGTCTCGTGTTTAACTGCAAAAATGTCTTTGTGTAAATGGCCCATAATGCTCTGTTTTGCCGCAATGATAGTTTGAGAGGTCTTGCAAATTGCCTGGTTTTGATACATCATCTCTTGTATCCAAATTATTCCCAAACCACGGATGCTGATTTAAAAAAAAAAAAAAAAAAAAAAAAATTTCTCTCTTTCTCCAAGTCCTTTTCCTGCCCTGAATTCACCTTTCCAGTTTCTGTGCTTTTTTTTCCATGTAGTATCAGTAAACCCACTCTGTTCTGTCCTCTCACTAGATTTAGGTGCGTTGCATTCAGATTGCACACTGAGGGGGCAGGCAGAAAAATCATGCTTTCTGTGGTTTAGCAATTGTGTATGCTCAGATAGCACCCTATTATGATGTTGGATGTTACAGTCATGGATTATTGAGAGTATTTACCTCAGGTGGTAACATGATAAATTAAAATTTTTCCACAAGCTGTTTTTTTTTTTTTTTTAACAGTATGGTTGGTACACTTGTGCTCATTGCCTCACTGTGTTTTAGATTTATTAGCCGCCACTGAAGGGTCTTCCAGATTTTTCTTAGCTCTCTCATTTCTCCATCTTCCTCTTTGAATTTTAGGATTATTCTTCTGGGGTCAGACCTGATTGAGGGGGAGTGTTTAGCATGGGACCTCTGTCTTTCTCTCTTCCTCTCTTTCTTGGCAGCTGAGTCTTACTTCAGAGAGCAGCAGATGTGGAATTTCTGTCCGTTTTGGCTCCCAGGCTTTTTTAAAACACTAACATACTCCTTTCTTTGGGCCTCTAGAGTGAGAGGATCCGTATGTGCCCAGCCCAGCTTTGTGCACAATTCTTGTTTTATTGTTAACCCATTCTTGTTAAAGCTTTTAACTACATTCTGGGTCCACAAATTGTATTGCTCAGTTTTTCCTTCACTTTAGTTCCAAGTTGACTTTTTCTGTGCGTGACTCCAAACAAGGAATAAGATCTTTTATGGCTTTAACTTCTGTACTATGGAAATTGGAGTTCTGTTTTATTGCATGGAGAATGACAGTTTTGACCTGGTAAACATACACTGTTTATGAATTCTTTCCAACATACTTTATAGCAGTTGAATGCTTTTTTTTTTTTTTTTTTCCCCCAATGATCGATATAATACAAAAACAAATATGGTCACAAAATAGCTGAATAAATTATGGTCGCAATGGCTATGCCAGTCGTCTAGTCATCCAACAACCGACCAATGATAAATTATTCTAATATTTTATAAATAAAATAATTTATAATATTTTATATAAAGCCAAGAAATATGTTCAAAATGTGCGGCTGATGATGCTGTGTGTGTGTGATTTACATATAAAACATTCAGTAAAGCCACTAAATGTTCTTCGTTCTGAAAGTTCTTAAAGTAGATGGTGCGATCAAACCTTGTGTGTGGTTGGATCAAAACTGGTTAGTAGTACATACAAGTCCATGCAAGGCCCGCATTCCTGTACTCCATGAGATATGGCAGTCTTTTAGCATGCCGTTTGCAAGGGTGATTCAGTCTGGGCATTCAGTTTAGACAAGCTAATTCTGGTGGTTTCACAGTATATCACAGTTTTTTTTTTTTTTGATAAATGACCTTTATATGTTTGTTTGTGGCTTAATTCAGAAAAACACTAATGTTAAATACAAAGTTACTTTAAAAAATGGAGGTAATCAAATTAATTTAACACAGTTTGGTTAATCTTTTCAAAAGGTAATTGAATGAAATTTAATTCAGTAATTCCATTTATTTTTGGCAAGTTTACCATTTATAATAAAACATGAATGAGAACTTGTTATATTCTTTAAAATCTTTTTATTTATTATTATTATTATTATTATTACTTGAAGTACACTACTGTGCAATGGTAATATATTTTTGTAATTTCTTCAAGTTAAACCAAACTTTGATGAGTTGTCGTGAAGACCTTTGAGTTTCTGTGTGTATGTATGGCGATTAGTTTTTCTTGAATTAAATAATAAAATGTTTGTGAGCTCTCAGATGTTCATGTGGAGTGTCCTCATAATGAGATATCGGACGCTGAAAACCTCATGTGCATCACTTGTGCTTCAGTATGTGTGTAGTCAAAACTGCAGCGCTCATTCACAGACACACAGAAAATGTAGATTTCTAAAACATTTATGGTGCGTTATGCTTTTTTAATTAATTTATTTTTTCCTTTTGTGGAGCTTAAACGTATCAACCATGAGTACACACAGTATCAGATTTGTCAGTCCTGTCTGAACAATACCTGATCCTGCAAAAAAAAAAAAAAAACGATACTGATTATCGGATTGGTGCATCCTGCACTTTACATAGTGCTTTTCATGGCCATTAAATATATATACATATATAATATATAAATTTATTTAAAAAATACATACTGTACGCAAAATTGAAACCAGCACTAAATGCAGGGCATCAAGTGAATTAACCATAATGTTTCAAACAACGAAAAAATTATCCAATAGAGTGTGTGTGTGAAAACTGTCAGGGAGAGCTTTGGCGGTTAACTGAAAGTGTGACCTGGTTGGGGGAAGGCATTGCTGGTGTTTGAGATAATGTGCTTTTCTCCTTTTCGAGGGGCCTCTTCAGCACTCGATGGAACATCTGCTACATGGAGCAGCTCTCTGAGTGTTGCTGGGTTTTGTAAAGAATGTGCAATTTACTCTAACCAAGCAGTAAGCCAATATATAAACCAAGGTACTTAAAATAAATAAAATGTTTATTTTTTTATATATATATATATATATATATATATATATATATATATATATATATATAAATGTATATGACTATATAATATTCTCAGCAATGTTCTCATCAGTGTTCTACCAGCTTCTACTTAAATCGGCATATTTGAGATTTATATTTACCCCCCACCTCAGTTTCCTGTTCTTAGCTGGCAGGAGTGGCACCTGGTGTGGTCTTCTGCTGCTGTAGCCCATTTGCTTCAAGGTTCAACATTTTGTTTTAGTGCCGGGAAACCGGCGCAGTGGAATGCAAAAACACGTTCTCTAACGAACTAGACACTCACGACTGTGTGAAACTAGCTGTGAGCCAGTCATTAAAACGGAATTTAGTATATAACGTGGAATGTCACGGAATTTGTCAAATTTTTGATAAATACATAAAAAGAAGGTCAGTACACAGTACAATCATGAAATGAAACAAAACAAAAAAATATATTTTTTTAAATACATTTTGTTGTTTTTAAGAATTCAATTAGACATGCTTTTTGATTATTAAAATGTAATTAATCCATTAAAATGGAATCCAGGAAAGTTAAAACGGAAAAAAAAATTTGGTAAAAATAAAACCAATTTAATTTTTTGTTAAACTTTTAATAAATTGTTGGTAAATTGGATAATCATTATTTCAATTAATTAGACATACTTTTTGATTACTAAAATTTAATTTAACCATTAAAATGGAGTCCAAAAAATAAAAAATAAAACTGGGAAAAAAAAAAAAACAGAATCCAGAAAAATTAAAACGGAAAAAACGGAGTTTGGGAAAAAATAAAACAGATTTCATAGGGCCCTAGGTAAAGGCACTTATTAGATCATGGTGGTTATAACCAGGGCAGAACTGGTTTGTGGCCGTGAGCGTAATGGTGCATGTTCCTGTGGCTTAGCTTGAACAGCTTGTTCCTGGTCGCTGTATTTAGCATCATGACGAATCAGTACAATCGTCTTTTAAGTACTGGTGCAGTAGGCGGCAGAAAAGTGCTCTAGCGAAAAGAATGCTGATCCAGTTGACCATGTTTGCCAGGGTATGGAGCAGCCATTAAACATCCACTATGTTTTAAATTGACATGTTCTTTGAGCCCAGATAATGTAAGAAAAACTTTGCAAGTTTTTCTGTAGGATAAAGTGCTGCATTGCATAACAGTCACAAGAGATCATATCTGTTGAAGCCTCTGGGTCAAAAGTGCATTGACATTGAGGTAGAGCAAAACCTGGAAAAAAACCCTTGTCAAACTGCAAGGACTGGATTTCAGTAGAGTTGACGTCATATGGAGGTGGTACCATGTTGAAAGCTGGTGTTTATTGGGATGTGCGTGAGAGTGTGTACATGTGGTCTTCATTAATGGTTGCCTCTAGAGACACAGGGCTGAATTGGCAAATCTTCTTACTGAAGGACAAGCATGTCTGCTGGGTGGATTAGCAACACATTGCAAGAGGTGGAGCAAGAGCAGCAGGAAAAAAGCAGAACTGAAATATGCACAAAGGGATAACCAAGTTTTGGTACTGCTCCCATCCCCCATTTGCTGTTGGTGTGCGTGTTGGTTATGTGAGGAGACATGGAAGTGTTTGTGTAAGATACAAACTAAACACTAGTAGTGGGAGAGAGCATAGCAGATGTAAAGCCTTTTCAGTTCCTTTGGATCGTTTGTTGAAATAGGGGGGTGGGGGTCATTTGAGTCATTGCTAAGATTTTCCTAGAAGTCCATACATGGCATTTTCTTTTCTTTTTCAAATAGTTAAATATTTGGTTTTTCGTGGGTAGTTGACGTAACATGTCCATATCATCATATATCACAATCAAGATCTTGGGTTAAAATGTACATCTTGTGACTGGTTAATTGTGACTAGTGATTTAGTGTTGTTTTGTTGTTGTTGTTGTTGTTGTTGTTGTTGTTGTTGTTTTTTGGGGGTTTTTTTTGCTTTTTTTTTTTTTTTTTTTTTAAGAAAAATTGTGCATTGATTATAATTCTGACATTACACACTGTATACTTTTACTCACAAGCAAAGATTAAAAATGTTTAACGTTTGGATGATGCGACGGCAGCCACAGAACAACGGTGCCAGTGTGCTCACCACACACACCAGCTAAAGGTGGAGAGGGAAAAGAGTGATAGAGACAATTGAATGAATGCAGGGATTATTAGAAGGCCATGATTGGTAAGGGCCAATGGAGGGAATTTGGTCAGGACACCGGGGTTACACCCCTACTCTTTTACGAGAAGTGCCATGGGATTTTTAATGACCACAGAGAGTCACAACCTCAGTTTAACGCCTCATCCGAAGGACCGTTCTTGTTACAGTATAGTGTCCCCATCGCTATACTGGGGGATTAGGACCCACACAGACCACAGGGTGAGCACCCCCTGCTGGCCTCACTAACACCTCTTCCAGCAGCAACCTAGTTTTTCCAAGGAGGTCTCCCATCCAGGTATAATTAGTTATAATCAGTGATACTACACTGTATGCCATGAAACACAAGTTCCCAACATTAAGCTGATACCCCATTCTATTTCTGACATACTCCAAATGCCTGCGCTACGTCTGACACAAAGGACAAAGGGATTTGCAATGGTTGCTTTTCACGTCCAGTGTGGACAGCCTCTAGCTCAGGGATTGGCAACTTTGTCCTGCAGGGCCACTGTCCTGAGTTTAGCTCCTGATTAAAAACTTACCTGCCTGTAGCTTTCTAGTTATCCTGAAGGCATTGATTAGCTTGTTTGTTTGTAATCAATGTCTTCAGGATTGCTATAAAGCTTCGGGCAGATTAGTTTTTATCAGGGTTGGAGCTAAACTCTGCAGGACAGTGGCCCTCCAGGACCAAAGATGCCCATCCCTTTCCTAGGTTGCATACCATGTAGACACAGTGTAAGATCTGATCTTACGGCCATTTCACACTGCAAGCTTGAGCTTTGTGTCAGCTTCGTCACTTTTTGTGTTGAGTCATATTTTGTCCATCAAAAGTGTGCTTACATTTGAATTAAGCTTGAGCAGCACAGCAAAAATTCCTCCGTGCCAAAACTTTTGCTTCACTACTGCTCATGCAACGCTTCCTGCTTGACGCTTACGCATTGCTTCTGCTCCTGGTGTGAACACACTCATTTCTTTTAACATGCACGCTGGGAAAAAAACGTGCACACTGCTCACGCACCACTCAAGCTTGCGCTGTGAAAAGCCTGTTAGACCTGTAGTTGATTTTAATCCCAGCAGGAGTGTGTGTTTAGGCATGGGCCGGTATGAGATTTTGACGGTATGATAACCTTAAGCAAAAACATCACTGTTTCATGTTATCACAGTATTGCAATTACAGCTCTAAAATGTCCAGGTAAAAACTTTTTTTTTAACAGTGTATTCATTTCTAAAAGTAGTAAACATGTATTTTAAAATTATATAAAATAAAATAAATGCAGTCATTTAAGTGAGCCTGTACTTGCAGCTCAACAATAATTAGAACAGAAATTGAATTTTCTGCAAATAAAAGTTGCAGTCACTTGAGTCAAGCATTTGATCAGCAAGAAGAAGATATTAATAGTTGAAAAAAATTACAAAATTATTAAGCTATGATATAATCATATATTTTTAACAGTAAGATTACAATATTAACATTCATGGATGATCACAACCGTTGCGAATTGATGATCGCACTAAGACACATCCATGCATTGTCAAAATTCATAAAAGGTTATCGGGCAACGGGTAAATAAGCGTTTTAGCGCTGATTTTTACACACATTTGGCGCTTTAAACTCTGGCGATCATGTGTCCCGCAAATGGCGCTGCAAACTCGCGCAGATCTGTCAGAAGCAATTCGTGCATAAAATAAAGGTATTAGAAGAGTTTTGAAACCGTGACTTTTTCAAACCGGTTTCAAGGTATACCGCGGAAACCGGCCCTTGCGTAGTTGTGTTGATATAGTATTGATTTGCCTTCAGTGAACAAGCACTGAGCAGGCAAACCCTGCATGCAAACTAAACCATAAACACTCATTAAAAGAAATAAAAGGATTTTCATTTCCGGAGTTTGAGACTGTTACAAGATTTAAGCTCTTAAAGCAACTGGAAAAACATAGAGCCTGTTTTCTTTAGGGAAGATCACTATGAATTCATGCTGTTTCAGGGCATGATGATTGAAAACATGGAAATAACCCATCTGTGTCACGGCATTATTTCTCCATGTAACCCTGGATTAGTAGCCTCAGATATGTTGTGTGCTGTAATTGTTTGTTGTGTGCTATGAGGTCAAGCATTTTCACAAGCTGTCCCTCTGTTTTTACATTGAATGTTTCATCACTGTAAAATCTCAAATTGCCATTACAGTAGAGGTTTCAAACCATCACTAAAGCAGTGCCTTTTTGTCTTGTTGATTTGAGGTATTATACTTTTTAACCAATAGGGGGCGGCTCTGAATTTTCCTCATTTAGGTAATTTAATAACAATTTTGGTAGCATCTGTCTTTCATTGCATATTACTGAAGATTTAGTGTATACAACTGATTACATAAACATGATTTATAGGAGACATGAACTTGTTTAATAATGCTCCAAAGTGTCTGAATTTCCATTTAAGAATCAAAGTTTGTGTGTTAATAGCAACACTCCTTTTTAGTTCACCAAAATGAAAAGGATGTCAGTAGTTGTTGTTTTTTTTTGAAGTGACCACTTCTGTCAAGCTACCAAGAGGAAAACATTTGTGTAGAGTTAGAGTACATGTAACATAAACAGTACAAATATTCACAGTAACCAGAGCAGCTGACTGCTTTCTGCTACATCTTGACGATTGATAGCAGTTAAACTGATCCTCAAAAGCAGGTTTAACCACTTAAAAAAAAAAAAAAAAAAAAAAGTCCTTTGATTCATGGGCAAAATGTGATCACTTAGTGGTTTGCTAGAATGATATTTCAAAGAACAACTAGTCAGTGATTGAACTGCTAGATACACGAGTAGACCCCTAAAATTAACTGCTGAGGAAACTATCTATAGCACCATATGCAACTCCTCTGATCTTACTCTGTGGTTCAGACATACTGAGATAGTTCCACAAAACCCAGACAGCTGCCTTCCCCTCCTTAACCTGTCGTCCCTTTCCTTGCATCCTATGGCATTGAGGAAAAAAAAAAGGACACACATTCAGACCCTACGCATGTTCAGACTTGCACATGGACCCTCTCTTCCTCTTCCAAGTGTTGCTACGGCAACCAGAATCTGCGGTCCCTGATTGGCTATCTCAGTCTGAGCTGGGCAGATCTTTCTGTTTAATTTTCTTGCAGAGAACTAGGGGCATTTTAAGCTTTTTTTTCTCCACGCACCAATATAGCTAAAAAGCTAAAGTCTTACTGCACTTGGACTTAACCATGAATACATCTTTAATTGTTTCCATTGCCCGGTAGATTGCGTGATCTCAACTGCACAGCTTGGATAAATTAAGGTTAGTAGTTTGAAACAGGTGTTTTAATGTAGATCTTTCTAGAGCATTGTTCACAATAACACTCACCAAGTTACCACTATTGCAACTCTGCATGGGTCGATGAGCCTGGCGTGAGTGTAATATTGCGTGAGATCATGACACTATTGCTGAACTGCCCAGTTCTTAGTGTTGCTTGTTTATACTTGGCACTTAACATCACGCGGCTTGTTGAGGAGCGTGTTTAGACAGCCTGACTTACACTGAAGAACAGATTCTGGGTGAAACTTTAGGATGGGCTCTTTTAACTTGGACCTGTACGCAACCTCCCATTGCGCTGTATTTTGCATTGTCGAACACCTAGGAAATTTAGTCTAGTTCTTTCCTAGAGATGGTGTCTCGGGGACATAGTGGAACCTTGAACCAAAACATTTGGACTATTCTATCATCAATCCTAAATGTCATTCAATCTAGCCCCATGGAAGGCCAGTGGTATCAAGTCACCCTGAGTTACTTAGAAGCAACTCAATCCCCCCCCTCCCCTCTCAGCCTTGCGTCCACTGTGGAAATGTCCATCCAATGCATGTAAATAAACACACGACTCTTGGAATATACAGATCTACGATGAAATGGGGTGTGCATTATGACTTGATTTAATTTACTTTTGTAATCACAAAACGCTATAGTGCGACTTAAACTGAGCCATTTTCAACTTCAAGACATCATAGTGACTGAAGCTAATTCACCAAACTTATGTGAGAAATGTTAAGAATCCGTTAAATTCAAGAACCATATTTGTCACTTTTGGCCGGAACATTTCGAGCTAAGGTAAAATTAGCCCAGCGCTTTGAATCTGGATTCTAAGAAGTTGCAGGCTGGATAAGGTGTCTGTCTGGGCACAATGTTACCCCTCAGCGCGGCGTACCAAAGTGGCACTACTCTCCAAATTTCTATATGAGGAATCTGTCATTCGCTCCCCCTGCCTCAAGTTCAGCAGTTCTCAGAAAATGAATAACTCCTTATGCTCGATGTTGCTTTGCTAGTAATGGACTCCAGATGGCTGTTGCCTTTCAAAGTTGAGTTCAAGAGAAGGGGTGCGATATGAGCAATACAACTTTTTTTGCTTATCTCCCAGGCTGGCAAAAAAAAAAAAAGTCCCAGAGCCTTGGGGCTAAACAAGACTATTATTTCTAATTGCTTAAAAACCCATTTCCTTATGTGTGGTTGTTTTTTCCATTTAGGCAACTTCCAAACTTTTAATTTGAGTCATTCCTTCTAAGAAACTGTAAAGATCTTCTTGATACCTCTATAAAAAAAAAAAAAAAAACTCTGTAAAGGGAATCCATTCATAATATGCTGTTTGGATCTGTGGCCTCGCTGCTAACAGTCAAGTCTTTTAGAAATCCAAGCCTTTTAAAATGCTGTGCACTGAATCCAAATAAAGCACAAGCCAGTCCCGCAGCCCTTTCATGCCTGCACCTGGACTTGTAGATCTCAGTAACCCTCCACCCAACACCAGAGGCTGCATATTATGGTCTGTTTATTTTATCCTTTTCGTCCACCTCCACTGCACACTTAATCATATCCTACCGGTCAGCACCAGCCTTAAACACACTTAGATGTGCCGTCCAAATGTGCTCCCTGCTGCACCACATAAATATATGAAGACGACTATTGATCTAAGCGTCCTGTGACTGTGGAGTGGGTCATGGTGTAAAGTTCTTGTTTTCCTTAGAGGCTTTGAAATGATGGTGTTTGGTGCTTAATGAAAAGCTAGTAGTGTTGCTCAAAGGTATTTGGTGGCCTTTTTATATGATTGTTTAACTTTCTTTCCTTAAGGCTTAAGTACTCTGTTAGACCTGACAGAGCAGTTCGCTCCACCAGAGATGGCACCGCCCATGCTGCTCAAGCTCCTTGAGGCCATCGAGAGGAAAGGTGAATCCATCACGCATATTTCTTTGTCATGTGTACATGCAAGTCATAATTATTGCATTTTCTACATCTATTAACTTGCATATAAACTCTGTACAGGTCTAGACAACCCTACTCTCTACAGAAACTTCACTGCTGGAGGAGGGCTGGATGTCAGACAGTGCTTTGATAGTGGTAAGTGACACATTCCATTAGCTTTTGGCACTGTTAACAGTTGTAAACTGGTGCGATACGACATTCTTTTCTGTCCATGCTGTGTGTGAAATGCAACAAAATCATAGCCTTAAACAGCATGCCTGAATATTCCTATTGTTCCAATTTTTCAAAAACTCCACCCAAAGTATCCACTCAGAATTCTTTAAGAAATGACATATCAAAGCTTTGGCAACCACCCAGAACAACCTAGCATTGTAACATTGAGCACCAATCATATTTTCAATGTGATGCTACAAATAGAAACTGAACGGCTGTCAGAATTGATTATCACATGGTTATAAAAGAAAAAAATCTGGTTACAAAAGAAATTCGAAAAGATTTATTGCTTGTCTCTTTGTGCCTGGTTAGTATACAGTGCTAGTTTCATTCCTTCCTGTCTCACTGATGTTTGTGCTCTTTGAATTAGACCCTGCCTCAGTGGATCTTGAGCAGATGGACCTTCAGATGTTGTGTGATGGTCTGAGGAGGTATCTTCAAGATCTGCCTCAGCCTGTCATCCCTTCTATGATCTACACTGAGATAATGCGCATCGCTCAAGGTAAGTTTCCATAGGATTACTGCACATCAGCATTAGGTTAACAGCCCTGAAACTCTCTATTTCTATGATATAGTATTAATCCATATTAATACTGCCATGTGAATCATTGGATTTACGCCGGGATGAGTTTCCATTTCTCAGTTTTCTCCTAAGCTAATGTTTAAACTGCTATAAAATGCTGTTGCTTAAGTCTTGGTCAGTGTCAGTGGCATAAATGTAACAGTGGCTAAAGTTAATGTGGTTGAGAGTAATGAACATATGCTTGTTTTATTGGCGCAAACGGTCCCCATTGTATGGGCACTTTTTAATACAGCACAATTTTTATTATTTGCCATATTTTCTGGAAAATAAGTCACACCAGGTCAAACTTGCATTGTTGAGAGAGGAAAAAAAAACAGGTAAGTCGCATCGGTGTGTAAGTCGCATTTTATTACATTCAGAAATACCAGTAGATCATCATGAAGTTTTCATGAATGAATTGTTAGTAAACTGTTATTACTATTACTGTTAACTACTAAACTATTATTTATGTAAAGAAGGCTTTGTACTTCTCTCGTGTCCCAATATCCATTAAAACAGCATTCACATATGCGAAAAAACTGTTTAGAACAACATGAGCGATGCTCATGCTGACCAGCACAGCCTACCCAACAGACAAATTAAATTAATAATAGAAAATAACTTATTTCTATTTGTGTACATTCAAAATAACAGAAAAGGTTGTACTTTTGTGAAATAAAGTGCTTGCTGTCTTGGTTTCTGTGAACTTCTTCTTGAAGCACGTCAAAAAATGAACCAAAACTCAGTGAATACTGCCTACTTGTCAGACATGAGAAATGTATCAATAGAAACCTTGAAGTGCCTACTTAAGTGGCTATATTTTGTTTAATTGACGTTAAATACATTCTATAAGTCACTTTGAAATCTAAATTGTAGCATGTTTCAGATTATTAATACGACTTGTAGTCCGGAAATACAGTGCAGCAAATTATTTCGCGGACCCTATAGGTCACGGACCCCCACTTTGAAAGCCCCTGATGCTAGTAACGTCCCTAGGCTATGTTCTAGCTATGCAAGTGTAGCTTCTATGTTACAGGATAAGGTTTTGGTAACAAAATCTCACTATAACAGTAACATAAAGTTTGCTGCTTTTAGCTCAAATCAAACAAAAATGTGTATTTAAAGCATTTTAATCAGGCTGGTTTAGATAATGCACATGTTTTAGAATAAGGAATGTGGAATATTTCAATTAAAATGTGTGACTTCCTTTTATGCTATGTTCAGAGTTACGATATCTCCAGTTCATTGTTTTGTTTTTTATTTCTTGTTTTTTGAGTGGTCTGGCTCAACCTATGGTTTCTGGTGTAGCACACAACTCCTATGGTCCTTTAAACCAAACTTAAGGGCCTTAAAACCAAATGATGCTTGGAATAATCAAACCATTTTTCATTGATCTCATTTCATTATAAGAGCCACAGGGTGGTGCTATTGTTCTCAAGATGTGTGTTAGCCAGATGATGAGCCTCTTACAATTGTAGTAAAGTGTAAAAAGGAGTCACAGAAAGAAGGTCCTCTGACCTTCTAAAAGCAGCAGTGCAGACTCATTTATCAAGATTGTGTGGCTGTATCTTCACAGCGCATACTTTTATGCATACACATTCCAACACTTATCTGATTTTGTGTCTACTAACCCTAGCCAATTCAACTACGAAAAGTATTCCAGGTGTTGTATTGGCCGTTGATTTTATCTGCCCTCGCTGTGTGACTGAACATTCTGTACATGTGTAGAACAAACTTTTGGCAGTGTAAACTAGCATGTATCCAATTTTTTTTGTTTTGTTTTTTTGCGCTTTGCACTTCTCTTTTGGGTAGTGTAGTCACGTGGCTGGAAACAGGATATCTGTGGTTAATAGGCCTAAAGCAAACCTGAAAACTTATCTGCGACATCAGCGCTGTCAACCAATCACCTCTCAGTGTACTTTACTCACTTTGTCATTGTCTCGCTTAAGATCTTGTGCGGTTAAGTGCACACTGAGTGCAATTTTCCACTTTTTTTTTTTTTGCATATGTCCTCACTGATTATTGGTATGTTTAGCTCACTATTTATCACATGACACCACTTTACGTGCATGTAGGGTGGGTGTTGGAAAGCCCTTGTTTTACGCTCCTCTGTCTGTCTCTTCAGAAGTGCAGGGTACAGACGAATGCGCACATCACCTGCGGCTGGTGGCCAGCTCCTCTGCACTTCCTCCGCAGTACTGGCTAACCCTGCAGAGCTTGCTGCGCCACTTCTCCCGTGTATGCCAGGCCTCAGCGGCTAACCTGCTCAGTGCTCGTGCCCTCGCTGAGATCTTCAGTCCAACACTCTTCAGACATCAGCCCACCAGGTACATCCTGACACATATGCTACTGAATTGCATTGTTGCCAGCTAGCCTGCTAGCAAAAACTGATCTTTCTATTTCCCTTCCCAGCTGTGAGCCCAGCCCAGAGGCACACATCAGGATAGTTGAAGTCTTGGTGACCAGCGAATGGAGTGACAGTCAGGCAGCTCCAGGTAAATACACTATAACAATGATAAAAATAAAAAACACTTTTAGGCAATGTTTTTCAACAAGTTCTTAACCAACCCAACCAAATTATTTAAATTTAGTTATCTTAAAAATCTTAATTGTTGCTGTAAGTAAAAAAAAAAAAAAAAAGTACAACATTAAACAGATGTAAAATTTGAACATTGTCTTTAGACAAAGGTGAATCTTTGAGTCAAAAAGGTTGAGAAACATTATTCTAATGCTTTGCATACAGTGTAAGCAATATGATAGTGACCGCAAACTAGATTCAAACCAGTGTTGTCCAAATAAGCACCATGGTCACACATGCACATTTAATGATGTAGTGGAGTTGATGAATGGGCAGGCATCAACGGGGAGAAGATGGGGAAAGGTAATTGGAGTTGTAATTTGTGCAATGGGCTTGCACCTGGGTTTGCCACATGAGACACCTTGGCTTAATAAGTGCTAGCCACTAGGCCACAGCTCCAATGGATGTTCACATTTTCACAACAGATCCAAAAGCACACACTACTCCAAAGAATGGCTAAAATGTATTGAAAAGAGATGTTGATAAAGGGATCTGATGTGTTCTATGCAGAAAAGGGAAGACAGTATTTATATTCATAAACTCTAATATGAAGTAGCTTTTTCACTTCAGCAGTATGCAGTCTTGGCAGCAATATGCTCTGATATGAATGTTTAATGACTGGGAGTGCTCTGTCGAAAAATCTGTTTCACTCCCTTGCTTTTGTTGGTCAGGTTCATTTAGAGATGGGACAGACACTTCTGCTGTGTGTATTTGTGTGTATGCTGCCCTGAACACAGACCAGTTGTCTAGTTGGGCTTTTATAGCACTAGTAAAGTCTCTCTCCCTGCTTCTCTCCCTGTTTTTATCCGTCTTCCTCTCTCCCAAGTCTGGCTGTGTGACCGTTTAAATGTTTTATTACCTGTTAGGGCCTATTTATACCTTGCCCTGGCATGGAGCAAGCTCAGCTGTCAGTAATTTGCACCTGCAGGAGGCTGGGTTGGGAGAGACGAGTACAGACTCAAAAGCACACTTGCCTCTCTATTGCTCGGGCAGCCCAGTTTCTTTCTGTACCTCCTGTACAAGCTTTTACACAAACATGGGTCACACAAGTGCCACCTTTTACTGCTACTTTTTGCCTTACCAACCTATCCATTCATTGTGTGTGTGTGTTAATTTGAGCCTGTGGATGTGTGTGTGCACATGTTTCTAGTTACTAGATGGCTAATTTAAGCAGGTAGCAAAAGGCCCACTTGGATTGGGTTGGTTTGAAGTGTGGTCTGCTCCACAGAGCTCTCTTGTTAGCTTGCAGTGGCGGCTGTTCTGTCTTGCATGCATTCTAACACACACTCGCAATGATCACTTCCGAAGACTTTACTCCACCCCCCAGCCCCCTCCTGCCCGTGCCACATTCCCCTCCCAAAACATAAGGGTGCACAGCTCAGCAAATATTTGAACCTGAGCGAGTTAATCATGAGACTGAACCCTTGGAGCCAGAGAGAGTGAATGAGCAGAGAGAGAGAGAGAGAGAGAGAGAGTCGGCTAGCAGCAGCACGACCCCAGCAATCATTTACTCAGCCGTCCCGGAGCAGGCGTCATTCTCCACCCCTCTCAGACCTGCTTTAGTTCTTCGGACTCAACCTGTCGCACTAACTTTTCTTTCTCAACTCGGATTTTTCTGGATTTCTTCAGACTGCCGCAGTGATTTTTAGACTCCTGCACCAGTCAAGTGTGAACATTTTTCAAGACTACAGGAGAACTGTCTTTTGGATTTACTGGAATCACAAGAAATGCTTACCAGACAGACTTGCTGATCAAAAGGCTGCTTGACTTTTGCTGAACATGCACAACTTGCAATGTAAGTGTGTGGTTTTGGTGTCTCAGGAAGTTTGGTGTAATGATTGGGTTACTTTTGTCAAAAGCAGTTAGGTAGACATAATGTATCAAAGTAAAGCAGCATGTCATCATTTTGGGGAGTTACCTGGTTTTTCATAGCGCATGATGGTGGTTCTTTTCAGAGGTCCTATTTTGTGTCCTATTCTAGCTCTCTACTAAAGCTCTGACTGGCTTGTATATGAGTGCTACTCTTCTGTACGAGTGTGTATCAAGACTAGCACTCCAAGTGCGACCTGCTACAAAAAGTGGGTTAACCTGTTTGACTGACACCGGCATGTCTGAGCATGCGAGGTGCGTTTCATTATTCATCGACTCCAATAAAAGTTAGGGTATAGAATATCTTTAAAGGAATAAGGCAAAGAATTTTTAATTTTTTTTTTTTTTTTATATAAATATACACATATCTATTGATGTCCAAGTGGTGGTCAGTTACACTTGACTTACTGCATAACTGTTAAGCACCCCAGCTGAAGTGCCTTTCTGACCTGTCATTAGAGTGCCAAGCATGACAATAGCACACGTTCCTATGTGACCGTTTTAACCCTACTGAGAATTGCGGCTATTTCAGGTACCCTCTCAAGCACGAATAGCTGATCTCTACCCCCCTACAGTCTTCTGTGAGTTGCATGTGGGATTATAAGAAGTATTTGCAAGCCGTGCCTGCCTCCTGAACTGGCCTTGTCTTTGACGTAGGGACTGCCTACGTGCTGCTGCAGCAGCAATTTTGTCTGCCTACCAGGAGACAGGCCGTGCTGATCGCTAATGCTCAGAGTGAGGCGGGGCTTAGCAAAGCTGCATCACAGATACAGGAAGGGAGGGGGTGACAGAGAAAGACCGTAAAGCTTCAGTTCCTTTCCTCATTCGAAAGATGCTGTGCTGCAGTGCACCTTGTCTGTGACTTACCTCCCTCTGTTTGGCAGCATTAAAACGGCTTTGAGAACGTTCCACACGGATAAAGGATATTGTTGGATCACATAAGTTGGAGTAGATACATCTTGCTTTTGATGCACTTTTCATTGTCGACTTTTGAACGGACAAAGCACTGTTGCAATGACATCATTGCACTCAGTACTTGGAAGAAATAGAGGCAGGTGATGAGGCAGGAGTGGCCAGCACCAGTCCTGCAGCACCATTGGCTGGGGTAAGTGATGTAATTGCTTTCACTGACCCAACTCTCCAAGGCTTTTCAAAAATTGATCTAAAACCGATGAGCAAGAAGAACCTGGATTTATAGTATCCGTTCAGAGGAGGTTTGCAAAGAAACTGCATGCGTATCCTTCCAGATATGCAATACACCACTAGGCATGGCGGATTTAGAGAGTCCAAGACTTGACACTGGATCAGGATCTGGATCAGACCTGCTGTTTTATATAGAAATAGAACCGCCAGGTAACTCTTAAAGTTGGTGCATTACAAACGTGTCATTCTTTATTTGATGGGTAACAGCTCTGTCTGTGGTCTTGGATGCATTTGTTGGTTTAAAAATGGGTTTAACATTTTGCCATTGATGTATTCTTATGGTGACGGATACATTAACCATTGTGTGGAATATTGTGTATGTGTTAGAGGACATATCTGCTTTAGGTACTACAAAGCATGGGATGATTTGTTGGTTAGTTTATGTCTGGTTTAATATCTTTGCGCTAGGCAGAAAATGCTTAGCGACGATAGTGACTGAAGTGAACAAAAGAAAAGACAGTGAGTGTGCATGAGGAGGTGTTAGTGGTGGTGGGGAGGGGGGTTGGTTGGAAGATAAAAATAGCCCACCGCTTCAGCTCTGCCTCATGCTCCACGGAGACTGCACTGCCCCCGCTGCTTCCCGTCACACAGTCCAGCAGCCAATCAGATGCAACCTCTGCCTCTATCCAGCGAAGCAACATGTTCTTAATGGTTAAGGATTCTTGCATGAATGTGCATATTGCATTGCTTTGAAAATCCCATTAGTGGGTATATGTCTGCTGTCCAATGTCATTGCTTCTAGAAACTGTGCTAATTCTGTTCTTAAGCACTTGTTGTAAAAGTCAAAGGATGCATCAAATAACTCATATTAAATCCAAATTAAAGCCCATTTTGTATCTCCATGGCTCATCTGTGTGATTGGTGCATCTCACGAATAGCTTATGCAGTATAATGCTGGCCAGATTAGGAAATGGTGATTTGAAATTAGTTTTTTTTTGGAAGGGGCAATGAAATGCGTTCTCCCTGAGTCAAGAATCCGACTCCCTGCTAAGCGCTCAAGAGGCATGTGCTCAGCTGCATTTAATGAAATGGAAAAGACTGGGAGGGGAGGAGGCAAGAGATCTGGAAAACTGCAGTATCCGTTGCATGCTTTTAAAACGTGACTGTCGCATTGAAAGGAAACCTGCATTGCTAACTTGACAAAAGGATGTTTTGGGGTTTTTCTCTGTATAAGATTAGCATTCTTGGGTTGTACTGTTATTTCATATTGAAACCACCAATAGGTCAGGACGCATAGGTTTTGGCATGCCTGCACATGTTGTGTATGAAATGACCTTGAGTGCTGCTAGTTCTGTTCTCAACCAGTCTCTCTCTTTTCTCTTTACAGCACTACCTCCCAAGCCACCCAAACCAACGTCTGTCACTAACAACGGTATGAACAACAACATGGCTCTGCAAGACGCTGAATGGTACTGGGGAGACATCTCCAGGCAAGTACTCATCAAACCTAGTATTTGGTCAGAAAAGCATGCATTTTTTAAAAAAATGTATTGTTCTTATTAATTAATGTAAAAGTTTGAACTTCTTTCTATTGCAGGGAGGAGGTCAACGAGAAGCTTAGAGACACTGCTGATGGTACGTTTTTGGTCCGAGATGCCTCCACTAAAATGCATGGGGATTACACGCTCACACTGAGGTATGTTCTCCTTTGTAGAACAAGTGTCTTTTTTTTTTTTTCTCTTTTTTTTTTTTTTTAGGGTGCTTGCGTTGACTCTAACTTCCAACTTTAAGGATTGCTCTAAATTCCTCTTTTTTTGGCCATACAGGAAGGGAGGTAACAACAAGCTAATCAAAATCTTCCACCGTGATGGGAAGTACGGCTTCTCAGACCCCCTGACATTCAACTCTGTGGTTGAGTTGATCAACCACTATCGGCACGAGTCTCTTGCCCAGTACAATCCCAAACTAGATGTGAAACTACTGTATCCTGTGTCTAAGCACCAACAGGTAATGGAACATGGAGTGTCCTCTTGCAGAACTTTAATTTGGATCATCTCGTTTATAACGGAATCGTTTTATTGGAAATTTTTTATTTTTTTTTTTTTGTATTTATAGGATCAAGTGGTAAAGGAGGACAATATTGAAGCTGTTGGGAAAAAGTTGCACGAATACCACCAGCAGTACCAAGAAAAGAACAGAGAGTATGATCGACTCTACGAGGAATACACTAGAACATCACAGGTGTGCTCTCCCTAAATATATTTATAGTAAATTATTCACTATATGTATTTCAGTAAAGCAATCACAGAGCTCGATTAAAGTGCTTACATTCTGATATGTTTTTGTCTGCTCACTAGGAAATACAAATGAAAAGGACTGCTATTGAAGCTTTTAATGAGACCATAAAAATATTTGAAGAGCAGTGCCAGACGCAAGAACGATACAGCAAAGAATATATCGAGAAGTTTAGAAGAGAAGGCAATGAGAAGGAAATCCAAAGGTGAGTCCTGAAGCTGAAAACCTCCAAAATAGTTTTTTGGAGAACATTTCAGAAGATTAATTCAACATCTCTGCAATGTTTCATCGCAGGATCATGGTCAACTATGAGAAGTTAAAATCGCGCATCAGTGAAATTGTAGACAGCAAACGACGTCTCGAGGAAGATCTGAAGAAGCAGGCAGCAGACTACAGAGAGATCGACAAGCGGATGAACAGCATTAAGCCTGACCTCATCCAGCTCAGAAAGACCAGGGATCAGTACCTCATGTAAGTAGCTCATCCATAGGTTCTGCACTTCAAATTTAACACACAGGCCACAATCTTGCATTTAGAAACGACTACATGAGGTGAAACAATGATTTCTGTTGCTGCACAGGTGGTTGACACAGAAAGGGGTCAGACAGAAGAAACTCAACGAATGGTTGGGAATCAAAAACGAAAACCAGGACGAGTGAGTATTCTTATCACATTATAGCTGCTTGATTTTTAAAGCCTTCCTGCTTTCAAAATTGAACACTTCACTTCTTTGCTACAGTCAGTACTCAATGGTGGAAGACGATGAGGATTTGCCACACCATGACGAACGCTCCTGGAAGCTGGGTAACATTAACCGCAACCAGGCTGAGGCCCTTCTGCGGGGCAAGAGAGATGGAACATTCCTGGTCAGGGACAGCAGCAAAGCTGGATGTTACGCCTGCAGTGTTGTGTACGTATCACTTTTTTTGTGCTTGTTTGATGTTGGGCCTTTTTTTTTTTTTTTTTTTTTTTTTTTTTTAAATACTTAATTATTGGAGAGTTCCTATGTTGGTTGCGGACATCTTTTGACATTCTTTGCAATTCATTGACTGCTAAGACTAGACTCTGTGAGTGCGTGTTGAAATGGGAAATTGTAAAAGGCAATGATGACTAAAACCACCTCTGTCTTCTCGCAGTGTGGATGGTGAGGTCAAGCACTGCGTCATCAACAAGACACCTACAGGATATGGTTTTGCTGAGCCCTACAACCTTTACAGCTCTCTCAAAGAACTGGTCCTGCACTACCAGCACACATCCCTGGTTCAGCACAATGACTCTTTGAATGTCACGTTAGCATACCCAGTCTACGCACACCAGAGGCGGTGAGGACTCATGAACAAACCCTTGGGACTCATTACAAACACGGGAGTTAAGGAAGGGCCTCCCCTTCAAATGGAGATGCCTCCAGTAAGGCTGCTACCGAGGGCTGCTTTTTGCCTTGAAACGACCATGTCAGAAAGACAAAGCAAAACCCAAAACAAACATTTCAGCCACTGAGACTTTTTGCCAGTCTGAATGTAGTTTTCTTTATTGAGCAGAAACTGCTAAAGTTAAACTCGCTCTCCCAAAATGGAGGACTTCGGAGGCCTTTTCCAAATGGTGCTTGTTCATTTCAAAGCTTTACCCGCTGCTGGAATGTGGAACATTGATTGAACCTCTAGAGTGATCTTTTTTTTACCTCTTCTACCCCGTTACCTGCTCAGTTCAGGTCCCCTTTTGTGTGTATGTGTGTGTTTGCGTGTGTACGGGAGAATGTGATGTGACCAAAACTCACAGTATCTGAAAGCTATCGGGATGTTCAACATGTTTGTGTTAAACTTTCACGAACAGACCATGGAATCAGCTGATCAAATGTAGCAAGATGGCACTTTCGAGTATCTACTAGTTTTCCTGTAAGAGACTCCTACATAAACTTTGACATGACACGTCTCGCCTGAAAGTAACAGCGCGACGAGAAGCGAATGAGATGCTTGGCATTTCCTTGGCAAGCATTATAGTGACACTCTAAATCCATTTCTGCTTTTATGGACTGGCAAGAAAGGAACTGAAACGGACTTTATGCTGTACATACAGATAGCATCAAAAGCTATGTGACAACACCATATTGTACCAAAAAAACGCAGTTCCTTCTCAGTTGTATTCTAATCTGCTATGCAAATTCTGTATTTTCCGTCTTCTCTGCAGAGTTGTGATTTTATTTTACATGTTGCTACCCATAATATAAACTTGTTTTTATTGCTTAAAGTCTTTTTGTATGTATCGAAGATGATATTTTAAGTGTCAAAATGCCAAGAAAGGTGGCTTCAGTTTTACAGAAGAAGTGAGGAAAAAGTACTTTATTACATATTTCTTTATCAGCCGCTGGTAAAATTAAAGAGAGAGTATTTTATTAGTCTTTTTCACTTGGAGCTGATTTTCTCTTGGGCAGAGCCTGGAGGACATTAGTGCTGCTTCTGTCTACATTAATGGTGATTATATATCTGAACTAGAGCAAACATTAATGAATAAACCATGACGTTTGAAATAACTGCAACTGATTGATCAATGTCACAACAACACAATACTGCAGGTTCCCAATCAAATATAGAGGTTTATTTTGTGATATTTTTCCCATAATCGACAGCGTATTGATTTGATCCTCTGGAATGATGGGGGAAAAAAAAAACAATCATTTCGGTGATACATAACTCCCTCTCATTCCTTGTCAACAGTATTTTTTTCTGTATCAGAAAATCCTTAGTGTTTACATAGATGGATCAACTCAGTTCGACTAGTACCCAACGTTATAGTTTGTGCCACATTCTCTGAAACATTTTGCAACAAAGTCAGGGGAGCCTACCAGCTTGACATTCACGGATAGCTACAGTATTTCCGGCTTTATTATCAGTGACGTCAGTATTGCTTTTTGTCTTCTGCTCTCTTCTCACTTGGCAATTGCATTTGATGTTTTGCATAAATAAACATCAATGTGACATCAGTAATTATTGCTTTTGTTTTTTGGTCCAATTTTCATTCATTTATTTTGAAATCGTTTGACTCCTTGTTTTAACTAGGCCTGATTGCCTTAAAATTAGTCAGTTATGTGTTTAAGCGGACAGCACTATTAACTTCACCATTTTGAGTTTCTTGAATAAAAATAAGTTTGAAGGTCTTTAATGTACGGTTTTCAGGGAGAATGGAAATGCTTTTTTTCTGCCACGTCTATACACACAATTGTCCTACACTATTATGATTTTCCCAACGATTTGGCACATAGTTCTCAAATGATAAGGTTATTACGCCAAGTAACTAGATTGTGGTTTGAGGTGAATATTTAAACTTCACATGCCAATTCTTTTCAAACTTCTACTGCTTGTAATTTTTAAAATCTAAGAATTGAGAATCAAAGTCTATGAATTCTGCAAATGTCCCTCTAAACCTACACACTCAGTTTCGATGAACAAAAAAAAAAAAAAAGGTTTTTCATGGTAACTTATCTGGGGCTTTTTTCGTTTTGTCTCCCATTTTTCTCTATTCTGTTTTATGCTTTTTTTCACTACTAGCTAAAGGCCACAATCTTCCGTGTTTTACATTACCATGATAGTCCTCTGTCTGCAGTCCCTGTTCTCAGAATTTTTTTCATTTTGTGAATCCAGTTTTTTCTTTTCTTGAAATTGTATAGTATTGATTTACAGTCATTGTTACAACAATGTTGAAATTGAGATTAACCAGTGTGTTCGTTCTAAAAAAAAAAAAAAGCTTGATCTGTATTGGCGCTTTTTTTTTTTTTTTTTTTTTTTTTTAAGAAATAAAATTGTTTTAGAAAAAATCTGTCTTTTGTGTCTTTGGTGTTTTTATCATATCTCTAGTCTGTTCTATATATGTCTAGCATTTGACAGTTGACTGTTGAACTCCATTTACTGTTTCAGAGACTTTTGAGGTTATGCAAATGTTGTGGTGTGATATGATGCACGACACTGATGTCACCAGTCACTAAACGGGCTGAAGGTTACAGAACATTTTGTTCTCGCTGTTGCTTTTTACTTTTTTCAGTTTTTTCCTGGCTAACAAATCATGAAGTTATTTAACTAAACAAGTGCCTAACTGGTTTTGCTTCAGGGCCCATATTTTCAAAGGTGAAAATCCAACACCGTAACCATTGTTTTATTTTTGAAACATTTAAGTGTGTTGATATTGCCATGACCTGCATTGGCCCAATAATATGCCAAATTATTAATATTACAAGCTGAATAGAAAAATTTACAATGTGACCGGTGAACTAGCATCAAACATCTAGTTTGACTGGATGCACAGCTTCAATAAGTTGTCTATTTATTTTGCTATCCTATATTATAACGTTGGTGGCATTGGTTGCAAATTATATAATGGATCTTTAACTACTTTAATGTATAGTACCATTCAAAAGTTTGGAGTAATTATTTATTTTGTGAAGTTAAATTTGAAGAGATATATATATATATATATATATATATATATATATATATATATATATATATATATATATATATATATATATATATATATATATATATATGTTTAATATTTTAAAATTTGCACAACCAAAAAAAAGTGTTAAATTATTTTTCATTATTAACTTTAGGTGCATGTTAGAGGATGACAAAAGTAATCTAAACATAAAAGTAGGAGAAATAATACCGAAACATTAATTTTTTTTTTTTTTTTTTTTTCCTCCTTCCTTCACTGGGCTAAAGTATTTCCAGTCAAACTTTATTTTAGTTGCACTTTATTTTACAATATGTGCACTTATAGTGTACTTACCTAAGAAAGCACTGGTGTGAGGGAAGGCTCAACAGAATAATTTTAGAGGTTATTAAAGAAATTAATTACAGCTGTAATTACATACAGGCATTATATATGTACACAATAAGCGCACTGTATCAAATTATAATAATAAAAAATATGTACGTTTATTGTGTACACTTTTTTTTTTTTAAATGCCTGCATGTAATTACAGCTGTAATTAAAGGCTTTGTTCACCCAAAACTGAAAATTCTGTCATTAATTACTCACCCTCATGTTGTTCCACACCCGTAAGACCTTAGTTCATCTTCGGAACACAAATTAAGATAATTTTGATAAAATCCAATGGCTCAGTGAGGCCTCCATAGACAGCAAGACAATTAACACTTTCAAATGCCCAGAAAGGTACTAAAAACGTATTTAAAACAGTTCATGTGACTACAGTGGTTCAACCTTAATGTTATGAAGCATCGAGAATACAAAAAAACAAAATAACGACTTTATTCAACAATATCTAGTGATGAAAAATTTCAAAACACTGCTTCATGAAGCTTCAAAGCTTTATAAATCTTTTGTTTCGAATCAGTGGTTCGGAGCATGTATCAAACTGCCAAAGTTACGTAAACCACTGAAATTTCAAAACACTTACAACGTAACGAAGCCTTGTTTACTGAAATCATGTGGCAGTTTGATACACGCTTCGAACCTATGTTGACCATTCAACAATACAAATCATCAAATTTACTTTAAACTTTTACTGTTCTGAAGAGATTCAAAAAAAGACATCCAACTGTATAACATATACACGTGCATAAGGCCAGAAATGTCCCACAACTTCTTGTGTAACCGAATACTCGGAAGTCAGGAGTCATATTGATGAACTGCTGATTATTTTGAGAAAGACATTCATATAGCACACACTGCACTCACGTCCCCTCTTACAATAGCATGTGCCTTCTAAAACCGGATGTCAGATGTTTCTAAATGTGATTGACATCTCAACAGCAACATGTGATGCAGTTCTTACCCTTTGAATTGCTCAAGAAAAGAATGACATTGATATTACAATAATTGAAAATTGAGAAGTGGCTTTAAAGGTTGTGACCCATTTTCTGTTGTTCTGGTTGACCATGCAGTTCTTTACAAAGCCACTCTGTAGCAAGAGTATGTGAGACGGAAACAGTAAACCACAGACATCAAATGCACTGTTCTCAGGAAAAGAGAAGAGTTGTTAATTCGTACTCTCACATCATTAAAACAAAACTTCTGATATAAATGCATTCCACGCATTTGCCACCATTGCAACACAGTTTCGGAATGGCATGCAGAAAAGATATCTGGAGTATGATTGACAGACTGTGAGATTTCATCACTTGTGCAACATGTACAGTGGCTGTCTTGACTTGTGTTCGTCAATATACTGAGTTTGAGATTATATATCGTTCCTTTTTCTTTTTGCAAAAACATTTCATATAGGCCTACAAAATGGACAAAAGTATGTGGACTACTGAATACTGAGTTTGGCTAGGAGTCTTAATTCCAGTGAAAATAAATATTAATGCAACACAGTGTACATACATTTTTTTTTTTTTTTAAATTTAATTCCTGCATGTAATTACAGCTGTTTAATTAAAGGGTTAGTTCACCCAAAACTACAACGACATTCTAGAGAACTGTATGCTCCTAAAAGGGCCCTTTTTTCCAGCACAAATAAAATACCCATGTGCACAAAACTAGGTCCATATAGAAATGTATACATTCAGACATTCAGTCTGTTGTGGAAGCCTAAACAAAAGTGAGTCAAGCCGAATGCCAATGACTGACCTCCATGATGCTCTTCTGTCTGAATGGGAACAAATCACTGTAGCCATGTTCCTTCTAGAGGAAAGACTTCCAATAAGAGTGGAAGCCATTAACTCACTATTAATTCAATTAACAAACACATCTTATATGTGTGGTTTTCAGGTGCCAACATATACTTTTGTTCACATAGCATGTAGATTGTACATGGGTAGCTTGCACATTTCAGATTAATGTTTCTAATCACATAAAGTGATTTATAACTGAGATTTATGGAATAGGGAGTTTATGACATGCAGAAACTATCTGATGATTAGTAGTGTCAATAGACTTTCCACAACATCTGTAATACATTTAAAAAAAGAGTTGGGCCCATGAAGTATATTTTGTAAGGTCATATTTTTGCAATAAATCTTCACAGAAAATGTTAAATATTTTTTCATCGACCTCAGTATTCTGTAGGCTACTTTTCATGAACAAAACAAGGTTCTAAAATGTAATTTAAACGTGTTAATAGATCACTTTAAGGTTAAAAAAAAAAAAAAAAAAAAAACTAAATATGTTATTGTCATAATACTGGTGTGCGTTGGAGGCAGATAGGTAGGCCTATACAAAGTAGTGATGTTCGATTCTTGAACGAATCGTTCTTTTGAGCCGGTTCCGTACACTAATCGAACGGAATCGAACTTTAGTTCCGGGTTGATGACGCAAGACGCACAGCCGAAGTAGCACGTCCGACTCAAAAAGAACCGAATGAGCCAGTTCAACCAACTGTCGAAGTTTGCCGAGGATTACCGAGGACTCAAAATGAACCGAATGAGCCGGTCCAACTAACTGTCGAAGTTTGCCGAGGATTACTGAGGAGTCTGATGAGTGAGTTGACGATACAATGCAAGGCTGAGGCATGTACTGGAAATATGCTTATTATGACTGTTAGTAAATACCATTTTATTAAAACCTGCAAAAACCTTTCTGTCGAGAGATGTATAAATAAATTAATTAATTTTTACAATGGTTTGTTGTACATGCAGATTATATTTTAAGTTGTTAAGCGTAATCAACGAGTTTATAAGACTGCTTTATTCTTTCTATATGCCTATACATTAGACATGTAGAACATATCCGCGTTTGTGAATGCTGTAAAAACTGTGACCACAAACTCTATTAACTTAAGTGAATGAAAAGCAATAATCAGCAATATGCGTTCAAATAATGACTTTATTTGAATGTTTCATTGATATAACATGACACTGAGTTGTTAGAAAAGAAATGCATAGTGACATCATTGCATTATGACTAGGAACCTATGAATCGGCATTTTGAATTGGTTCATTAAGCCGAACTGCCCGAAAAGAACCTGTTTGCAGAAATGAAACGGACTTTGCATCTCTGATACAAAGACTCAGAATGATAAAATTCCAATATAAAGTAATCCAAACAGGAAATACTCCAAAACAGAGCAGAGAAACACAATTAACATGAATGTGACCCGACAAACACTAAGTTAACAACTTAGTGTTACACAGTGGTGATTAACTAAAAGACGAACAGCTGTGATGATTGAGTTAGTGTCCATAGTAACAGATGAGTGGTGGGAAAATAACTGGTAACTGGTATATAATTTTGGCTGCACAGCAGCTCTTAAAGAAAATGGTGTCAATGCAGGCAGACCAAAGCACTGTTGAATATCAAATGTCAAGTGTTCCCAACTAAGCAAGCCAAAGGCGACAGCGGCAAGGAACCCAAACTCCGACAGGTGACATCAGGTGGCGAACAGGTGTAAAAATGGAGGGAAAAAAACCTTGGGAGAAACCAGGCTTAGTCAAGGGGCCAGTTCTTCTCTGGCAAACAGTGCTTTGTTACGATTCAGGTAGCTATCATAAGTCTGATAGGATCGCAACATTCAAAGTATTTATTCCAGTTCAATCCAGTTGAGGATCGTATTCATCATGCCGGTATGGACGGTTTGTCGAGGAACTGTGCCACTGGCTGTCGAGTCGATGAGGCCTTCACAATGGATGATCTAGTTGACTCAATCTCTGCTGATACTTCAGAGGTGCGTTGTGGTCGTATCATGGCGTAGGTCCTCAATCTCACCTGGATACAGCCCGGATCCGGTTGACTACGGTAAACCTCGGGATAAACAGAGAGACTAATATTAGCATACTATAATATAAATTGATAATGTGTTATGTGTATGCCAGGTTAAAGAAATGCGTTTTTAGTCTAGATTTAAACTGACAGAGAGTGTCTGCTTCCCGAACAATGCTATGAAGATTGTTCCAGAGTTTAGGTGCCAAATAGGAGAAGGATCTACCGCCTGCGGTTGATTTTGATATTCTAGGTATTATCAGCTGGCCTAAATTCTGAAATCACAATAGACGTGAAGGACTATAATGCATTAAGAGCTCGCTCAGGTACTAGGGAGCTAAACCATTTAAAACCATTTACTGTCATATGAATAATTATAAAGGCCTAAATCATATTATAATATTATTGTAGGCCTAATAATTGTTTGACATCCTAAAACACCAGTGTCAATGTAATGTAGACTGAGACTCTATATCACAACTAAAAAGACTTTTGAGCCCTCTTTAATGTCCAGGTACAAGTCAATGCTGTTTCTTTGTTCAATTTGCACACTGCACATGGGCTTAAGCTCTCAGTTTTGAGCTTTCAGAGTGCACCAGATTGATGCATTTAACTTTAAAATGTACAACACCCAACAAAGCTTTGCAAATTCCTGTGTACATTTTATGAACTTTGCTCCAGCATACTACTACAAAGTTCCTTTCATGACAGTAAAAGCTGTTAACGGAAAATTAAATTGTCACTGGACAAAACAGATTTGGGCTAAGCCCTGAATGTTTACAATGTCTGGCTCCGCCCCTAGTATTAACCATATGAACTTTGTTACTTCCACTAAAGCACAATATGTTGTTTGGATCATTCTCAATTCATGCCTGAAAACATGATCATCAGGTTGTACACAAACTTGTGGAGTTAAAGCAAAAGAGGGACATGCATATTTTTTTAATTCAACGCCTAAATTGTTATGCTGAAAGAATTTGTACTAAATTGGTAAAATACAAAACAGAAGAAGACCTTAAATTAGAGGTCTCAAAATTTGGAGCTCATTCTACATCTCATTTGCACGGTTGGGTTGGTGTAATGTATCTTCGACTAAGCTGCTGATCTGATAGTAAGGCTGAGAGGCTCAGATCTACGTGAGCGTGGAGAACGTCAGTGTGTCGAGCTGTAATCTCTCACTGTTAAATATTCATTAGAGACTTTGCACTTCCTGGTAGCTCTCAACCTACTTTTAGAAGGCAGGCTCTCCACTTATAACTTGAGAAGACCTGATCAATCCAAAGCATATTAAAGCTTTTAACACCAACTCAACTGTTTAATTCAGCAGCACATCATACATTGTCAGCCAAAATATTTAATGTCAACATAAAATCAAAATGTGTGTATATATATATATATATATATATATATATATATATATATATATATATATATATGTATATGTGTGTGTGTGTGTGTGTAATCATTCAACAAAATGTAGCTTCACCTCTGACATAAATGTGAACAAGGACTTTTTTGTTTCATCTTATCGATATCAGCGATCCAAACACTGTCTTTTTGCAAATGTTGTTTTTTTCATAAATATTCCACATTTCATGTCAGCTTTTAAAGGAAAACATTAAACTACTACAGTAACACTTGGTTATTCTGACTGTATGTGTACACTGGAGCAGAGTGATCAAAATTGGACAAGCATTTTCAATTCCTTCTCATCGGCAGGCAGACATGCACAGGGGACTATGGGAGTAACAGTAGAGCTCGTCAAAAAGAAGAATTCATTCATTGTAGAGCACAGCTTTGTTCACAACATAGCACAGCCTCAAGTGCTATACAACATCCACAGTTATCAGTAATGTGTGATGTGCTGTAAATATACACAGTTGTTGGTGATCAGGTGTCATAGTCTTATGTCTTAGTTGTTGTATATTTTAGCACAGTTGAAATCAGTTGTGTAGCATCTGGGTATGCAGGGTATGCACGTGCATATGGGCCTGGGCATATTGGGGGCCCGCAGCTTGCCCCATTATTTAAAATAATATTTTTTTTGTGTTTGGGCACAGGGGGCTGACTTGCTACACCACTGGTTAAAATGCTCTACTGACCGATCAGCAGGACTGTAACAATGCATTTTGTAATTTTGAATAATGTTCCCAGGCCGGCCCATGGGTTTGCGGGGCCATAGGCAAGATCATGAAAATACTGATACTGAGACTGATACTTCTACAGTATATAACCAATACAAACATGTCAGATGTACTGAAAAAGAAATCACTAAAAATAAGCACACTGTGCATAGGTTGTTGACATGTCCATTTTTTCAACGTTAAATAAGGAACAGTGTATATTTCAGGGTCGGATTTGAGGAATCCTGTTTTAGGTGATATGACTGTGCCATTAATTAAATGCTTCACTATTTTTAATCAACTTTCAGCTTATATCAGTAGTGGTGCCACAAATAATTATTGAAAGTACAAACAAATCATGGGAGGTCATAGAAACTGCTTGTATACAAATTTTATTGTAGAATTGATGGGTAAATTTGGAATTTTACCAAAATTCCATATCAACTATATAACTAACTATATATAAACACCTATTTAGTGCAGCACAATAAATGTACACAGACATGGGACAGAATGTGCAAAAGTGAACAGAAGTTAAAAAAACAGTGAAAACACGTATGAAAAAAAACAAAACAAAATTTAATAATAAAATTAAATGGGGCCAACACATACACACACAGGCAAAAATGTATTTATTTATTATAATAAGCTCCAGCATCCCTGCAACCCTTGCACAAGCAGTTTTGAGAATGGATAAATGGATATATAATAAACAAATAAATACTGTAAGTCTGTAAGTAATGACTATAAACACACTGGGTCTATTCATACTGTTGTGTCACTAGGTGATTGAAGTTATGTGTCATATGGTGACTGAAAGCTTATCTTTTACTAAGCATTGTTTTTTTGGTTGCCAGACACTGGTTTATGTGATAAAGAATGAGGTCCATGCGTGTCTTTTTATGTATGTGTAATGATGTCTGGCCTTTGTCCCAATCTTATTTTTGTTAATAAAGAACAAAGAATATTACTAAAATGGGTTCACAAATAATAAACTCAACTAAAAAGATTTTGACTTTGTTAAAATACAAATCAGATTAAAATGTTCTGAACAGATTTTATAACAACCTTTCCATTTCAAAAAACAATTCACAGTTTGAAATTCATGCTTTTCTTGCCTCATGTAAAGGACTGACAATGTTTGAGAGACACTTCTGGAACTACTTGTCAATTAACTTAATGCAGAACCCCCCCTCCCATTTTAATATTGACTTTTGCTGGCATTGAATGGATTGGGTGCTTTTGACTCGACTGAGGGTCCTGAGGTTCCGATGTGTGGTATGAAGATAAGATAAAGGTTCAAAGTGCACACTTGAAACAGCTCAGACCATTAGTTTACTCTTATGCAATAAGCTGTTAATGGTTTGCCAGGCATATCTATGATATTTGAGTGCTGCTCCTGTATCTGTAAGAAGAAGTATCTACTAAAAAGCCCTTATGGAAAGGATAAAGCACTGAACTTGTAAGTCTACTTATATAGGTGTTAATAAGCAAAGACACAGTAAAGGTAAATTTTTACACTCACACTCAATGTAATTCCAAAACAATATTAAAAAAAGATATTTAAAGGCCCTGTTTACACTAGTGTGTTTTCATTTTAAAACACATACGTTTTGCTACGGTTATGCCTGTCATTTACACTACGCCTCAAAAACGTAGGCTTTCGAAAATGCTGTGACCCAGTTTTAGTTTGAAAACGTCTGGGTTGCGTTTCAGTAAACGGACCAAAACGGAGACCAAAACGATGGTGTGGCTGCCCACGTTCGCTCTGCGTATCCTTGGAGACCGTGTAAACAACAACAACTTACCTGCAGTTTTTGCTGGCTTTGTTGTAATTTTTAGCAGCCATTGTGCAGTTAAACTCTGCATTTTTTAAAACCATAGCTACCTACATGAGCAAGAGACAACTGTTTACACTTGTACACGCATGCCCAGTGTGCATGAACGGTCATGTGACGTGTTTTCGGGTGTGTAGTACAGACAGAGATAATTTCTGAAACGCTGTGGAAACGCCAGTGTAGATGAGGACTGTTTTCATTTTAAAACGAAAACGCACTAGTGTAGAGAGAGTGGCTGAAAAAGTACAATAAGGCCTCGTTTACACTAAGGCCAGTGTTGACGAGGATCGTTTTCATTTTAAAATGTCGTTTTAAAAAAAAAGCGATCCTTGTCAACACTGGCATTTCTGCGTTACTACGTAGGACTACTGCAAAGGATCTTACGATACTACACAACCGAAAACGCATGTCATATGACCGTTGGTCACACTGGGTGTACAAGTGTAAACAGTTGCCTCTTGTGCATGTAGGTAGCTACAGTAGTAAAAAAATGCAGATATTAACTGCACAATGGCTGCTAAAAATGACAACAAAGCCAGCAAAGATTGCAATTCAGTCTCCATGATATTGCTTACATGGTTTACATCGTCAAGGATATGCAGAGCGAACGTGGGCAGCCATGCCATCCTTTTCAGTTTTAGTCCGTTTATACTCAAATGCAACCCTGGCATTTTCAAACTAAAAAACGGGGTCTGCAGCGTTTTCAAAAGTCTCCATTTTCAAGGTTCGAAAACGCCAGTGTAGTGTAAAGTACAGCCATAACCACAGCAAAACTTACGCATTTTAAAAACGAAAATGCACTAGTGTAAACGGGGCCTAAAAGTAGTCTAAATGACTTTCTATATGACGTATATGAATTCCAAGTGTTCTGAAGGTATATATGTATAATAGCTTTGTGTAAGAAAAAACTTGCATTTGGCTTCAGAGGATTTGGAAAATAACGCACAACATTTATTATACTTTTAGGCCCCGTTTACACTAGTGCGTTTTTGTTTTAAAACGGCATTTTAAAATGAAAACGATCCTAGTCTACACTGGCATTTCCACAGCATTTCAGAAATGATCGAATTACACAATGTCACATAACCGTTCATGCACACTGGGTATGCGCATATAAGTGTAAAGCTACAGTATTAAAAAACAATGCAGAGATTAACTGCACAATGGCTGCTAAAAACGATAACATAGTCAGTAAAAGATTGCAGTTCAGGCTGTTATTGTTTACACGGCCTTCAAGGATATGCAGAGCAAACGTAGGCAGCCACGCCATCGTTTTCAAAAGTCTCAGTTTTTGTCCGTTTACACTGAAACGCAACCCTGGCTTTTTCAAACTAAAACGGGCTCTGCAGCATTTTCAAAAGTCTTGAAAATGGTTGAAAATGCCAGAGCAGTGTAAACGAAATGCATAACCGTAGCAAAAGTTATGCATTTTAAAATGAAAACGCATTAGGGTAAATGGGCTTTCAAGGTCATGATACACATGGCAACTTTTTGAGCAATGTTGCTGGGCAGTTTTTCTGAGCGATGTTGCTTGGGCACTTTCTCTTTGAGAATGGGCAACAAATTTCTATCTGGATATTTTAGATCGAAATTTGTTGCCCATTCTCAATGGGAAAGTGCCCAAGCAACATCACTCGGCAAAATTGCCCGGCAACATTGCTCAAAAAGTTGCCCTGTGTATCATCACCTTCAGGGTGCTTTTTTTGTAATTTTAGAACTACATTTACTTTCATTGTATGTAACAGAACAGTACCTTCTACACCTAGTGTGTTGTAACGAAAGAAAAGTCAATTTGTGTGAATTAAGTCTTCATTACAATAAACACATGAATTAATAACAAACTGTCTGAATGTGTCAAAGCCAAATGGTCTTTCAGTAAAATGTTGCATAGAAACCGTCCTACATTTGATCTTATGATCGTTTCTCAAAAAAGCACTTTTCCACGTCAAAGACCATTTTTATAAATATGAATGTTGGTGTGGATATTAGCGTACACTTAACCTAACAATTAACACCTAACAGTTCAAATATGTGCGTACGCACGGTTATCCTCTTATTCTGTTTCTAACAGATCATCAGTTCTGTGCAGGTTACGCATGCTATAAGCTCATGTCAAGTATTTCCAGCAGCTCATATAATAAGCAATGATTATCATCCCATGGCCTTTTCGATGAGGGTCATTAGCGTACGTCAGGTCAACAGCTGAAGCTAGCTTCTAGGAAAAGGATAAGCTTTGTGCTGTTTTCTGCTGGAGCAAGAAGACACTAATCTTGCTTAGCCTGTGAGGTTATGCACTTCCAAATTTAATACAGGTGCAAAAACTTCAGTGCTATTACCAAGAAATATGAGCAGGAAAAAAAAGTGCTCAAAAAGGATTCTCTTTCTCTTTTCTTTTCTATCAGTCATGCCCTTCAGTAACCCTGCTGCTATCTGTCATGGTAAGTCCCTCCAAGATTAATGATTCATCTTGTCTTTAGCAATGTGCCTTGGCTGTATGTAGTATGATAAGACACAACCTTCGTTTGAAGCAATGCTGTTATGAATACATATTGCATTAATTAACAGTTTGTAATGTGCATTTATGATGACACAATTTTGATCCAGCACACTAAATGATTTGTGACTTCAATGTACTTGAGTGACCTGAATTCTATGTAAATGCATATTAGTTGCTTTGTTACTTGACAACTGTGTACTGTCTGTAAGAGGTTTGTCTAATATTTATGTTGATTTTTACTACAAACCCGATTCCAAAAAAGTTGGGACACTGTACAAATTGTGAATAAAAAAGGAATGCAATGATGTGGAAGTTTCAAATTTCAATATTTTATTCAGAATCCAACATAGATGACATATCAAATGTTTAAACTGAGAAAATGTACCATTTTAAGGGAAAAATAAGTTGATTTTAAATTTTATGGCATTAACAAATCTCAAAAAGTTGGAACAAGGCCATGTTTACCACTGTGTGGCATCCCCTCTTCTTTTTATAACAGTCTGCAAACATCTCGGGACTGAGGAGACAAGTTGCTCAAGTTTAGGAATAGGAATGTTGTCCCATTCTTGTCTAATACAGGCTTCTAGTTGCTCAACTGTCTTAGGTCTTCTTTGTCGCATCTTCCTCTTTATGATGCGCCAAATGTTTTCTACGGGTGAAAGATCTGGACTGCAGGCTGGCCATTTCAGTACCCGGATCCTTCTTCTACACAGCCATGATGTTGTAATTGATGCAGTATGTGGTCTGGCATTGTCATGTTGGAAAATGCAAGGTCTTCCCTGAAAGAGACGATGTCTGGATGGGAGCATATGTTGTTCTAGAACTTGGATATACTTTTCAGCATTGATGGTTCCTTTCCAGATGTGTAAGCTGCCCATGCCACACGCACTCATGCAACCCCATACCATCAGAGATGCAGGCTTCTGAACTGAGCACTGATAACAACTTGGGTTGTCCTTATCCTCTTTAGTCCGGATGACATGGCATCCCAGTTTTCCAAAAAGAAGATGCATCTGACCAGAGAACAGTTTTCCACTTTGCCACAGTCCATTTTAAATGAGCCTTGGCCCAGAGAAAACGCCTGCGCTTCTGGATCATGTTTAGATATGGCTTTTTTTTTACCTATAGAGTTTTAGCCGGCAACAGCGAATGGCACGGTGGATTGTGTTCACCGACAATGTTTTCTGGAAGTATTCCTGAGCCCATGTTGTGATTTCCATTACAGTAGCATTCCTGTGTGTGATGCAGTGCCGTCTAAGAGCCCGAAGATCACGGGCATCCAGTATGGTTTTCCGGCCTTGACCCTTACGCACAGAGATTGTTCCAGATTCTCTGAATCTTTGGATGATATTATGCACTGTAGATGATGATAACTTCAAACTCTTTGCAATTTTTCTCTGAGAAACTCCTTTCTGATATTGCTCCACTATTTTTCGCCGCAGCATTGGGGCAATTGGTGATCCTCTCCCATCTTGACTTCTGAGAGACACTGCCACTCTAAGAGGCTCTTTTTATACCCAATCATGTTGCCAATTGACCTAATAAGTTTCAAATTGGTCCTCCAGCTGTTCCTTATATGTACATTTAACTTTTCTAGCCTCTTATTGCTACCTGTCCCAACTTTTTTGGAATGTGTAGCTCTCATGAAATCCAAAATGAGCCAATATTTGGCATGACATTTCAAGATGTCTCACTTTCAACATTTGATATGTTATCTATATTCTATTGTGTATAAAATATAAGTTTGTAAATTGTTGCGTTCCTTTTTTATTCACAATTTGTACAGTGTCCCAACTTTTTTGGAATCGGGTTTGTATTTATTGAAAATTAATGTTTCTGCATTAGTATAGAACACCCCTTACGTGTGGTAGAATCACTGAAATGGAATATAAAATAATACTTTTGTTGTTACAGAATATTTTCAAAGAGTATAGCTTAACGTCTCTAATTTCAATTGCTGTAATTGAAATTCTATATAATGATTAGTGAGTTTCATTAAAAAAAATCTTGGTGTGGCAATATGCTCAAAAGGTCAAATCAGGTTATTCATTTATAGAGCTCAGTGTATGTTTATTACATGGTTAAGCAGATTCAGAAAATGTACATCGAGTTTAATGCTCTCCAGAGATTATGAGATTAATATCCCTGGAGATGAAGTTGTAGGGCTCCTAATTCACTTTGACAGAAAAAAATGACTCAGATCACTAAGCTATTGTGCCTAATTGAAAATGCCCAGCCTATCAGAGATCACTATAATCTATGAATAATTAAGAGGATGCTGTAACAAGGACATCTGTGTCATCCGAATATGGAGTTTTAGGGTTCAAGAAAATAAGACCTGATTTGTCTTATTGTCTTGGAGTTTGGGATCCTTGCCGCTGTCGCCTTTGGCTTGCTTAATTGGGGACACTTGACATTTGACATTTGATATTCAACAGTGCTTTGCATCTGCCTGCATTGACACCATTTTCTTTAAGAGCTGCTGTGCAGCCAAAATTATATACCAGTTATCACTGTAAGGCTGCTTTGACACAATCTGCATTGTAAAAAGAATGCATTTATATAAATAAAGGTGACTTGACTTGACTTTTCTTTTATCTTTGAATATTGTAATAAAATATAGAGAGCACCAGATATGATGGAAAAGTGATTCAAAAATGTTGCAGGCCATATTCAAATTTGTGTCATCTGCAAAAGCATCACAGATAAACATTTGAGCGCACACTTTAACCACCAAAGGATCACAGCTGGAGAATTGCAGAGATTAGCTGAGTCTGATCGATTGCTCCTGTCTGCCTCGCGTCTGCCTCACTGCTCAGAGTGGTTTGCATCTGTAACTCTGTATAGCTTTGTTTTGAATCTCTTACTATCATTCATTGTTGTTTATATTATCATTACCATATATCTAATATTGCCTATCACATTAATCTAACGTTGCTGGCTTTTAATCTTTTAATCGAAATCGCAATCACAACACTTTAGCATTTTGCTAGCTTGTTAATTTGTCATCAGTCTCACGCGCACTCCTTTTTCTACGCGCTCACCAAACAGCTGTGGTAAGTCGGATCAGTCTACAAACACGGTGAGTCATGTCCTCCTCTCCTTCTTTTGTTACTTGCTCTGCCTGTCATATGCATAGTATAGCTTTCTCTGTCAGCGACGAGGGATTCACATGTCATAAATGCAGGGAAATAGTCAGGCTGACAGAGAAAATTAGAATTTCAGAATTAGAGATACACATCCAAACTTTAATTGAGGATAGTAAGAATGTAAGGGCTTTCGATACTGTTTTGGATGCGACTAGTTTAGTGAACTCTGTACATTGTTCGGTTCCGGCTGTAGAGCCCGTACAGCAGGGCAACTGGGTGACGGTGAGACGGCCTAGTCACGGGAAACACCACTCTTTTGTTCCGATAAGAACATCAAACAGGTTCTCCCCACTTAGTGATGCACCCACTGAGAATCCTGTTGAAAGTGCCTTAGTAATTGGCGATTCCATTACACGGAACATGAAAATAGAGACACCAGCCACCATAGTCACATGTTTGCCGGGAGCCAGAGCACCTGACATCAAAGCAAATTTAAAAGTGCTGGCTAATGCTAATCGTAAATTCTCTAAGATTATTATTCACGTTGGCACTAATGATGTTCGACTTCGCCAGTCGAAGATCACTAAAATTAACATTAAAGAGGTTTGTGAACTCGCAAGTACAATGTCAGAAACAGTAATTTGCTCTGGTTCCCTTCCTGTTCGTAAGAGTGATGAAATAGTTAGCAGATTATCATCAGTCAAGTCGTGTCTGCAGAATAATATAGACAATTGAAAAAGTTTTTGGGGCAGACCTGACCTGTTAAAAAGAGATGGTATTCATCCCTCCTGGGATTAGGGATGGGTATCGTTAAGGTTTAAATGGTATTACTATTCTTACCGATACTGCTTATCGATCTGGTACTTTAACAGTATTCTTATCTGTACTTTTGTTTATATATATAGTAAAAGTAAGTAAAAAAAACTGACAAATACAATTAAACAAAGATACAAATTAAATAAAGTGCTTTCATTTGTTCATATGTTCAGGTAAGTAATATAGGCCTAGCCTATAAAAGAAATCTAAGTAACCAAATGTAAAATAACACTGCATGGTTTTCACAGTATAAATTAATAGATTAATGCTTATTAAAGTGTAACTAAATAAGCCAATGCACTTTGGATGCTCTCCTGGCAGCGTGGGTATTTAATGAGCAGCAGGTTTATTGCATCTTCAGGTTTTCACAGAGGAGCCAAACAGGTTAGGCAGCAGCATCAGGGGGGTACAGCGCTTGTGGCGATGGGACGTACGTGTCCGTTCTCTCCTTCAGAAAACGAGGGTTACCTTTGTAACCGAGATGTTCCCATTCAGTCGGTCATGTTCAATGTCATGTTCAGCTTAAGTAAATTCAGTATTGATTCGGTTGTAAAAATCAATAATTCGTTAATTTATCTATATATCAGCACTGGAGAAAACAGTGATGTCATCGTTGAGCTCAGTTCTGTTTGCATACAGAATGGTGTCAATGCAGGCAGATCAAAAACATTGATGAATATCAAGTGTGCCCAACTAAGCAAGCCAGAGGCGACAGTGGCAAGGAACCCAAACTCCATCAGATGACATCAGATGACAAAACAGTGATAAGAATGGAGAAAAAAACCTTGGGAGAAACCATGCTCAGTCAGTGGGCCAGTTCTCCTTTATGATTCAAGCAACGTTACAGTAGCTGCCTCCTTCCAGCGCTCTGTTGCAAGCCTCCTTTACCCCCTTGCCTAAGGACGGTGGGACAGGGCTAACACAGAGAGTAACGATCACTGCTGTTCCCCAAAAAAACCCACTCAGTGAGACCATTGGATAACACTAGGAAAGCGTACCCTTTCACTGGAAAGGAACGCTGCGGAAGCCACATCCTTCCCTGAAGGAGTTATGTGGAGAAGTACATATGGACTAACCCCGTAGGGCTGTACTACATATGGAGGTACTGGGGTGACTCCAACCTGATGAGAGGTGGGTTCTCCCAGAGGGAAAGAGACAGGCTTTGTTTAGGAGCAACCGTGGAACTACACATATGGGATCCCCGTAGGGTCACACATATGGAACCCAGCCTAAATCCGGTTCTCAAAGACACAACGGAGTATAGGCCTGGGGCCAGACACTCCGCTACGTCCGGCTGCCGAAAGGAATCGGATGACTCAACACGGTCTGCCTTGTAGGGACTCTCTGGAGCAATGAGCGCATTTGAGCGCAGCAAGCCGACACTAAGCTGAGGCCTCTCCGTGTCTCTGACCTGAGGTGAGAACACGGGAGGAGACCGGCTTGGCACGAAGGCTATAGAATCTAGCGAACGTGTTAGGTGTCGCCCAGCACCCAGCTCTACAAATATCTGTCAGCAAGGCGCCACGAGCCAGCGCCCAGGAGGATGCAACACCAGCAGGCAGGGCATGCCTTGTGGCAATGGCGTCCACTATCCAGTGGGCCATCCTCTGCTTGGAGACAGCCTTTCCCTTCTGCTGGCCTCCATAAAAGACAAAGAGCTGGTCTGAGGTCCTGAGGCTTTGAGGCTATGTCCTTAGGCTATGTACAGTCGCAAAGTGCGGACTGAACAGAGCAAAGCCAGGACTGGGTCTGCCTCCTCCGGGGGCAGCGCTTGCAGGCTCACTACCTGGTCCCTAAAGGGAGTGGTAGGAACCTTGGGCACATAACCAGGCCGGGGCCTCGGTACCACGTGGCCATCGCCTGGCCCGAACTCTAGGCACGATTTGTCGACCGAAAATGCCTGCAGGTCCCCTACCCTCCAGTGCATCTGTACCAAGTGTTCCCTCGGACAGAGAGTAAAACAGCTGGCAGTGGGAGGTTTCTTGGGAGGCAAACAGGTCTACCTGAGCCTCTCCGAACTCTCCAAATCAGCTGGACCACCTGGGGAGTTGCCACTCTCCCAGCAACGCAGCTCGTGAGAGCTCGTCTGCCACACGATTGAGCACACCAAGGACATGAATGGCGCAAAGCGACCTCAGATGCTTCTGACTCCAAAGGAGGAGATGGCGAGCGAGTTGTGACATACGACGGGAGTGTAGACCACCCTGATGGTTGATGTACGCAACAGTCGCAGTGTTGTTCGTACGGACCAGCATATGCTTGCCCTGTAACGGCCCTTTCAGGCGGCTCAGGGCAAGACGTACTGGGGGCCCGTCCATACCCCTGAAACTGCATGCCCATTGTACGTGGCACCCCAGCCGGTGATTTGAGACATGGAAGTATGTGTCCTTCAGGTCTATTGTTGCAAACCAATCTTGGGGACGGATGCACTCGAAAATGCATTTCTGCGTGAGCATTCTGAACGGTAGCTTGTGGAGGCTCTGATTCAAAACTTGCAGGTCCAAGATCGGTCGTAACCCACCGCTCTGAGTGTGCTGGTTCGACGGTTGGACAGAGGGCGCAGGAGAGGCTTTGGTTGCCTTCTCGAACCACACGCTGCTACCTGCTGGCGACAGAAGAGGGGGATGAGAGTGGAGAGGTTCTTGTCTTGTCCTTTTTGGGCCTGGACGGGCTGGGCACCCCGCTTGCGACCGGCTCCATGGCGCCGCTTGGATGGAGGCTGCTGCTGCGGCGGAGAAGCGGTGACGAGCAGACTGAGGCGGTGACGAGCAGGCTGAGGCGCTGCCGGCGGCGATAGGTGGACTCAGCAACTGACCGCCGTGGCAGGATGTGACTGATGGCCTTAGACTGCTTTTGTACAGCCGAGAACTGCTGGGCGAAGTTCTCGACCGCGTCACTGAAAAGGCCGGTCTGGGACATGGGGGAATTAAGAAACCTGACTTTGTCTGTATCCCTCATTTGGGCCAGACACAGCCAGAGATGCCGTTCCTGGACCACCATAGTGGACATCGCACGACCCACTGACCACGCCGTAACCTTCGTCGCATGAAGCGTGAGATCCGTCGCGGCACAAAGTTCCTGGAGAACTTGTGGATCATGACCACCCTCGTGCAGGTCCTTCAGTGCCTTGACCTGATGGACCTGCAACAACGCCATAACGTGTAGGGCGGAAGCGGCTTCCCCTCTGGCCTGGTAAGCCTTGCCGGTAAGATCCAACGAGTGCTTACAGGCCCGGGAAAGGAGAGATGGCTCCCCCTGCCAGGTGGAGTTAAGGCACAGTTGCATAGCAACGGCCTGCTCCACAGGGGGGATGCGCGTTTAACCCTTAGCCGAACCACCATCAAGGGTGGTCAGGGAGGAGGACCCACCGGAACGGTTTCAGGCAGTATAAGGTGCCGTCCACGTACCGGTGAGCTCTTCATGCACCTCCGGGAAGAAAGGAACCGGGGTGGGTGGCTGAGAACCAGCACGAGCCACCCCGAGACACCAATCGTCCAATCATTAGGCCTCGGGACACGGTGGAGGATTCCACACGAGCCCGACCCTGTTGGCGGCCCGGGAAAGCATAGCCATCATTTCTGGATCTGAATTCTAACCATTTCTGGATTGGAACGAGGCAGCGGCACTGGGACTCCGCCCCTTTGCAGGAACTGGAGTCTCGATCACAACTCGATCACCACAATGGGTACATGACGCATCCACAAACGCTGCCTCAGCGTGCTTTAAGCCCAGACACATGACGCAGCGATCGTGACCATCCCTCGGTGCCAGGTAACGACCGAATCCAGAAACACAAAGTGGAATGTCATCTTTAAAAAGATGCAAGCTCTACTTGTATAAGCTCTTTCAGGGACTTACTCTTTTAAAAGTGCTGAAGAACACAGGGGACAGCCGCGGCAACATAGACAGGGATTGTGTGCAGCCTGTCGTGTGCTCTCCTCTCTTTGAACTCACTCTTACCGGCCGCCAAAACGGCTTTTTAGTGCTCAAAGCGCACCGTACCGGCCGTGAGAACAGCCATTTTTCAGCTGAAAAAAACAGCTTTTTGCTCAAAAGGCAAAAACAAACACCAACACAAAAGAGAGAAGAAAAAAAGGACTCAACCCCGCTGCTGTGCTGTACGCCCGCACTGAGATAGAGAAGTTTGTCCTGAAGAGCGGACTCGTCACGGACACTTGCTTGCAGAGAAACAGAGACATACATTGTTCGGCTCCGAAGCAAAAAGCTGAAGATGCAACACACCTGCAGCTCATTAAATACCCACGCTGTGAGGAGAGCAGCTGCTGCATATGATTGCATGCCTCTCTAGCAAGATTCCTATTCATCGGTCTGTCCAACGTACGTCGAGCATGACTGACTGAATGGGAACCATTTTCTAAGTGTAATTTTTTTATACAAGAATACCAAACTTTTAAAAGCTCTTCACATCAATTAAGATATTTATCATCAAATCAAAATAGTCATCAAAATATAGTGCAGTCGATCGCTATGGAGATGATCGTCTTCAAGGTCACCTGATCCCCTTTTGTTTCCGAAAGTGATGCATAAATGCTAAATTTAAATTCACTCTGCTGGGAACATTGTTTATGTAGTCCAAATTCAGTTTGTGTATTCTAGTTAATGAGATGTAACTTGAAGATCAACTTTTACAGTCATCGCCTATTAGCTTATTTTTAGTTACCTTCTTCTCCTCATCAAACATCTAAAGCATTTCAGTCGGCAGGACACTCTGTTCTTAAAGGGGTCATGAGTTGAGAAATCAAATTTTCCCTGATCTTTTGACATAATATATAAGATATAAGAGGTCAATGTACTATAAAAATGTCCTGTAACTTCCTCGTTAGTCCAAAAACAGCTTTTATTAAAACAAAGCTCAGAAAATGACTTGTTTTGGATTTTGTTGAATTATTACGTCATAGTGCGACAAAAGACCGCTTCTGCAGAAGAAGATCAACACCTACTTTTATATCATTGCCTCTTTTGCCCCGCCCACCAATTTGTGCATATCATGTGGTAGTAAATACAAGACAGTGGCAAACACAGGATTACTACAAAAAAAAAAGAAAAGAGAGATGCCTCTGAATATTACAAGACGTTTTGAAGTTGCTTCGTTTTACTACGGATTTGTTTTTGAACAAGACAGTTCGACAAAAATAAAAGATGATGTAGTGACAACTACATCGGATCTGACAGTAATGTCGCATTTTTACCATGTGTCACAAGTGCTTTGTCTGATGCAGATCGTTTGATATGTATATGTAGCGTCACATTTCTGGTGCTCTCTGTATTTTATTTCATCTGACGTGACTTGGGCAGAAATCGTGTTCATGGATGAGCTAATGTATTAAAGTTTTATTAAACGTTACTGTGGTATAAAGCAGGGCATGGCCGAGAGCCTGGGACATTTTATGTTGCTGTTTTTATATTATACTTATATCCCGCAGTCGGATGCTATCGCTCCTTTCATTTTGTTTATGTTTGATTTCTTTTTTCAATTAAAGGTGCGATTAAAGGTATGTTTAATGTCCCTGAACTTGAACTTTGTTACAGTTATGTTTGATCACCTAAATGAACATTATTTTATTTAATTAATGAAATAGCCACGAGTGCTGAATTACTACTCATACAGGTCACTTTATCTATCAAATTAAAATTGTAGGGGTAAACTCGGTTGAAAGTTATGTTAAAGTTACTCAGTGCGTTCACTCTGTGGCTGGTTTGAGACTTGTTGCACACTGCAGTAAGCTAGATCAATATTAAAATATCATATTAATAAAAGCTTTATGACTTGTTGCTAAATGACATGCAATTCATTTTAAAATATATTATATTATGGAGAAAATACTGTATTACTTTTTAATGTGGCTATGTTAGCCACTTGACAAAATAGCATTGTCTCTGAGGCATGGTACAAATGTTACAGTAAATCAAGAAAACAAGAGATTCAAACAATAAGACTAACCGTGTTGAGCTATTTAACATTGACTAGTTTTCTGTTGATAAATGTATCCAAACAGTTGCTCACCTGTCTAATAAAACGAATAATATATTAAAGCCCCTTTGGTGTTTCCATGGTTACCTCCGGAAATGGAGGGTTACGTGGATATGACATCTTTGACAGGTGATGCAATGACACAGGCTGTTACACTGGTTAAAGTAGCTGATTTCTCTGGATTTAAACATTGTTGGAAACATTTGGGATAATGTAAGTACACAAGTCAAGAAAATATATAACATTATTCTAGTGGTTTTTGGATATCTTAATCCAAAAATCGTACATATTGTGCCTTTAATACACATAAATGTTTCACATTGTTGGCAAATGTTTCAACTATCAAGATATTTTTTCAACAATGGAAGTTTTCAAAACAATTCCACGCGTGTAATGGCGAGAATGCTGAAAATTATTTTAATATGCAAAACTGTTACCTAGTCATAACAGTGCACGTTTACTTCCAAGTCTTAAATGGGGCAGGCCCATCAAAATGGAGTGTTTGCAAGAAAGGGTCAAAAACTGGATAGAAAATAGTTTATTTATTCTAAGTTAGGATGGTTTTATGTAAAAAAATATAAGTGGACCTCAGAGAAAATTATAAATGTAAAAAAAAAAAAATGCAGTTCATGACCCCTTTAAAGATTTCCATTCAGCATGCCAGTATAGTTGTCGAGCACACCTAAAACAGCAAATCTTCTCATCAGATAGGATGTCAAATCTATGTTTAGCAGAAGACTACCATTCCCAGATGGAGATTTGAGAATATGAGCTGTCACAGCAGTAGGCTTTTGAGGACCTTAGCACTAAGAGTTCTGGTGGATTAATTGCACTCTAATCCTTTTTTTTTATCCATTGGTAGTCCCAAAATAAACTCAATGCAATAGCGTTTTAATCCCACTGCCCTATTACCCAGACTGACCCACTGGATGATGTCACATCGCTTGTCAGATGAGCTGAGAGTAGAGCTGAAATTCCCATTTTATTTGTTAACCATTCAGCAGTGACATAATGGTTTTAAACATCCAGTGTGTTATATATAAATTTTACATTTTTTGAAGAAAAGGTCACTGATGCTCACCAAGGTATTGCTAAGGTGTTGTTGGTGGTTGCCATTGTATGCAGTTTCTAAGACATTCAGAGTGTTTTTACAGCTTTGCAGTTGTTCTGGCTGGTTTTTATTTGGCTGTAGAACACTGCTTGGTGGTTGGATGTTGCTAGAAGAGACCCAACCCCAAATATCACATATTCTGAAATATTCAAAATAAAAAAAGTGCACATAAACCATTAATGTCTATATAGTGTGTTTTGATCTTTACATTGTAATGAACTGCAGCTTACTGGCCTATTGTGCACCAAACAAAGGGCATATGTCTGAAACCACAAGCCTTATATCATTTGCTTTCCTGTTAACATGCGGTGTGCAAACTGTTTCGCTTTTTGGTGTGAGAAACAATAGAAGTAGAATCCATAAATCTGACAAGAGCAATTACCTAAATGAACAGCACCATAACTCTGCAGTGACTGCATGAAAACCATTAAGGGGGATCATTCAAAATGTCTATGAGTAATGACACCATAACATGGAAAAAACATCAGATCATTGATATGTTATACATTAACTTTGACATGTTATACTGAAGTGTTTCAAGTGCTGTGTGTTTTAATGCTCATTTTTACTAATTAGAGCTAAAGTCTTAAATCCTGGCACATAGATATGTCTTTTCTGTTTAGAATTTAATTATGTAATGTGTTAGCAAACACATGGATGTTACATATGGACTTCGCTTTAAATTAAGGTGGCCTGGTAATTGCTGTTGATAAACACTTTTAAAGCTGGAATGATATGTTTTTGATCTTCATTTGAATACAGATCTTGCTGCTGCTGAAGTTGAGATTAGAATGTAGAATGCTAAATTTAACATGAACATGTTCCAAAATCCAGACTGACCACTTTTGACTATACAAGCTAGTATGAGCTAGTATGATTTTTGCTTTTGTCCTAGATTATTTGGCTACTTCTTTCCTAATCTCCTAGACCAAACTAATCTAGATATCTTGATGGTTCATAAGATGGAATACTTAACTGAGAGGCTGAGTTGACCTGGTAGACCTTGGCCAAGCTGGTTACAGCTGGTAGACAAAGCTGGATAAGGATCAAACCAAATACCACATTCCAAAAAAACACCTTGGCTACCTATGATCAAGCAAGTATGTTCTGGTATAATCTTCACCTTTGACCAACAAACACTGGCCACATCTTATCTTTCCTTTTTTACCTTATCACTGTCACATATAATTTTGGTTTTGTGTTCATGTTTGTTTCTTATTTTTGAAATAGTATAGTCATGTTTGTTGTTTACCATGCATTTCCCTTGTTTATGTTATGTTCTAGTCATGTCTCATTGTTATGTTCCTGGTTTGCCATGTGCTCCCATGCATGTGATTCCCTAGTTTCATGTGTTGTGTTGTCATTGGTTCATTGGTTCATTGTGCACAGGTGTTCCTTGTTTGTGATTTAGTCCTTGTGTATTTAAGCCCTCATGTTTGCGGTGTCCTTTGGCATGCATTGTCCCTGTACCACTGTTTGCCAAGCCATGTAATGTCTTCGTTTTATGTTTAATTTTGTTGGAACGTGATAAACTGTACATGGGTTCTCCTGCAACTTGCCTTCAGTGGACTGTTACAATCACCATGTCAGCTGCAAGGTTGGCATTCCTTAAGCTTTTATGCTCAAATGCGTCATCCTCCCCCAGTATTAAAGGATTAGTTCACTTTAAAATGAAAATTAACCCAAGGTTTACTCACCCTCAAGCCATCCTACGTGTATATGACTTTCTTCTTTCAAATGAACACAATCATAATTATATTAATAAATATCCTGACACATCTAAGCTTTATAATGGCAGTAAACAGGACCAACAAGTATTAAGCTCAAGAAAGTGTATCTGTTCAAAATAAAATGCACATGGCTCTGGGGGTGTAATAAAGGCCTTCTGAAACAAAGCGATGCATTTGTGTAAGAAAAATATCCATATTTAACAAGTTATAAAGTAAAATATCTAACTTCCGCCAGACCGTCTTCCGTATTCAGCTTAGGAAGAAAGCATAACTGACATCGCATCAGTTAAGCTTTTTTCATAAATTGAATGCGGAAGGCATAGGACGTAGCGTAAAATAGCGATTTCAAAACACTGCTTCAAAGCTTTACAAATATTTTGTTTCGAATCAGGTGTTCAGAGAGTCACGTGACTTCAGCAGTTTGGCAGTTGATACTCGTTCACTGCCATTAGAATATTTATTAATATAACTCAGATTGTGTTCATCTGAAAGAAGAAAATCTTATACAGCTAGGATGGCTTGAGGGTGAGTAAAGCTTGGGGTAATTTTCATTTTAAAGTGAACTAATCCTTTAAGTTCTACAGTGCATGCAATGCACAAGAAGTAAGACTATAGGTCAAGATACAAGTTTCTCATGTGACTGTCAGATTTTGATCAAGGCCTGCAAAGTTTTGTCTTTGATTAAACACTGATACTATATAGATACAATTTGGTCCCACTTTATATTAGATGTCTTTACTATGTTCTTACATCCCAATAAATAAATAAATAAACAATTGTAAGGTACAATACTTATTGTGTATATGTTGTATTGCAGATCAATTCCTGCTACTGGGGTGGGATACAGTTAACAGATTGGGACAGATTTTGTGATATGGTTTGGGTTAAGGTGTAGGGGTAGGATCAACAGTGTGATGTAAATACACATGTAATAACATGCTGGTATTTTTTAAATATAAGTACAACATAAAACATTTAAATGTTAAATGTAGAAATACGTCCATACTTCGTTTAACCCACCACGACAGAGCAAATGCACTAGAAAAGAAAAGTCATCTGAATTTTATCAACAGTTAAATAAATGATGCCAACAATTCAGTTTGGTTCTTACTTAATGTTAATTCACAAAAGCTAACAGTTTATTGTTTTATTATCAGTAACTTATGGAAATACAAGCTTTGAGCCTAAATAGTATCACCAAGACTTAAGGGCCTGTTCATACCACGGATGATAAATATAATGATAACTATAACTTTTTAATAATTGTTCTAATATTTTGAGAATAGAGAAGTACACAGCTATAACAATAAGGACAGAGAAAAAATATTGCTGAAATCACTTTAAGAACTTTTTTTTCCCTTAGCTGAATGTTAAAAGCATTGACAGCCCATCAGAAACCACCAACCTTAAAGAGCTAGAGCATTTAAAGCGTCTGATGACAGAACTAAAGATTTTTTTACATAAATTCAGCCAATCCAATGGCAGAATGCCATTAGTTATCAGTGAAAAGTAACTTCACAACCTTTGTACGTGTGTACATTTGTGTGGTGAAATAGTTTGATCCAGTTCTTATTACATCCTATTCGGAAATGTAGCAATATATGGTTACATCATCAGAAAACCTTGACATGAAAAACTTTCCTAATTAATCTGCTTTTGCTCTTTATTTCTCATTTGTCAATGCAAATGTCAACATGACTGGTAAGCAAACAATTTTCAGTCTTCTCAGTCCCACAGGCAAGACTGATTCTGGTCTTCAGCCACTTAAGAACATAACTCTTCATGGTGACCACGGCAGTGTTAACATTACAGGAGGACAAATTGTCGAAAGTGGATGAAACTCAATGAGCAAATAATTACATAACATTTGACAGCAAACACTGGCAGCTGTAGTGTCGTGTGCTGTCGGTTCCATGAATCATCTGCTAATCTGGACAAACGGTGGATACGTGGAGCTTATCAATTTATTTAGTGGTGCATGCTAAGGCAAGCATATCTGTTATCATTGATCTTATACTTAAAGTTAGGGGTTTCTTCTGAACCCTACAACTTCTGAGAAAAAAATTTATCATAACTTTCCACTGCGAAGACAGCAAGTCTCTGAAACAGCTGACGGAATAAGATATCTGAGTCAATAAATGTTTTTTTGTTTTTTTACACATGCAATTTAGCAAAAATGCAATTTGTATACTGTGATTTGAATACACCTCTTCTATGATGAGTATGTTTTTTAGTTTCCAAATTAAGATTCATGAAGTAACAAAAACTGTGATATAACCATCCTGGTATTATAATGAAGAAAAAAGCATTAAAATAATAATAATAATGCCATTCTTGCAAATCAAACCTTGAAAAGGGAAACCCTGCCTCAATATTTATTAAAGGGTTAGTTACTTCTGTCATCAGTTACTCACCCTCATGTCGTTCCAAACCCATAAGACTTTTGTTCATCACAAATTAAGATATTTTTAATGAAATCTGAGAGCTTTCTGTCCCTCCATAGACAGTCATTAAACTACCAAGTTTGATGATTCAAAAAGTTCATAAAGAGATCATAAAACTGATCTATATGAATTGAGCAGTTTAGTCCATATTTTCTGAAGAGTCAAAGTCATCTGGTACGACCAACAAATTAATGTAGTACAATCAACAAGAAGAAACATTCAGAAAATAAATAAATAAATAAAAATAAATAAACCTGGAACTGATATAATTTCCTCTACACCTGTAAAATAAACTTAAAATAATGATTAATAGTTTTAAGATTATAAGAAAAATATTAAGTGAATTCTGTTCTGTCATGTCTTTTATTTTGAAGTTCTGTTCCATTTCCTTTACTTCCTGTTTCCCTGTTCAGTTTCCTTGGTTACTGATTGTCATTGTTTGTTTCTATTGTTATGTTATGTATTAGTTTCACAAGTTTTCCATTGTTCTACCACTGTATTTATAGCCATGTGTTTTCTTTGTTCTTTGTCAGTTCTCATTTACATATGTGGTTTATGTTTCTCATACGTATCTTCCTGTGATCTCCTGGGTACTTTGGATTGATCAGTTTGAACTCCTTCCTCTTCGTGTGTGCTGACACACATAGCAGTGTAAGGAATAGGCCTATACTGTATGTTACTACTTTTTACTTGACGGTTACCCTAAAACACCAACATAACAAACTCTTTTAAAAGCCAACAAAACAGAACATTAAACATTAACAAGTCTTCCCATTTTCTCATCTTGTTAAAAAAATGCATAAAATAACTCACTATTTTAACATTTACACTCCCAGTTCCGCCCCATGCAAAGCATGATGGGGAGTGAAATCCCTTTCCCAGTTTCTATAATGCTACTTTAACATATTTAAAAGCGTTCATGTAGTCTCAACTCAAATGGATTAAGTGAACTAGATGAACAATTAATTTGTTGGATTCATTTGTTAATTAGAAATTGAACAAGTAGCAGTGCTCTTTTTGATCGAGCTGCTTGATTGAAACATGTAATTTCAAATTGAAAACACTGACTGAAGCAATCATGTCTGAACAAGAACTCTGATACAATGGTGTCAAATGAAATTAACTGATTAAATAAAGCGAACAGCGTCTTCTTTTTTTCTTTCTTTCTTTTTTTAATGTAGTTTTTCATTGCCCCATCTATCAGCCTGTAACTGAATAATGCTTTGTGCGTTCACTTTAATCATGCCTTGCCCTACTGTAGGCCTAAAATGCAGAATTTCTGAAGGGGGTCTTCAAGACTGTTAAATACAAGTGGAAACATGCAAGCAACATGCGCCTTGCATGCAAAGCAACCAAGACAACAAATAACAGATGTGTTTGTGGCTACTTCTTTTTATAGCGTTGAGTTGGAAATCACCTTATATTTCTCAAGCAGTATATTGTGTGATACAGTGCTAAGACCTCATATTCACAAAACACACAGATGTAATCAAAGCTTTGATTCATGTTTTTAAAATAAAATATAAGTTCAACTGCCATTGTAAAAACAAGTTATAAAGATAGAATATCTGCATTAACACTAATCCTCAAATCTGTAGATATTGTCAACAAGATATTACTGGTTTGAGTTATTCAAACACTTAATCCAAATATTATAAAAACATACCTATTTTAAATTAAAATTATTGTTTACAAAATGACATTGGATAGCCCAACCTTACCACCATTCCAAAATAACATTTAATTAGTGGTACTTGCTAAGGCAAGCATCACTATGGCTGTTATTCATACTTAGGGCTATGCATTTAAACTAGTCACGCTTTTCACCTAGTTAAAAAAAAAAGTTAAAGGACCCGAGCCATATCTGAGGACAAGTAATGGTCTGTTTTCACTTTTGTGAGTAAGTAACCTCACAGAACACCTACATGCTAAGCATCTAGCTAGGTTAAGCTAGCTAAGGAAAATGTAAAAACATATTTTTAGGATTATTATTGTTTTCTAAATCCTGACATCATTGCGTGCCTTGGTGGACTAAGGAGTGCACTGGTTATAATTTTCACTTAGCTGATGATGAGTAAATAATCATTACTTTATTATAATCATTACTTTAACAGCATGACTGGAGTGCTGACACTTGGCACACAGTTTTTTTTTATTATTATTTAGGTTTTTTTTAGTTTTTTTTTTTACTTGACTTTGCATCCAACACTTGATGATCCCAATGATTTTGAAAAAGTGAACTTTGACACAGTCACATTTTAAGCTTCTGACAATATCTTCCAGTATTCTAAAGCCATTAAAAATTAATTAATTAGATATTTTTATTATTATTACTATGGTAACACTTTATTTTAGGGTTCAATTCTCACTTTCAACAAGTTGCTTATTAGCTTACATATACATATTGGTTGTTTATTAGTACTTATAAAGCACATATTAATGACTTATTCTGTATGACCTTGTTCTACATCCTACCCAATACCTAAATTTAAATGCTACAAAAACTAACTTACTAACTATTAATAAGCTATAAATTAATTGAGGCAAAAGTTGCAGGTAAAAGTGAATACATGTTCCCTATACTGAAGTGTTACCATTACTATTATTATTGTCTTTTTTTCTCCAACAGCACAATAAGTCTTCTGCTACTCAGATTTTTTTGTCCTTAGAAAAAGTGCTTTGTGAACTTGCATGTCTCCTCTGCATGAATTTCTCAGAAAAGATCTTGTCTCACACTGCTCAGATTCATGAGATAGTAAAGTCTGCAATCATAGATTTGAATATGAACACATTTTCAACACAGCATGCAAATTTGTAACTATTTTATGTTTAGCGAATTGGTGGTGAGTTCATAACTGATCATAATTTGACTTCATTGAGGTTTAGGGGTTGGGGCAGACCTTGATGTTTAGTTTTTTTTTATCATACATTTTCCTATTAATCAAATTGTAGGAATTTATACAAAATTGTCAACTCAATAGATAATTGTTGATGCACTGAGCTATAAAAAAAACTATCTTATATTCAGTTATCTTTTCAATTATGAAAGACCAAACTTTCAGAGAATTAATGAGCATTTTGTCTTTATTTACCGGTAAAAGCAGGATCTAGATTAAGACCATATTTACATCTTTGTCCACCATCTTGGATTTGTTGCACATTAGCCTACAGTTACAATTAATCATACGTCTAATGACTTACAAAAGTAATAGCACATCTCTACTTAGCAAAACAATCTGAAGCCGTGGTTTTGTAGTGTGTTATGTGGTTGTTAGGGCATTGGTAGTGTGCTATGAGTTTTCGTCTGGGTATTCTTATGCAGCTACTAGAGTGATTTGGGTGGTTGCTATGGTGTTGTTAATGGTTGCTTAGGCATTGCTACAGCGTTCAGAGTGGTTTTGTTGCATGTTGATATGTGGAAAGGAAATAGCACAACCCTCCTCAACAAGACAATTTGTGGCCATAGTTTTGTACCGTGTTGTTATGTGGTTGCTAGGGCGTTGCTAGTGTGCTATAAGTTTTTTTTTTTTTTTCCTGGGTATTCTTATGCATTGTTTCATTGCTATGCAGCTCTTTCGGTGTTTTGAGTGGTTGCTAGGGTGTTGCTAAGGTGTTCGAAGTGGTTTAGTTGCATGTTGCTATGCAGTAATTAATCATAAATACAATGACTTAGAAAAGTAATAGCACAACTCTACTCAACGAGGTAATTTGTGTTTTTGTTTAAGTCCTTAAGACAAATGGTGTGGCAGTTAGGTGCCAAAGTTTATTTAGAAAAATTGAGTATGAGAACTAGTAATATGGCATGCGATTTCTTTTGAAAACAGCATTTTTTTTTTTTTTTTTTTTTTTAACAGTTATCTGGTTTGATCTCTGTAAGACTGGTACACTGCAAAATGTTTACCTAGCCAGAGAAAGCAAACAAAGTTGACTGTCATGTGTTCTGTGTTGTTCTAAGCAGGAGAAATGTGTTGATACAGTTGCTCGGTCTAGCGGCCTCCAGCCTTCAAAAGCCTTGCCTGTTCCTTGAACAGTTTGTTCCAGGTGGCCAAAAGTCAATTAAGAAGCAGAGCAGAGCAGTGGGAAAAAAGGGGTAAAGGAGGAAGAAAAAACTTAATTACTACACATTCAACCCTTGCCTGCTTCTTTTTCCCTCTTTTCCTCCTTTCTGTTTCCATCTTGGCACAGAAAGCCACAGCTCTTGCCAAATACTGCTAATGTGTGTGAAGCATGAATGGTCACACACTGTGCAGAGTCTTGCAGTGCACTTAATATAGCAGTTCTCTCCAAAAGCAACTCATTTCCTCTGACAAAATCTAGTGTGCTTTGCTTTCTGTTCCCTCTAAATGCATGGTGAACGCTGGGTGACTTGGTGATGTCATTGCTACTCCACCCAGTGTCCCTTTGCTTGCATTTCTGGCAGGGGAAACCGGTTTTACTGCAATCTTATATAATTCTGTGGTCACATCATTCAAGAATGCACAAAAAGGGCTGACTGGAGATATGAACTCTAATGTTGGCATAGTATTCAACAGCCTCTGAATACATCTTGCATTTACTAGCAAAGATTTAGTCAGACCTTTCAGTCTGAAGAATAAAAGCTGCAGCACATTTGAAAAAAAAGAATTGAAAAGAATTTTTGAGCAAGCATTACAGTCTCGGTGTACATGAAAGTGTAACGTGATGTATGAATGTATCTATGCAATTTTTTTTGTATTATAATCTATAGAATACATTTTAACTTTAAGATTGTGCCTCATGGTGGCCTCATGTACTTTATAGATCGACACGTGGCTCTCTTGAGAGGGGTTTGAAACCATGTTTTGCAAGATACTGCCATCTAGAGGTTGTATTTATAAAATTATTACATAAGCCCATTTTAAGGAGACAGGTCAATAATTAATGATAATAACAATAAATAATAAATTATACACTGAAATATAAAAGTAAAATAAATAATAATATAATATATTATTTGATAACTCAGAGACTACTACAAATCTACCTGCTATTTTTTGTATTAGAAAATTAAAAGTATATGCACCAACAGCAATACTAGCATTAAGATATTGAAAGAAATGGAAAGAAAACAAACTGTTCTAATCACATGATGTGTGATTCATGTATTCATGTACTCTCAATGCATCGTGTTTTCTTCTGGAGCATCAGTGAATGTTTGAACCTTTTATAATAGCTGTGTTTGAGTCCCTCAATTGTCCTCAGTGTGAAAAGACAGATCTCAAAGTCATTCAGTCACTGCTGTAAAGGGTTGCAAAAGATGGTGGAAAATTGAAAAATATGCAGTACCTGGAGAATTTTTCTGAAGAACAGAGCTCAGTTTAACTGTTCAGAACAAACAAGAGACTCATGAAGAACCATCACAAAACAAACAAACAGTCGTAGATCATCCAGGTAACCACACACAGTATTAAGAATCAGTGGTTCACATACTTATGAATGGAGTTATTTTAATAAATTCAGCTATTTTTTTGTCTTGTGGATTATATGTCTATATGTGGATTATATGTAAATGTATTATCTTTTATGTAAAATATTTTACTCAAGAGAGTACTAAATAAAAAATAACATGCATTTTGTATTATCTCCTTTATTTTGTTAAAATTATTCACATTTCACAGATTCTGCAAGTGGTTCACATACTTTTTCTTGCAACAATGCGAAGGTCAAGGCACTTTAAACACTATCTCTCTGACGTCATGGCCTCCATCTGTAGCCTGATCTAAATCAATAACCCCATTCACCTTGTTGGAATAAAAATAAACATTTTTAAGGTAGGTAGGCTACACTATGTAACTTTTTTTTTTTTTTTTTTTTTTTTAATTTACTGCATTTTTTAACGAGTCAGTACATCATGAATCCATCTTCCAAACCGCGTTTTTGCCTTATCCTGAATCACTATGGTACGAATATAAAAAGTGTTTATATTCTTAATATTTTAGACTGAGCTGGACGCCAACCGCTGTGGAGTAGTCCAGTACCTGTGTGGCTCGTCAGACAGAGAGAAGTAGCTCTGGCTATAATGTTCTTCTATTTCTGTTTATTCAAGGCTCGAAATTGAGACCATTTTAGTCGTATATGCTCTCTAAATTTAATGCGTGCGACCTCAAAATATATTTGGGAGCATGTGTGCGAGTATAATCGTTGAGGTGCGACCTGTTTTCATTTCTCTGCAAAAGGTTCGCTAATTAGGTTACTATATGCCTGCTGTTAGCTGATACAGTTACCGGTCCATCATTCTGTCACACAACCAATTAAACTTCATCTGCATGTTCTTAAGTTTAAAGCAGACTTGGCTGGTTAATATAGCCATCAATCTCCCTTTCACTGCTCTCTGGTGTCACACAACCGGGAGCTACCTAGCATGCAAAAAATGTAAAGAGCTGAAGAGAGAAGATGAAAAGAAAAGTTACAGCAGGGCTCCACATTAACACTTGAACGTTTAAAAAAACTAGGGACTCACCAAAATGCAAGATTGACTCTGATTTTATTACTTTTAGTGTAAGTGTATAATGTAGGCTATATGTGCTGATGGTAATAAGGTTGCGCAGCCTCTCGAGGAGAAATGGAAACAATAAGCACAGCACACAAACTCAGTTAACATACTGCGGTAAAAATTCAAAATGTGGAGTTTTTATATAACATACAGTTAAGCAACATCACACGACCAAGAAGATCGAGAAAATGTATCTTCGTAGACATTGCTCCATTTGGAGCGTTTTAAAGTTTAAAACCATGTTAATGTCAAATATTTTATTAAAACGATCTGACTGATAGATTATTTATACAAATATATATACACACAAATGTTACAAGGATATACATACATATATATATATATATATATATATATATATATATATGTGTGTGTGTGTGTGTGTGTGTGTGTGTGTATTTTTAAAGTTAAGTTCATATAAAACTTGTTTTTTGTCTTAAATGATATATAAACTGAATATAAATTGAACACAAAGCTTAAACACTAAAAATTACTCAAGCATTTCATGATGAATGGACCTTTTTTTTCATAGTACATAATACACATTACAGAGTTGTACACTAGATTACATGAATTAAGCAAATTCAGATCTATCAAACCCAAAAACATAAAAGTTATTTATTTGTACTTTCCCCCCTAAATAGCAAAAGCATCATATACTAGCTGTGCTTTGCTCTAAAAAAATTACAAAATCAAACCAAAAAGAGTAAATTGAACAAATTATTGCACAGCAGGTATATGACAAATTAAATCTTAAAAAAAATAAAAATAAAAAAAATAAAATAAAAATCGAATCAAATGTCCATAAACATGTAATTATTTTGAAGACTCTTTTTGTCCAGACACTCATTAAGAAAAATGTCCATATCATCCTTAATTTGGAAGCAAAACACTAAAGGCTCTTTGGCCAGTTGTCTGTCATCATCCGTTTCAGCCTGTGAAAGTTGAAGAAGGGCTTTTTCCTGGTCTTCTTTTTTCAATATCAGAAAGAACGGCTCTTTCACTAAACCCTTGAAGACTTTTGGTTGTTGTGCAGCCATTCAAGTGCAGCTCAGAGGTCTTCTGTGATCCATGGCTCCTTCATGAGAGAAGGGTACAAACAAATTGGATGAAATGTTGGAAGTGTATTTAACAATACTTTTTGTAGTCAGGATGTAGCATGGCATGCATAATAAAGTTTTGACATTCTGTTTTTCTCTTGTTTATATATTGGAGACATAAATCATACCCAGTCACTAATGAAATTAATCAATTGTGTTCAGTTAAAAAAAAATTTAAAAAGGGAAGCAATTCACATGGCTTTTCACACTGCACTTAACCCCAGGTTATCGTTGTTCCAAACACCACTTTTAACCGTGGGTAAAGTAACGCTCCACGCTTGTATATTTATGCGCTTTTGACAGTCACAGAAACACTGTGCATTGTATATAAATAGAAAATCCAGCGTACAAAAAAAACAAATGCTGACAGAAAATGCAACAATTGCAGTGCAGAAAATACTGTTTAATTCTTTTATAGTCTGAAATGTCCATTCAGGATAAACTTGATAGTGAAGTTAGCTATATGTAATGAGGATGTGCAATGCCTGAGCATTTACGTAAATATATTGTATGCTTTGTTCATCCAATCAGTGACACTTACACTGTAATAGAATATTATTAAGCTATTCCTGGAAAAGATGTGACAGATATAACAACACACCATCTGTATAAGTAGCTTATGTCTTTATGAAAGCCTTATAAAACTAACCTTGTTTTTGATCAGCTTCCATTGTCCTGGGCTGATTCTGCTTATCAGTTTACTGCACTGCAAAATCAGACAGAAAAACTTGAATGCATAACCATAAAAATTGCATAAGAGAGACAAGTTTCGTTGTTCTAAAGTCAAAATTACCACTTACTGCATTGCAAAAGCAAAATTTTAAAATTCAGAATATAAAAGAAAAGTTCATACCTCCATGGACAACAGCCTTTTTGGAGTGAATTTGAAGGTGTACATTCAACCTGTGCCGTCTGGTCGGTTTAAAAACACTGGGCAGTGGAAACTGTTGAAGCATGTTTGGCATCGCTGCAAATGAAGTAAAGCCTCTCTGAATCCTAATATGCCTCTAAAAATCCACATAAATAATGGTCAGTATTGTAAAGTGTAACCAATGAAATAAAATACAGCACCAACAACAAAGTAAAATCACAAACCATGAATATGTAACTAAGCAACCTGAGACAGTCTGAAGTTGTAAAATATCAAAAGACGCGATAGAGTGACTTAATTGCAAAGCCCATTTACAAAAGATTAGTCATGTTAACTGTTAACGATTGATTAAATACGCAACAAATAAACTTGATCGATTAAAAACAAAACACAAAGAAACTTTTTACCTTGTTCTCTTCTTCCGCCATGATTGTCGCTAACTCCGCCCACATCCGACGTGAGATTATTACTCCGCCCACTTCCGGCCTCAGACTGTCGGTCTGGCGCTGTTGTCCTCAGACTGTCATGACATATGGTTCTGCGGTTCTGCAGTTATTATTAGCATTCTTGAATAAATCAGCCGTTTGAACAAATCGTTTGAATGAATGACTCAGTGACTCACTCAATAAGACGGTCACCTGCCGCCACCTACTGGCAGTTTAGTTTCATGTTTGAAAGTATCATTCTTTCCAACATTTCTTATTTGTATATTCATTTTTTTAAACAAACTCATAACATCATTTAATGCAGTTTTAATTTTTCAGTGTAAATGATTTAATTAAATTGGTAACAGCTCCAGTGTCTTATTATTCTAGAATTTATTGATCAAATTTAGGAATTTAAAATGAAATATGAGGCATACATTTAATAAGATAAAAAAAGCCCTTTATAAAAGGTTCAAAACCCTCGGGGTAAATATCACAAATATGCAGATTTAAATGTGTCAAAACTGATAGAAAACTGATGAGAATATTGCTTCAGAATAAATTATATTTACAACACAAAAATCCATTTTTTCCCCGGGCAAGTAAATGACAAGCCTTATATATGTATATATGTATATATATATATACAGTGGTATGCGAAAGTTTGGGAACCCCTTGCAAAATCTGTGAAAATGTGAATAATTTTAACAAAATAAGGGAGATCATACAAAATGCATGTTATTCTTTATTTAGTACTGTCCTGAGTAAGATATTTTACATAAAAGATGTTTACATAAGGTCCACAAGACAGAAAATAGCTGAATTTATTAAAATGACCCTGTTCAAAAGTTTGGGAACCCTTGGTTCTTAATACTGTGTGTGGTTACCTGGATGATCTCCGACTTTTTTGTTTTTTTGTTTTGTGATGGTTGTTCATGAGTCTCTTGTTTATTCTGAGCAGTTAAACTGAGCTCTGTTCTTCAGAAAAATCCTCCAGGTCTTGCAGATTCTTCAGTTTCAAGGATTTTTTGCATATTTTAACCCTTTCCAGCAGTGACTGTATGATTCTGAGATCCATCTTATCTTTTCACACTGAGGACAACTGAGGGACTCAAACACAACTATTAAAAAAGGTTCAAACATTCACTGATGCTCCAGAAGGAAACACGATGCATTAAGAGCCGGGGGGTGAAAACTTTTGAACAGGATAAAGATGTCCACATTTTTCTCTTTTTGTTGAAATATCATTTTTTTCATTTAGTACTGCCCATGTACCCCGGAAGTGACAGAAGATACCTACATTTTCCCCGGAAGACAAATTATGTACAATTTACCTTGATCTTCAAATTCAAAATGTTTTCACCCCCCGTCTATTAATGCATCGTGTTTCCTTGACCGGGAGAAATAGCAAAACGGGAGGGGGGCGGGAGATGGGTATGAAATACGGGAGACTCCCGGCAAAACGGGAGTGTTGACAGGTATGATCCAACTTAGCCCCCTGGATTTCGTGTTCAGTAGTGAGGACCATGGCTGTGTTCGAAATGGCACTATCATACTACTCTTACTATTTCTGCAGTACCTCGTATGTATACTGCGTGTAGTATGCAAATTTCCTGTATGCATGGAATACCCAGATGACCTACTATATTTGCCAAAATCTGCTAAATACAACTCAAGTACACTGAAATCAGAATGGAAGCTGTGTTTGGAATGGCACACTATGATGCAACTCCTATACTGCAGTGTGCAATGTGTATACTGTGAATAGTAGGTGAATTTTCTGTATGCATGGAATTCCCGGATTGCCTACTACATTTGGTGAAATCTGGGGCACGTTCAAGCTCAAACCGGTGCGCAACGTTTTGCTACGGTCTCCGGGTTGAACGACTTGTTTCCTGGAAACGGTGTGCAACGGGTTTGAAATACTTTTTCTCTTGTTTGGTGGGTGTGTCAAAAATGTCAGCATCAACATGCATTTAAACCACGCGGTATTAAAGAAACAGCTCGTAATGTAATTAACATCAAAATAAATTCACAAAAGCAAGTATATTATTTATACTTATTTACGTTACTTAAGTATATTATGTTGATTTAAATTAATGGCAAAATAACTTAAATAATAAGAGCACAAGATCTGGAACTTCTTTAAGTCTGTCTAAACTTGTCATAAACTTTCATAAACATAAAGGCAAATGTTGGATCACAATAATTAGGAACCAGAGTTTCCACAAATCCCTTCACTCTATTGGGATGTTCTCTTTTATTCTGGACGGCAAGGGCAGTGACAGTAACATCGAGCATATTATGCAGTATTAAACACGTATTTATACCGACTTCATCAAGCTTCGAAAATTATTCAAAAAGAATGGCCTCCTCAGGCCATTGTCAGGCTACTGTCACTAAAATTGCGCATGAAGACATAGTTGCAACCAGCGCCGTTTCTAGGCATAGGCAAAACTAGGCGGTTGCCTAGGGCTCAAACAGCTGGGGGGCGCCAGTGAGAGCCCCACCAACAGATTAATTAATTTATATATATTTTATTATTATTATTACTATTATTACTATTTCGTACTTTTGCCATTTCGAGGCATTATGATTACTTGCGATTATCGGAGTGACAAGTCTCCCTAGTGATAGTGGCCGCTGGTGTTAGGAAGAGAAATGAAATGTAGAAGGCGGCAGGGAACGTCGTCATCCATGCTTACCTGGATTAAGTGTTTTAGTTTCATCATCATGAAAAGGTCAAAGCCATCAGGGGCTCAGTATCGTAAAAAGAAAAAAGAGGATGAGAAAAAGAAAGCGAAATATACAGGTATGTTACTAATTGGTTAATTGTTCTGTTCTACAAGCTAGTCGCTCCATCATCACCAGCAAAACATGACATTGCATATTGGCACGGGACGGATACCACACAGCATGCTTATTTCAGCAGCGTAAAGTTTACTATTATAGCATAGTAAAGTTTAATAAAAAAATAATGATCAGAGATGGCTGTTTAGTGTAAATTGACCAAGTGATAGTGTCATAACTATAACAAGTTTTGGCGACCAGCGTGGACCTGCCAAACGAACATAGTTTCAACAGAAAAAGAAGAGAGAAAAAAAATAAAAAATGAGTTTTACATGAATTCAGTGCATGTCAAGAAATAACTTAAAAACATCAAATAAATGCATTTCTTTATGCTGTAATTGTGCAGTTGAAGTCACAGACAGGCATTGTGATTTGGGTGTGTAGATTATGAGAATCTGTTTATGCTGGTGAGTTTTATATTAATGGTACAAACAATCATGACAAGTGCACTCAACAAATTATTGGAGAAACACAAGGCAGATGCTACTGTAGGAAGAGAAGCTAAAAAATGATAGAACACAAATAAGTCGTGTATTGCTATTGAACACATTTTTTTAATTTTGGAGAAAAAAAAAAGCATTCTTAAAAATATTTTATTTTATTATACACTAATATACCATCTTAATTAGATTGTATTTAGAGTTAAACTAATAACAGTTTCATCTAGTTTATTTTGTATCCCACAACTATCATTTTTTTAACTAGCTTAATAAGAGTTTCAATTTGCTCTGAAATATATGATTAATCTTTTTTTCATGCATGGTTTCTTATAAATATTTTTGTAAACATATAACACGCAGAGAGCTAGAATTCACTCGCGCTTTGCTTTGTTTACAGATGCCGACTTCTTCATATTGTGTTAGGAGGGTGGAGCCGTGGGGGGTACGTTTAAAGTACAGTACTGAACCAATCTTTGTCATAGAATACACTTGTTTGTTAGCACTGAGTTGACCGTTTGAACGTTCTTGTGCCCATTTATTTATTTTCAAGATCTGAGGTGAATTAGCCAGTTGTTTTCATTACAGCTAAAAAGCTGGGAACACAGAATGATATTCAAACGCTTTTAACATTAAATAAAGCACATAAACAGTACCTGATATTATCATTGCCATACTTTGTGTTGCTGTTTCAGCCGCGACATCGCGGAGAAATAGAAACCGTTTCTAAAATAGAATATTCGCGTGTCGCCGTCGCGGCTGGTTAGGACAAAAACTCAGATTAACATGGAAAAGATATCTTTTATGGCGTGTCGCGGCGTCGCGTCTGGTTAGGACACGGTGTAAGTGTTTAAAATGCATTGTTCATTTGAAATCTTGCCTTCTTTTGCTTGCTATTAATGCGGTTAAACTGAATGTAAGAGGCAAACTGTTTGCTTAAATAACACACTGAAGAAAGAATTCATTGTTTATCTTTCGACTGGTCACACACAACGCGTTTTTGTGGTTAAAATCGCGAGACGCAGGTCAGTGCAGGAATAGACGCCTTTTTAAAAAGTTGAACTTATTTTAACTTAAGCGCCGCGTTTTTAGAACACCGCGTAATGCACAAGACGATGCAAAGATGCTAGACGCGAGCGCAAAGTTCAAAGTCCGTCTATGGCGTTTAAACAATGAAAAGCAATGGAAAAGTAGCGCAATGGAATTGATAAACGTGTTCCGTGTGAACTGCCCTATTCTGCGTAATTAAAGTTGCGTTCATTACTAAAACGGTAGGCTTCCATCGCATTTACTTTCTAAATAGTCACTGGACAGTAGGAAAGTGAAAATGGTAGCATTTTATTTAAAGTGAACATAAGATAAAAACTCCTATATCATGGAGAGGCATGTTATAAGTGTTCAGTTTAAATAATTAAGAATAGGCCTATCTATCTATCTATCTATCTATCTATCTATCTATCTATCTATCTATCTATCTATCTATCTATCTATCTATCTATCCATCCATCCATCCATCCATCCATCCATCCATCCAGTTTATCTGCCAGCCCACCCTTCTATAGCTGCCAAGAACTGGGCCTGGCTGAGAAGGCCATTTTTTGTGTTCTTTTTGAAGAATTTTTGAAGTCGGTATAAATACGTGTTTAATACTGCAAAATACGCTTAATATTACAGTCACTGTCCTTGCCGTCCAGAATAAAAGAGAACATCCCAATCGAGCGAAGGGATTAGTGGAAACTGTGGCTCGTAATTATTGTGATCCAACATTTGCCTTTATGTTTATGAAAGTTTATGAAAGTATCACTCCACAATACAATAGCAAAATATATAAGTATAGTATTATTATGTTACTGTGGCAGTCTGGTATCAAAACTTAACACAGTGCCATTTATGGCAACAAATTGACTACGCCACCCCGGAAAATGGCCGGGGACCCACAGGTACCAAAGTACCACAAGCACACAGATATGTAGTGGCTGAGACAGATATCAGACAATGATAGAATCGTTTACACAATTTATTCAATAAACATTCAAGAAAGTACAGGACTGGTCTCTTTAATATATATATATAAAAATAAAAAAATCATAAAACATCTTGCACATCCACACAAACACACAACTTTACCACTTCAGAACTGGGGAATTCGCGTTCCAATAAAAAATGCCTATCCGATAAACACAGCAACCACTCGTGCTCTCACAACACAGCACCAAAACCCCTGTTGTGAACACTGTAGACCGACAGCTGTACCACCACCACATACAAAGGACACCGGCTAGTACTGGTACCCCAGTTCTGAAGGGAAGAGAGAACAAAATGAGACACAAGCACGCACACACATATACACTTTCCATGTTATGATTTGTCAAAAACACTTATCACATGCGGTCAGAGGACATCAATGTCACCCAACAATGGTGACCCTCACTAGTTGGTGCTCTGTTGAGAGCACAAAATCATCCTATAAAGTGTCAATCAAATGTACAGTTTGAGCTTGAAATGGTCTTGTAATGAAGACCAATCTGTTTTTGGGAAAATGTGCACTTCATAGTAACATATGTGCTTTATCTGAAACTTCAAATTATAATTTTGGCTGGCCAGGTTGAGTTAGTTATATGAAATATTCTCTTGACATATAAAACCATATATATATATATATATATATATATATATATATGCTGACAAAATATAGCCTGTGGACCTAATGGAATAATCTATTATAAATCTTAAGAGAATTATTTGTGATGTTTTGGAAAACTTAACTATAATGAGTTATGTTTACCTATATAATTGAAGTATTTTACACAGTATTCTACACACAATTTGTTACATGAACCATTAAAATTAGCTAACCTAGTGAATTTGATTCAATCATGGTAGGCTAATTATATTTTTAATTTACGTTACCACATTAAGCACAATTTTTTTTTTTGTCAATATTTTTTCAGTGTACATTTTTTGTTGAGCAAAATAAAATCTAATCAACTGCTTTTACATGAAAAATTTCACCAAATCAACTGGACTTTACACCAACAAACTGAATTTTTATGGGTTAGATCAAGACCGTTGATAAGGACAGTCGAAAGGTAGGACATTTTCACTCAGGTTTCCACATAAAAAAATAATGGTTAGCTCGTTTATTTATTTTTAAGGCAACAACCTGCACAGCTGTGCTGGGGCACGTTCAAGCTCAAACCGGTGCGCAACGTTTTGCTACGGTTTCCGGGTTGAACACGTTTCCTGGGAACGGTGTGCAACGGTGTACAACGGGTTTGAGATAAGTTTTCTCGTTTGGTGGGTGTGTCAGAAATGTCAGCCCAATCAGCGGCAACATGTATATAAACCACGCGGTATTAAAGAGACAGCTCGCACAATGGGTATTAATGTAACATAAAAATACTATACATATATATGTAATGTGAAGTGACACTTTCATAAACTTTTCTATACTCCTCTGATTATATAATGGTAAATATTACAATATCATAGCACAACAATAGTGATCATCAATAATGATAAGCCTAATACTCACAATAAAAATAATAAGGTCTCAAAGGTAAGAAGTGGATCATCCTTCACCTGAAATGTTTGTCTTTTCATCCTGAAATGCGAGGCAAATGTTGGATCACAGTAATTAGGAACCACAGTTTCCACAAATTCCTTCACTCGATTGGGATGTTCTCTTTTATTCTGGACGGCAAGGGCAGTGACTGTAACATCCAGCGTGTTTTGCAGTATTAAACACGTATTTATACCGATTTCATCAGGCTCCAAAAAATTCTTCAAAAAGAACACAAAAAAAATAACTTTCTCAGCTGCCATAGTTGTAACTCTGGCGTAATCAGAACAGGGTGTTCAACGCACCACCGTTTCCGTTTAAAAAACGTTTTGTCGGGGCTGAACGCAACCTAGAATTAATGTTCAATGTTTGTCATGTGACAACACTGTAGCATACTACTAAAACATTATTCGTTACATATTGTATACTATTGTAAATAGTAGGCACTATCCGCTTGTTAAGTCGTGACGTAAGGAACGCCGTTTCTGGGTCCAAGCCCCTGCTAGTTTCATTTGAGAATGCCATCTCGACGGCCGTTTATGAGCGCTATTTATTCATATGAAACATTTAACATTTTAAAGAATTAAACATTTAAAATACTTACAGTCTACAAAACAGTCTCCGTGCTCACAGCGTCACAGACATTAATATTTTAACGATTTATAAGATGAATCACTGTCTGGCCATCTGGGATTTTGGTATGGAGATAAAGGTTATGATTATAATTTTTTGATAGTATTGCACCACATCATGTGTGTATATTAGAACCGTTTATTGTTTTCTTGTGGTATGAAATAGAGCGTTTGTACCCGGACGCCCCGCCGCGTGACGTCAGACTTAACAACCGAATGCACTGTATCCAAACTACAAAGCCACTGGAAGGCAAGCCTGCAACCTTTAGCCAAAAAAGCATAACGGCTACTGCTAACACGTGATTAAGTTAACCTTTACGCTTTCTCCAATGGTAAGAGATACATATCCTCTTATCTCCATATAATAATACGATCTCTGCTGTATTCACCTGTTTCCGCGGGGCGCTACTGTAAAAAAGAACGTGGGTACAACTTCCGGTGAGGCGGCGGAAGTAGCTTTCCAATGGTATTTTGTGTGCTAATTAGCGAAGAGGCTAAGTGTTTTTCCGGATCATTGTTTACTTTGTAAAGTTGCAAACCTTTATGAGATTATTACGGCACTCAGGGACAACATTTCAGTTTAGTACATTTATTAGTTAATAATATCACAATACAATAAACAGTTCAGGATAGATAGACCGGTGAGATCGCGCAAAGGTCTTTGGATTGCAATCATCTTATAATTTAGAGGAAAAGTAAACATAGGGTATATTATCAATATATTTCTAAATGTGTAAGCCTTTGGATTTAAGAGCCTTAATGGAGTTGTTTTGTGCATTCTTGTGATCGTAAATAAATGGAAGCAGGTGCAACTGAATAGGTATGTTTTCTTTTTATGTCAATATAAATATCAGTTAGATTTAGCATGATTGATGCTCCTGGCATAAATTAATAAATTACTGTTAAATCTTTAAATAAAAGCCAAACGTTCGCAAGTTTGGATCGCTAAATCTTGAATGACTGTCAACTGTTGAATGAATGAGTGTCACGCCCCGCTTGTTTACTTTGAACCAGAAGACACTCACACTTTTGACGCAATGCCTCATGGGGCGTAGGAAACTTGTGGATACTGGGCAGTAATCATTAAGTAGTAAGTTACTGTGCCATTTCGAACACAGCCCATCTCTGAAACGCAGCTTTTACACATGGATCGTGACGTTACAACCGGATTTCAAAGCTCTTGAAAAGTCAAAGTAAGATGTTTAAATCAAAAGACATATAATTTTCTGTTTATGGTTAATTTAACATATATAACAGTTAGCAATAAAATTATAATTTCTGTATTCAGAAATAATATATTTTGTATATTTCATGTGAATTGTCTCGGCGATACATTACTTTTATTTTGAAAGGTTTCATAGATGGTAGCCATATGTGAGGAAATGTTCACGTCACTTCAACTACAACCTCAGTTTATAATGTAGCTGCTAGCCAGTGAAAATAGATATATTATTCAGAATGTATTTCGATAATCAACGTTTTTTTATTTCAGGGTTCACCGCTGTGGATTACCAGTACCTGAGCGTTTTCAGCACCAAAGAGCCCTGAGTTGTGCTGTTATTTGCGGTTTCAGTTGTCTAAACAGGCTAACGCAGTAAGGCAGATAACACCTTTTGTTTCTCAAGGATGAGCTCTTAGATAGACAGTGAAAAATCTAAGAAATAAACACACATCAGTCGAAGTATGGATGAAAAATACAGCAGTAATGTTATTTCCGGTGGGAAGTTGGGGCGAGTTGAGGCTCCAGATGCCAGGTAAGACAAAAGTCTGTCCAAATATTACACTGAATTCTCTTACACAACTAGCACTATGTATATGGCCGTACGATGTAACACTGATGTTATGAGGTGGTGACCTTTTATCACGGTACCATAAGAAAACGTAGTTTTTTGTAGTTGCTAATGTCTTTTAGTGTACCATCTATTGAATGACTACCTCAGTATTCTTGAAATGCCAGTAAATACTATTGTCCATTGTATGTTTTTGTACCATACATAACATTAGTATGTAATGCATCCTGACACTGCACCTATCACTTTAGTACTTTTTAAAGTGTCTGTATAGTCTTTCTTGTTTACCACATTCAGAGAATACTTTGGTATTACCATAATGGTAGTGTCCCAAACCTATGGCATTGCTATGTTTTCCATGGTATTTTATGGTAATTGTAGGTTTTGTTTTTTGATAAGAATAGCTCAGCTTTATCTAATTTTCTACTTTAACTGAATGTTATTGTTGTTTTTCTTTCTTTCTTTCCAGACTGACTCGGTACATAGTATTACTCTACTTTACCAAGCTGCTGAAGGCTTTTGGGATATTTGAGTCATATGATCTCCTCAAAGTTGTGCATATTGTACAGTTTCTCTTTATTTTGAAAATGGGGTAAGGAGTGACATCACACATGCAAAAAAATGCAAGTTTTATGATTGTTTACTTAAAGTATTTCTGATCCTATAAATACCTCCTGTTTTCTGCATAGGTGTGCAATGATACTGGTTTTCTTTCAAAAGCCATTCTCATCTGGAAAAATGATCCCCAAGAGACAGGTAAAGTTCTTCTAATTCTAGTTTAACTTTTAAATTCCTCAATTTTAAAACTCATCACTTAGATTATGAAAAACTTATGATTCTGTCATCATTTACTCACCCTCATGTCATGCCAAACCCCTTTCGTTCATCTTCAAAATGCATGAAATATTTTTAATATTCTCTCGTCCTTTAGTCCATCCTTTGAAAGTCCATGCAATCATAACATTTCACACATTAAAAACATTCATAAAGATATTGTTAAAGTGATCCATATGAATAAGTGGTTTAATCCAAATCTTCTGAAGAGACATGATCACTTTATACTGTGATGAACAGATTCAATTTAGGCTTTTATTCACATAAACAATAATCAATGCACGTATATAGTACAACATCAACCGCTAGCCAGTAGCCAAATTTTAATACTGGCTATTGTTGATGCATTAAAAGTTACAGCAATAATAGCATGTAATGCTCATTCTGGTTGTGTTATGGAAGTAAAATGGATTGCAAATGCCATTTCATGTGGACCTATTTTGCAGTCAGACTTCATTTGTTTAACTTCTGATTTCAGTGGATCAAAATCTTCAAGCATGCTGTCATGAGCTGCGTCATTTCCCTGTTGGGTTTCTTTGGGTTGACACTCTGTGGGCCACTAAGGTATGTCTTTGTGCTTAATATAAAATAAATATGTTCCTTATTTTTGTTCTGTTATTTAGCATTTCAAGCATTTGGCCTAAACTGATGGGATTTCTTTCAGGACCCTTTTGCTGTTTGAGCACAGTGATCTGGTGGTGATTTCTCTCCTCAGCGTTCTCTTCACCAGCTCTGGAGGGGGACCTTCTAAGGTCAGAACTCTAGAGAAATCATAACCGTATCTCAGAATGAACCATATATACCAGCTAACACATTTCCATGTGTTTTTTTTTGTTTGTTTGTTTGTTTTTTTATAGACGAGGGGTGCTGCTTTATTCATAATTGCTGTGATCTGCCTTTTACTCTTTGATAATGATGATCTCATGGCAAAAATGGCAGAGCACCGTATCCTTACCACTACACCAGAAATGTATAAACTGTTATTATATCAAGGTGAAGTGTGTCAATTCTGCCCCTTTAATGACACTTTGCAGGCAAAATGGCAACTGTTTTCCAACAAAAAGGAAATATGGTGGAGCAAGATATTACATTTTTGATAAAAGATTTTATTCTTTGAAATGACATTTACAGATTAATCGTTCACAATATCATCATGAATGTGTATTTGGAAATGTTTACTTTTTAGTTTTATATACTCCTTAACTCTATTTATTTAAGCTGAGGGGCACCATGACAGTGCTCTTACCCATGCGCTGTACACAGGGATTGCATTTTTAGGTGTGGCGGACCACAAGGTGTGTTTTTGATCACTTTTTAAAAAAAAAAATCTTTAAGAGTGTTGTTATTGTTTACTACAGTACAGACTCAGATGAAGGATCAGTGAGATCGTGGTGATTAACTCTAATTTTTTGAGCAGGGTGGAGTGGTTCTGCTGGTTCTAACTCTGTGCCTGAAGGTGGCTTTCAACACGGCATCTAGAAAATTATCAGTGGAGATTGGGGGCGCAAAACGCCTATATGCTTTATCTAACCTTGTGTCCGCTGTAGTTCTGCTGCCCTGGGTCATAGTGCTGTCTGCAACCACTGAGGTAACAACCAGCAGAAGCTTTGTTTACTGTAGTGGATCTCAACCAGGGGTCCAAGCCCATTAGAGCGGCTCAGCAGACTTCCAAGGGGGCCTCAATTATTTTGTACTAAAATTATATACTATAATATACTAAAATTTTATACTAAAATTGTTTAAAATAACCTAAAACAACCAGAAATAGATATTTATTTTTTTAATTTTCCCATTCAAGAACTGTTTGTTTTCATTTGAAGAAGCAGGGTTCCTTGGAAAACCTGGATATATGAGTTAGCCTAACTCTCCCAATATCCTCATTCTGCAGAGCTTATTATTAGGTAAATTTGTGCAAATTATTTTTAAATTGTGCCAATGTGAACATGAGACATTATTTTGGTCTCTTTTCCCAAATGAGAAAGACAGCAGACTTGTGTTAATCAGTTTATTCTGTCAACTTTTAGGAGTCAAAAATTAACAGACATGGACTAAATGCCACAAAACTCCAAATCTGATTTCATTGGGAATAAGTTAGCACTTGAGAGTTTAAGTCAGTATAAACTGTATAAAACCAAAACTGTGCACCATCTTCAGATGCATTCGCGTTATTATAAATGCTTAAAACAATACAGACACTCTTGTAAGTTCCTGACTGTTTTTAAAATGGAAATCTGCAGAGTAAGGTGGAATCCTGGTCCGGGCTCATCTTGCCTTTTGCCATGGTCATCTTCTCTGTGATGATACTGGACTTTTACGTGGAGTCCATCTGCACGGCAAAGCTGGAAACCTCACGCTGTGCTCGATATGGCTCCATCTTCCTGTTCCTCAGTGGCCTGCTGCTGGCAAACTTCTGGACCCACCCGCTAACTGACCAGCTCAGAGTGATAAGTAAGCCAGGCCAGCAGAGTAGCACTGAGCATGTGCTGTCTGGTGGAGTGCTGGTCAGCGCCTGCTTCTTCATCATGGGTAAGTTATTATCTATGATATAAGATTTAATGCAAGGAATGTATTTGAAAGATTTATGTTCCCCCATCACAGAACCAATCTGATATGTAAATGTCAAGTCTACAATAGGGTGTAGATGTAAGGAGTTTGTGCTAAATAAAAAAAGTGGAAGAAGTAAATATTATCATCATAGTGTTGAAACAGGTTATTTAACGACAACAATATAAAGGTTATTTAACTACATCAATAAAAAGGTGTAGAAGTAAATACAATTAAAAGCAGCACATTTTACTTTGTCCTAATTGAATGTACCATTTGATGTTTTCAGCTGATAGCATACTGTCAGCCCCTTCTTCAAAAGGTCAGAAGGGAACACTGGTGGGTTATTCCCCTGAAGGAACTCCTCTTTATAACTTCATGGGCGATGCACTTCAGCACACGTCCCAGTCTCTGCCTCGCTTCATCAAAGACTCACTCAAACAGATCCTGGAGGAATATGACTCACGGCAGATCTTTTACTTCCTCTGTCTCAACCTGGTACGTTAGCTTCTGTAGGATGGCCACTCCAACTTGTGTGTTTATTAGATTTTGGTCATGAAGTGTAGAAGATGTGCTTCAGTTTTAATGGTGCTTTATTGTTAATTGTTTAGAATGTTTATTTCTTGTCATAATGACAGAAAATGAATTTTATGATTCAAATGTTTATAAGATTTAGAGCATTGGAGCAACGAAATATAATTGAATCCCTTGAAATTGTCTACTTTAACTGCCTGTCTGATATAACTTGCCAACAGTATATTGATAACAGTTTTGTTGTTCTTTGTTCAGGCCTTCACGTTTGTGGAGCTCTTCTATGGTGTGTGGACCAACAGTCTGGGGCTAATCTCTGATGGCTTTCACATGCTGTTTGACTGCTCTGCTTTGGTTCTGGGGTTGTTTGCTGCCCTCATGACCAGATGGAAAGCAACAAGGATATATTCCTATGGGTAAAGTAGTGCTGCTTGCTAATAGGATGTGAAATAAATGCACATTAAACATTTGTATGCAAGCAGACTGATTTGGATTGTGGACGATAAAATGCTCACAAAAAAAGAGCATACACAGGTGCTGTCTCATTTACCATTGCAGCAAAATCTTGAGATTGAAATCCAGTCATTCCCCAGACCAGTGTTAATTTTGCCATTTAGTTTTAATCTGAATATCATAAGATTTTAGTTGACTAAATCTACAGTACATTTAGTCAACTAAAATCTAATTTAGTTAAATTGTAATGCATTAAGTAAGCATTTCTCTAACAATACACAGATCCAACACACTGAAACACATCTGCTATTCTCCAAACTGTTTATGTTCACTTATGACAACCAAATGTACTTTACTCGCCAAAGCATATGGTTTTTGACCGTTCAAGAGAGCTCAATTGAGTACTTGTCAGGCATTACCACACTTATCATTGAGGTACTATTATAGTTTTTGTTTAAAATTTTATTTAGATTTGATTTTTAGTTTTTCTGCTTTCAGTGTAATTTTTGTTAAAAGTTTTAGTAATTTTTTTTGTGTTTGTCTTTTTTTTTTTTTTTATGGTTTTAGGTTTAGTTAACTATAATAATGCTTATACTTGTAAAATATATTGAATAATGTGTCAAATAATGTCCTTAGTCTTTCCTTCCTGTGACAGAAGATACAGTAGTTTACTATGAATTAAAATGTATTTAATTTAATTTCTATTTTTTTGTGTAAACAAAATAACAATAATGACCAGGGAAAAATAATAATTATAAACCATCCTGAAATACACCGTGACTCTTATTCTGAAATGTCTGCAGTCTGCACTGAAGCAGGCTGCTCATTTAAGTTCAGATGAGGGAGATAAAATATGCATTCTTACAACCATCTAAAACATATTACCATATAAACATTGGGTAGTAAACATTGTCATAATTTGTCGACATTAGCTTATAAGCAATCGCTTGTCATAAACGTGCGCTATTCATTAATTGCGAAGCAGTCTGAAGTGCTGCTGCGCGAGCCTGTAGAGCACGCAACAGCGTCGCATTTTCCCGCGTTTAGATCAGCACGTTACACTTCAAATGTGTGCATCTTCCACACAGGACCAAGTACAGGTCTCTGCAGGACAGTAATGATCAGTGGGCGAGGCCATAAACAGAGGGGCGTTTTTAAAAGCGTTACCTGATTTGCCCACATAAAGAGTGGGTAGGGTTTAGGGGGTGGGGTCGGGTCAAAGGGGATCATTATCACTGCATGATATATAAACACCCACTAGTTTGAAAACACCCACAAATACAGAAACGCCCACTTTTGTTCCACAGAGACCTCATACTCCATAGGACAGCAGTCCTGACTGGATATCTTCCCAACTCGTCCCTCTCTTTCTTTTTTGTCTCGTTTTTATTCGTTGATGAAAATTAGAGTAGATTCTTGTCATAGTTTTAGTCATTCAAAATGCATTTTTATTTAGTCGTCTCATTTTCGTCCGTGAAAATGTTGACGAAAATTAAGATAAATTATTCATCAGCGAAATTAACACTGCCCCAGACAGATTTTGCTCATTTTCAAGTTGGTCAAGTGAATTTTCTGTGCTGACTGACAGAAAACTGCTTGGTTTGAAAGTGACTTATGTGTTAGCTGTGCATAGTACATTGCTATTCTATTGACAATGGACATTTTATGGCTGGCAAAAGTTCGCTGAAATATCGCTAATGTGACCTTAAGGCACCTTAATGTACTGCATGACTTTTCAGAATCTGAAAAGTTCTTAAAATACTAGGCATCATACATCATTGCATCATTGCTGACTTTGTAAATGGTTACAAGGAAAAATGAAACCATTGAGGATGGCTCTACCAGAATTTCAAGTTGTTCCAAAACACAACCATATCATGCAGAAACATGCACCTTGTTGCTAGGAGACGCATTACAAATAAAAACAATATATTTTTTAAATTGGCTCAAAATATCACACGTTTGATATCCTCTGACTGGATGGAATCATAGTCTGAAGCTAAATAAATCTGTGTCCAAGCCTGTGTTCATCATACACTACACGATTTTTGGTGAAATCTGTTACCTCTGCGCAAAATCTGCAGACTTGCTATGACTCTCAGCAACTACTGTAAAATCATGTAGTTTATTCCAGCATTGTGTAGTGTATTCTAGCTTTTAAGCCCAGGAAACGACAGGCCGACATCACTGAACTAGCGGCGATGAAAGCTGACTAATCGGCTGCGTCTCAACCAAAAGGCCTAATGACGACTGTCAACTAGCAATGTGCGTTGTGTGCTGAGTGTAAGGAAATAACTGTCTATATCAGCAGGTTCAGTAGTCTATATTCGCCATTCAAAAAGGGAAACCAAAACTAGGACTGCAGATATACACAATATAGATATAATACAAATATATATATTTGTTCATATTTGTAAAAAGCAGCGCTTGCTTACCATTTTGGATATCAGTCATGCTGATCACTTTCTCCATTCCAGTCAGTTCGTGTTATTATGAAAATATTTGTGCATTCAAATACTTAGGTAAGATGACTTAAAATTAGAACAGACTTCTGTTTATACCTCCTTGACTTCTTTGCTCGCTTTCATCACTTTTGCTTTTATTCTCGTGCACTGACTTGTTCGCTAAGCTGAACAGCGAATCAGAATTCTTTCTCTCACTGAAGGCCCCAATGCAGATTCAACGTGCTGAATCGCCCCCCCAAAAAAACAATGTCGTCCGATTAGAGCCAACGGTGCAGAACACAACAAAAAAACTAAGCCAGCTGGCACTTAAAAAAAAGGCCAGACAGCCGACCGTGGTCTTGGTGTGGCCCGGGCTTTTACAGTGAACGAGGAACCTATCCAGACACATCCAGTGAACATATTGTCATAAAAACTTGGCAGTGGACTCAGTTAGCAACCACCCAGAATACATTAATAACCACACAATAAGGCAACCAACAACAACCCTCATTGTGGCGGCGGGTTTTAGATCACTCACATTTTCTTTAGAACTTTTCTTGAAACATTTGGTTTTCTTGTGCTATGTTTTAGTTTTTGTTTAAATTACCCATTTCCCCTAGAAAGTTTGGTCCTTCATCATAAATTGTGTTTCTATGATCACTTCTGAAAATGTAATTATGTTATGGAGTTATGGCTGTGTTTAACCTGTAAACCAGCAAGTGGTTGTTTTGATTACATTCTTTACAATGAATTCAAATTGGTTCATAAAACATGTCTGAATGATTCATTAGCAAATAATTCTGAATCAAGTTATTTTTAAAAATGATCATAATTGATGAAGAAGTCATGGAAACTCATTGGTGTGGGAACCCTGATTAGTGGACAAAATGGAATTGTGTTCTGTCATTTTTAGTGCTGTTAACAGTCTCTCATTTCAGGTACGGTCGTGTGGAGATTCTCTCTGGGTTTATCAATGGCCTGTTTCTAATGGTCATAGCTTTTTTTGTGTTCGTGGAGTCAGTCACCAGAGTCATCGATCCACCAAACATCAACACAGATATGCTAACGGTATGTACAGCTAACCTTCAAGACATTGTTGTCAGGGTTGACAAAGCTATTGCCAAGTTGGTGTCTTGAATTGGTTTTGCTAGTTGAACAAACAAAAGTGATGCAAAGTTTCACACATGAAATCTGTCACCTCATGCTCATGCTTGTCTTTAATCCATTTGTTCCTTAAAGCCAGTGTCGGTTGGTGGACTCCTCGTTAATCTGGTGGGCATCTGTGCCTTCAGTCATGCACACTCCCATGGGGCCTCCAAAGGTAGCTGCTCTGGGCATGACCACGGTCACTCGCACCATGGCCATGGGCATGGGCATGGCAGTGCAGAACACAGCCATGGAGGACATGGACACAGTCATGGAGGACATGGTCACTCTCATGGCCACGGGCATTCCCACGGGTCTGCTGGAGGGGGAATGAATGCTAATATGCGAGGTGGGTCTGTAATGAGTATGATTTGTGTTTATTATAGACGTGACAAGGTTAGTTAATCCAGAAATGAGTCAATTATAATTGATCAATTCTGATGCTTTTATGACTTTTGAAGATGACATGTCCTTATTCTGTTTGCAGGAGTGTTTCTACATGTGCTTGCTGACACACTGGGTAGTGTTGGTGTGATTATATCCACTATTCTCATCAAACAGTTTGGATGGCTGATCGCAGATCCCATTTGTTCACTCTTCATTGCCACACTGATTTTTCTCAGTGTCATTCCTTTGTTAAAAGATGCATGTGAGGTTCTTCTCCTGAGAACACCACCTGAAAATGACAAGGAGCTTAACTTTGCACTTGAAAAGGTATGAATAGAAAAAATATACACTACTGGCCAAAGTTTGGAATAATTAAGATGATTTAAGATGAAGATTAAAATGGCTGCTGAAGATTAAGTTTTGCCATCACAGGAATAAAGTACATTTTACAATATATTAAAATAGAAAACCCTCCTTTTATATTGTAATATTTCTCAATATTACTGTTTTTACTGTTTGTTTTGTTTGATCAAATAAAGGCAACCTTGGTGAGCATAAGAGACTTCTTTCCAAAGCATATTTTAAAAATTGCAATTCCAAACTTTTGGCCAGTTAATGTAGCTTAACATTTTTGGATTACCAAATTGAATGCTTTACATTGCATATTATTTAATGCTTCCTTGTTTGTCTAAGATTCAGAAAATAGAAGGTGTTTTATCCTACCGTGATCCACACTTCTGGAGACATTCTGCCAGTGTCATTGCTGGAACCATCCATCTCCAGCTCATGTCTGATGTAGTGGAACAGCGAGTTATTCAACAGGTATGAATGCTACATCTTAAAGATGGTTTGTTTACAAATTTACAACAATTTGTTTCGCCTCTTCAATGTTTGTATTACCATTTTACCAAAGGATTAGACATTTAAGATGTGTCCCAATTCAGAGGCTAAATCCTTCGAAAGATGTGGACTTCAAAGGCCACGTATTCGAAGTCCACAAAGGTCAGACCAAACGTGGTTAAATAAGATGGTCTAGGATATTAAGTAAAGATCATGTTTCATGAAGATATTTTGTAAATTTCCACCCATAAATATCTAAAAATTTTATTTTGATATATTGACCCATAATTGATCCTCATGACTGGTTTTGTGGTCTAGGGTCACATATATTTAAAAATTACAAATGCAGTGAAAATACAGGTATCAGTATCGGCGAGTACCAAAAATGAAGGTATCGGTATAGGCCTCATTGTGGGGAAAAAAGTGGTATCAGTGCATGTTTTTTTTTGTTTTTTTTACATTTGTATCATTAGATATTTGAGTAAGTTGAAACACAGTACTTATATTTAAAAGTGTAGTCCGGCAATTTCTCTCGAAAAAAAAAAAAAAATCCTGTCATCATCACCAGCATTCAATGAATACCGTGGTAGGCTAGGCCACGAGGGATCCATCCATCATTGCCCAGGAAATGAAGGATGCATTTTGAGGCCGCATTTGAAGGAGCTTTCAAATTGGGACAGCCACTGTGACGCAATGTGGCCTTCGAAGGATGCAGCCTCTGAACTGGGCTGAAAACTTTAGTTAGATGTAATTTTCCTCTTCATTTTTATTTATTTATTACTTAAACTCCATTTCTGATTTCAGATCTTGTGTATAATAACCTACAATTTTTGGTTGTTTCGTGTATTGGTTTTATTGTTTTGGCCAAAAATAAAGTAACTTACTGACCAATTTGTATTGCTTACACTGAAATTTTTCTCAGGTGTCTGCTGTGTTGAAGGATGCTGGTGTTAATAACCTGACTATACAGTTGGAAAAAGAGGCTTACTTCCAGCACATGTCTGGCCTAAGCACTGGATTCCACGAGGTTCTAACCATGACACAACAGATGGAGTCCATGAAATATTATAAAGATGGCACATGTATCATGTAAACTGTTGTTTTAACACATTTAAATATTACGAAATAAAGGGATCAAATGTGTAATTTTAATCTCATTTTTTAATTAAAAAAATGTTTTAATAAAAATGTATTTTATGATGTCTACCACAGACTCTGTCTGGTTCCTAACAGTTAGTAAAATATTATATTATTTTATATTGCATTCTTGTCAGATTCCAATAATTTCCTTTGACACAATCACTTGTTTTTTCCACCATACATAAAAATATTTTTAAAAATTCACTGTAACACAGTGACAAAAATTACATATCAGAAACAAGTGAACAAATGAAAGCCATAACTTAATAATATCCATTTATTTGTTTAATAATGTATATTTACAGGCAAGGTCTTTGTAAGACCTGATTATTAGTCCTGATTTGTGGGTTGGCAGGGCATATGAAATCCTATCACACAATGATTTAGTTTTTCTAGTAACATGAAGTAAGAAATCAAATAATTAATACATGTTTCAAACCACTTATACAAATAATAGTACATAAAAGAAAAAAAATAGGTTGCACAAATAAGTGCACTTTAAAATTATACATTTTTTGTGGTACTGGAGAAACAGAAGCAACAACAGTACTTATGTTCATCATTTAAAGGAAATTTTTGATGGTAATACAGATCATATAAGCCTATGCATTTAGATGGTATGTATAAGCCTATAAAAACATTAGTGTGGTATTTGCAATTGTTTAGGTGTGCAAATTATGTAATTATATTGAATTAGTAGCCGTAGTAGTAAATAGTATTATCATTTATCTATTTTTACATTAATAATTATACTCTAGTAATAAGTGACAGCTTCTTACATAATAGGAACATAAGTTGGGTATTCTCAATATGAGCAATGTTGTTGATATTTCAACAAGAATGAAGTTTATGGAAAAGTGCAGCTCCGCAGCAAAAGGTGGCAGTGGAAAGCACGCAAACTCTAGTACACTACAAAAAGAACACATTCGACTGGAATCCCCGCCCCTGGGCGTCACGTGGTCATTAGTTGTCCTGGTAACGCATTGAAATCAGGTGCGCCTGAGCCAATCAGATCCCAATGATTTTCGAACCCAGCGAATCACGTTCGAAAGAGCGACAATTTAAACCACAGAGGAAATTCAATGTTACATCGAGCTCGCTTGAGTATAATCAACCAGTTTGTTCATCGAGTCACAGCAAAAATTCTCCTGAAATAATGGCTCTCCGTGTCACAAGGGTAAGTTGTTTTTAAATGCCTTTTTATTTGTATCTTGTTTATCAAAAGTGTATGTCTTACCATATTAAACTCGATTTTTTTTTTTTTGATACGCAAAGCTCTGAAATGCCTCCTTATCTTGTACGTTACTATGTTAATGTATGTGTGTGGTTTTACCTGCTTTAAGTTCAGTACATCTTTACAAATTATACGTAATGCGTAACTCTTAAAATGCATGTTTTAAAGATTACGTTTTAGTTCGCATTAGTGCTGTTAACTGGCTAGAATGCTTCCGATCCTCGTGTAATCCCTTCAGAAAACGTTTCCTAGACTTCCTGGTATTGCTGTATTTTAAAGATGTATAGCATGACCAATTACCCTACTCTTTATGCAGAATTTACCTGTTACCCTTTTTGTCTTGAGTAGAACACCCGCCTGGCCAGCAGCGAGAATCAGAACGCTCTGCCCGGAAAAGCAGCTGTAGCGAACAAGCCCGGACTCAGACCCCGGGCCGCGCTGGGGGAGATTGGCAACAATCCGCAGACACGACAGGCTTTGAGGAAGAAGGTAAGTACCGTCTCTTCTCCAGACTGTCCCCTTCCAGTTTTTTTTTCTTCTTCTCTCAACCGTGCTTAACCTTCTTAAAACAGGAGGTGAAGGCTGCACCCAACGCGGAGGTTGTGGCTGAGAAGGCGCCTGTGGTTCAACAGCCCAAGAAGGAGTCTCCTAAAGTTAAGCATGACGTTCAGGTGAGCAGTTAATTCGCTTAAAGGGTCAGTTCACCAGAATATGAAGTCCGTAGTATAGAAGCTATTGTGCCATGACTAAGTCAAGAAAGGGGCAGCTTGCCTCGTTTCTAAACGGCCTAGTCTTTTTCCAAGTCTCCTGGCGTTAGGCTGGGTTGGCGCACTTTTGGTTTTAACGTGTGTAGATTTAAACTTGTTTGCAACTTAACTTGACCGGTCAATTTGCTGCGCATCCTGAAAATGTGGCTAGCTCTAGCTGACTCCTGGATACTTCCAATGTAGACTAGGCAAGTATGTAAGGGGTGGGACTTAATATTTCAAAGGGGGTGCTAAGAAAGTTATGTACTTCAATACCCTGCACTTATTGCACTTTAAAGTTAACTTTTACCCTAAACTATACCTTTACAAGGTCTCATTGAAGAGTGTACAGCTAAGAACAGTAGCATCAATTTTGCTTAACACCTTTTGTTACATTATCAGCTCTTTCAACAACGGTTCATTAACTTGTCAACTACAGTCTTCTAGACATAGAAAATGAAGGAACATGTAGTGGATTTTTTTTTTTTTTTTTTTTTAATGCAAACAACATTGAAAAGAGAGCAGGATGTTGGGTGACATGTCGTCAGAAGTTGAACTTGACACCATGTTTTAAAACTGTGAAACTGAAAGCCAATTTGGTCAAATGTGTTTAGATAAAAAAGTTTAGATGGAAAACTTTTTTTTTTTTTATCACTACTAGGCTAGCTAGGGCAAACAAAATGCAACTTGCTAATCTATTTGATGTTTAACTAGTGAATATTCAAAAGATCAGGTTACCTACTCCCCATTAGCAGATTACAATGAGAGATTGCTCTTATCTTATGAAGTATTCTGAGATGTGTCTAAAGTCTGGTCTTCTGCTTCATATTTCATTGCTCTCCAATATGATGGCTGTTGAGGCGCTTGATTGCTATTCCTAACATGTGTGCTGTACCTGAATGTGCAGTGACTCCTCCCCCAGTAAAACCACTTTTATAGGCACGCTTGAACAAATAAAATAAGGGATAATGTTATGGTCATAATGACCGCTACAGAGCTCTAGTTTTAACCAGCAGAGGTTAGTGCCCCTAACGCTGGCTCTGAAGCTTTCAGATGTTTTGCTATGGTTCTGAATTCTTGCATTATCAATCCTCCTATTCTGCTTTAATGCAAAAAGATTCATTCTCCTTTGCAGATTTTGTCTGAGCCTTCTTCTCCTGTTCCCATGGAGACCTCTGGCTGTGCTTCGGATGATCTCTGTCAGGCGTTCTCTGATGTTCTGCTTAATATCAAGGATGTGGATGCAGATGACTATGATAATCCTATGCTTTGCAGTGAATATGTCAAGGACATCTATTTGTATCTCCGTCAGCTTGAGGTTTGCAGAAAAATGCAATATAGTTGTTATAATAATAAATTGTTATAATAATGGTGTTCAGCAAGGTGAGCTTTTCTGCTTCTCTTGTAGACGGAGCAAGCTGTTAGGCCAAAATATCTGGAAGGAAAGGAAGTCACAGGAAACATGCGTGCCATTCTTATTGACTGGCTTGTGCAAGTACAAATTAAGTTCAGGTTACTTCAGGAGACCATGTACATGACTGTCGCAATCATTGACCGCTTCCTTCAGGTGGGTCCTCTTTCCAGTTTTCACCTCACTGCATCATCTCTTAGCTTTTTTTTTTTTTTTTTTTTTTTAATAAATGGCCTTCTCTTGTCCCTCAATCAGGATCATCCAGTTCCAAAGAAGCAGCTACAGCTTGTTGGTGTAACAGCAATGTTTATTGCCTCAAAGTATGAAGAGATGTACCCACCAGAGATTGCAGACTTTGCCTTTGTGACAGACCGTGCCTATACCACTGGTCAGATCCGGGAGATGGAGATGAAGATCCTGAGAGTCCTTGACTTCGGTTTTGGAAGACCTCTACCACTACAGTTCCTCAGGAGAGCCTCCAAAATTGGAGATGTAAGCTGATTTACCTGTCTCATCAAAAGGGCTTCTGAGCTGTTGCATGTTCACATTGTTAATGCTAATATGGTTTGTCTTGCAGGTTACTGCAGAGCATCACACGTTGGCCAAGTACTTCCTGGAGCTCACCATGGTAGACTATGACATGGTCCACTTTCCTCCCTCCCAGGTGGCCAGTGCAGCTTATGCCCTCACCCTGAAGGTCTTCAGCTGTGGTGACTGGGTAAGGTCTTGGTCTTTAAACTTTTCTCTTTTTTTTTTTTTTTTTTTTTTTTTTTAAAATAGCTGCACACTTTAAATGACACTCCCTTTTTCTTTTGGCCATTTCTCAGACACCTACTCTTCAGCATTATATGGGCTACACAGAAGATATGCTGGTTCCTGTGATGCAACATATTGCCAAAAATGTTGTGAGGGTCAATGAGGGGCTCTCAAAGCACCTGGTAAGTGGCTTCAGCCTGACATTAAGTTTGCCTACTTGACTTTGGTTCAAGTGGCTGTGTAGTGTCGATGTATTTAATGTGACCCACTAAAGTTTGTTCTCCTCCAGGCTGTGAAGAACAAGTATTCCAGTCAGAAACAGATGAGAATTGCTTCAATTTCTCAGCTCAAGTCATCCTTGATCAAGGACCTGGCCAAGCAAATCTCATAGTGTAGGGTTGTTGAAGAGACTTAAGCACTGTGTGCTGCCTTGTAAAAATTGTAACTTATGCATGCTTTTACTGTTGCAACTTTTATTGTTTAAGATGTTTTTACAGGTGTTTTCATCTGCACTGCCATGTCCTGAGTAAAGGTGATCTTTTAAAGTTGGATGATTCAATGTTTATGCAGCCTTGTACATTTGATTTCAAATAAACATTTTAACATTTTAAACTTAAGTGGTGTTTCATGGTGACAATGATTTGATGGCTAAACATTCTAGGTTTGAGCTTGCTTTTTCAGACAGGAGAAACTGTAAAATCCCTGTTGGCCTCCTGCTCCCCTTTGGGTTTTATGATAACCTGAATGGAGTCTGTGGTTGACATCTATAAACTGACTTTTGGATGGGATCAAATTACTTGAGTTGATATGCACTCCTGAAGAAACCCCTTTTTGCTCACCAAAAGATGCATTCTTTTAGTAACTTAATCTACGAAATATTGTGATGGACACTTCTAGCACTTAAACATGCACCTGCCATTTCACTTGGCCCTTTACCTGACCTCCCCTGTGTGGGAGCACCCCCCCATTGATCTACCCATATTTTAGGCAACTTTAATTTTTTAGATTGCTGACTTTTGTTGTGTGTTTGATTTACTACTTGGACTTTTAGTCCATTTTATGATTTCAGTTGAATTTCAAACTATTGTTGGGGACAATTCAATAGCTCAAGGTTTGCATGGTTGTAAAGATTTTTAGCTCAAGTATTTCTAACTGCAGACAATTTTGCACTTAAGTTTCTGCTGGTTGGCCAGTTTCTCCAAAGCAATTAAACTATTTGGTCCCAATTTAACTAGTCTTTAATTACCAAGTACTAACACTTAAATTATTTGATACAATGCACTGTGCATGCATTTTACATTTATACTAATTTTAAAAATCATATCTGCATGTAATTACATCTGTACTGTTAAGCCTTTCCTTACTCTTTAATGCACCCTTAAACCTAACCATCCCAATTGCAAGTTTTTGTTTTTTTGCAATGCAATCTGAACATTGAGCATATTTATACAAGTGCATAGTAAAGGACACCTAATATAAAGTGACCAACTGTTTTAATTTGTTTTCGTTTTGTTACCTTTTATTGCCAGGGTTTTTGCCTGTAGTTTAAAATGTTGCTGATGCTTCAACTTTTTACAATGTATGCAAAAAGATGCAGTTTATTGCTCAAGCTTTGCCTTTTATTCATTTAGACTTCCAAAATTAGGAATGCAACAAAATTCATTCTAAGTAGTACAATTAATACAAAATGTCAAAGATTGTTTCTATAGTTTTCTTTTACGTTAGTGCAGTAAGATTCAATCAAATCCTCAGAATAGCTAAAGGATACTCTAGAGTGAAATATAGTGGTGGCCTGTAGGTGGTGGTCTTTCATTATTAATCATGTGAGAAAGGGCTTCGCAAAAGTAAACAAAGGGGCTTTTTTTGAATTTTATATTTGACTGGAATAGTGTTGTGATGTCCCATAAAACACAATGACAATTGCACTTACACTTTAGAAAATGCTGAGTGTTTCAAAAAATTAAGCCAAAGAATTGAGAAACTGTAAAAGCCTATTTGGCTTTATTTGAAGAACATTGTGTGAACATTAAGTGCACTGAATAAATCTTAAGACCTCTGAAAGATATTCAGATCTTAACATGAATAAATTAACATAGCCTATTGAGGAGACTGTTGTCACTTTGTAAAAAAAAAAAAAAAAATGCTATTCATTTAACATGTTAACATGCTATTTGGATTGACACAATATGAACCATTTTAACTAAAACCATTATGAAACAGCCAAAAATGTAAAAGGTGACATTATTTGGGCCAAGAGATATTGTAATTAATCAGTTGATTTAAAAGCATTACATTTAAAACAAATGAAAACTTGCTCAGACCTAACATTTATGAAAAATATCCTTGTTCTGTTCAACCTTTCAGTTAAGAGCTACCGTTTAGTTCAGTTGACTCTTGTATTAATGGATGTTTGGCTCAAAACTACATAGTCACTGAGATATAACCCCTGTGACAACTTCCCTGTATGATCATGTGTCAAAATCTGGGATCTGCACACAGCTGCTGCTTCGTATATTGACTACGAAGTCTTCTTTAAGAGGGAAGGACTTACCTCCTTTGCTCCACCCTTAGTGGTTGTGCTCCTCAGGGACCGGTGATAATGAGTCTCAGTTTCTCTGGCAGGCTGCGCTGGTAAATGCAGGTCCGGGCTGAAAACTCATACTTGCACGCTGAGGTCATGACTGGCCAGTGAGATCAGTTTACAAGACAGATTCCACGTGAAAAGAAGAGCCATAGGGCTGCAGTTCAAATATTCAGCTTCAGCACTAAAATGGATGTTTCATTGTACACCACTGTTTGTCTGCATTACGCTATCACAACGTTCCTAGAGCAGAACATCTATCATATAAAGGAAATTCAGACAGCCACTCTGATTTGGCCCTGAAATCTGTTCCTTATAAATGCTAATATAACGCAATACATCCAATTTCTTTTTATATAATAATAATAATGGGTTATTTTACCAAACACAACGTGTTTCTTTCTTTTGTTAGTCCTGGATCAACATTTTTGCCAAGAAACACAGTAACGCTATCCTTAACCCTTGCCATGGTAAAACAAGCCTAGCTTACTAATAACTAATGTATAGAATTGATATTTTTTGTCAGAAATGGCTTTGGCAGTGTGTTCAAGCGCCAACATGTACAATGGTATTTATGATCTGATGTGTTTGAGTCTGGCTCAGGCCATACATTTAAGATTTGATTATATTTTTGTGAAATATGTGTCACCTGAGGTGAATTAAAGGGATAGTTCACACAAAAAAGAAAATTCTGTCATCATTTACTTACCCTCAAGTTGTTCCAAGCTGTATAAACTTCTTTGTTCTGCTGTACACAAAGGAAGATATTTGGAAGAATGTTTGTATCCAAGCAGATCTCACCCCCCATTGACTACCACAGTATTTTTTTCCCCCTATGGTAGTTAATGTGGGGCGAGATCTGCTTGGTTACAAACATTCTTCCAAATACCTCAGCTTCTTTTCACTGTGTTTATTTTAGCCACACTTCATATATCACTGGCATGGTGCAAAATGGAATAACTATCCACTTCCTGTGAACTGATCAGACTGAACATTTAAATCTCAGACAATTTGAAATCCCACTTAAAATGACTGAATTACCTGAAATCCACTTCGCAATACACTTATTGGACTATTATAACTAACAGCTAATTTTTTCAAAATAATGCAAAGAGTATGCGTTGCTAATGTAAACCATCATCTCACACTGAGTTACATGTACAATAGTCATTAGTCATTTAGCAATTTTTTTTATTTGTTTTTTTATTCAAAGTGACTTACAAATTACTAGGAACATTTTAAACAATTTATCATGAGTTGTACAGTTAGGGGCCATTTACATGACTGTTTTTTAACCAAAAAATTTGCACGTTTTGGCCATTCATTTACACAACAATGGCGTTTTGGCGGCCTGAAAAAGTACAAGTCAAGGTGCATGTTTTTAAAAACAATACCGCTACTGTCATGAATTTGTAAAAAAAAAAAAAAAGATGTTATGTGTATTAGGAGTTCAGTCTATATGTGCATAGTGTTTGTTTACAAAGTGACATCGCCAACTACTGGCCTGGCAGCCTAAAACTAGTGCTTTTAGTCATTTCCGCGGTCTGCGGATCGGTATGGACAGGGATCGTTTTGACAATGCTGCATTCTGTACACAAAAAAATGCAAAGGAAAAACGTTTTAGTTCAGTTATTCACTTATTCAGTTTATATCTCACAATCTGACTTTTTATAATCTTAAAATTCTGATAACTAAGACTTTATTTCACATAATTGTGACTTTTTTTTAAGTATGGTTAAAGGTTTTTTTTTTGTTTTGTTTTTACTGGAAACAAGATAAAAATACTGATTAAGAATTGCATTTTTATAGTAAAGAGATAACTGCAGTCTCCAGATTGATTACTGTACCTGTGCCTCTCCTCTCTCAATCTATAAACAGACTTCGGGAACCCATCTGAATGAGGTGCTGACACAACCATGTGGAGTGGACGGAGAGACACTAATAAGAGCACAGCTGGCAACTGGGCCACAGTCTCTCAGAGCCTGGAACCCCATGCATAAATAAACACAGAGGCATTCATTTTCACAATTTATAGATTTTCAAGTAAAAGCCCAATGTGCTTCCTGAACTTTACAGACCTCTGCTGTTCTATGGAACATGAAGGGAAGAAAGTGCTCTTTTGTGCCCAAGTCTCAGTGTTTGGTTTTATTCAGGTGTGAACAGACATTAAGACTGTGGTGTTCAGAAGCATCATGCCCATGCAAATGGAGGGCACATGCCCCCTCAGATTATTGAGCCAAGTTTTTGATTTTGAACTTAAAAACAATAAATGTTTATTGAAATATCAAAGAAAAATACAAACAAGCATGATGATAAACAACTGTTAAGATTACATTTTAATTTGGTTTTGGTTTAATTAATTTCTTAAAAAGAATTTCTTCCTTCCCTGTGGTAATACCTAGTGTGTTGGGTGTACTGTGACTGGTACCTGAAAATTAAACAAATTAGGTTCATGATGCCTCTGGTTGTGTCAAGTTAATTAGTAGGCAAAACTTTCATCAACCTAAAGGCTGAATATGCCTTTTCTGTCTGACTGGCACACTTCTACTCTTACAGACAAAGACACCTTAAATTGTGCAGACTATTGGTATGCTATTATTTTGTTATGCTATCAGAATTTTTTACTTGGCAGATAATAAAAGAGAGAGAAGGGTGGTCTCTTTTGATTTAAACCGGTAAGTAATCACCTAGCAACCACCCAGAAACAACTGCATAGCAACAAACTCAGAACACATTATCAGCCGCATAGCAATATCCTGGCATCAAGCACAAGCAGATACCACTCCAGTATACATAATTAACCATGTTTAACCAAGGTGTCTTTGTAAAAGTATATAAAATTGTACCAAAATGTAAAGTGAGTCAGCAGTTCCAAATCATTCACTTGGGGGAAAGACAGTGAACTTTATAGATCTAAATGGGTGGCATCGTATTGACTCCATTGACTCTGCAATGACCCCATAATGAGTTGTGCAATCATAGATGTATTGCTGAATTGTGGCTTGAATCATTTAGCTACAATCCCTATATATAAACACAGATGTTTGGCACCTCTTCCTCAATATGAGTTTATGTGGCAAATCATATTTCTAGTTCAAACTTTACATTTGCCTCAGTGGTGAAGAAACAAGATATGTCATGATTTCACATTTCTTGAACATTAGACTAAAAAAAAAACATTGTCATGTCATTGACTATTTTTCCAGTCTACAAGTACAAAAATAAAATAATTTAACCTCAAATCAATTTTTCATGTCCACAGTCATGTATTGTGGGAAAACACACAGACGTTATTGCAAAATGTATTTATTTAGTGATTAAGGGCTGGCTGGCTGTACATTATCTCTCCCTGATGTAAAAACAAAAACACACCAACCAGAAAAGCAAAGTTCAAATTCTGCTTGATATTTTCATGACTGTTGAAAAGCAAAAGAGTTTTTTTATCATTTGACTTGATTTTGACCACATCACCCTACTGTCATAAATCTTCACAAAGAAGCTTGTCTGTTTGTGTCAACACACAGTAAATTATCTCTCAGGGTCACTTGGTCACCTCTGCTGTCGTCCGGGTCATGTGCTGTTGCAGACAGTTTTGTGCAGGATTCTCAGGATCAAAATGATTATTTTCTTTTGAATAACAAAAGATCTATTTATTATTTTTCAATAGATATGATGTCTCTGAGCTGCCACTATGAATGATGCAATCCTTAATTCACAAATAGATTTTTTGAGGGGCACAACCTCACAAGGTTTATTCTCACGAGCCATAAGAAAGTATATTAACACTGTACAAAAAGGTTTCTTTAGTTAACATTAGTTAACTACTTTAGTTAACATGAACTAAGAATTGACAATACTTCTACAGCATTTATTAATTTTAGCTAATGTTAAAATTACAACATTTACTAATACATTATTAAAAACAAGTTGTATTTGTTAACATTAGTTAATGCTCTGTGAACTAACATGAACAAACGATGAACAATAGTATTTTTATTAACTAACACTAACAAAGATTAATAAATATGTTCATGTTAGTTAAAACATTTCTCGCATTTGTAAAACACCCATCTCAAAATAAAATAATCAGATTTCCTCTTGCTTGTATTTATTTTCTGTACACCCTTGTTGTCTTATTTTATGCCTTGTAATCTGATGCAGGAGCTTCTGTCACTCATCACCAACATGATTTCATTAAAGCTGCTCAAATAACACAGAAAAATCAAGTCAAACATTTGAGCGATGAGTGCTAATTCAATTCAGTTATACCCCTGCCTTGACTTCATTTCCCAAAATGTCTTGTTTTCCCCTCACGCACACAGCAGCAGCACTTATTGATTGGATTCAGTCAATAAAGGCTAGTTTCCTCTACTCTGATCCTAATGCACTTAGGGAGAAGGTCCCTGCCTGCATGACTGCTGCCAGGTTATACCAGAACTGAAAGCAGAGCACATAAATTATTCAGGAGCTTCTGCTTCTGCCTAGGCCTCCATTAATGATGTCACCCAACCCCGTGGAGCCAGACATTGTCCCATGGGATGTTATGGTTGTGGGGGTGCTCTCCTATATATAGCTCTCCTAATAAACACAGAAAAATGCATTCTCAATAAACAGCATTATAATATTAACATAAATACAATGTACCTTGCTAGACCATTACTCATTTTTAAACATTTTCCTAAATGTAATAATTGTTTTAGAGCTTTTCGGTTAATTTTCAAGCTTATTACATAAAATTACCTACCTAGTAATTGTTATGATTTGTTCTGGCTCTATTTTTTGAATGTTTAAAATTCTTTATAATTCTATTGACTCTCTCATTTCAAACATATTTTATACGTTCTTTGGTCTTTTATATGTTTGGTTGCTTTTTTTACATTATTTAAACAATGTTATCTACATGTTTATTAAAATTGATTCTTAATAATAATTAGTTGTCTACTGATCATTTGTATCACTCTTGAAGTTAAAAAAAAACATAACAGTATAAACAATATACTATTACATAATATATAAGAAACAAAGTGCAGAACACTTGAGCAACCTACAAAGATAGATAAATGGTATTATTTACAGCAGTAGAGCAGTATGAATTGTATCTGTTGGTCTGTCATGCTTAGAGTTCTGGGAAGTCAGCTGAACGTATTCTTCCTGGACATGGAAAATCAACACAGAAAAGACTGAATCAGAGAGCCCCTGGATCGCCAGGCAGACATTAAGAGTTCAGAACCTCCAAATTATTGGCTTGAGCAGTGATCCATGTTATTGTTGTTTATAATTAACGGGAAACCCTTGAAACCCTTTTAGTTTATCCTAGTGGTTTATTTAAAATGTAACAATTTTTGTTGAAGTCTCAACTATCTAAATTAGCTCCATTTTAACTCGCAGAGTGAAACCCGGAAATGTCTCTCAAATTAAGTATACACTACATTGTATACACAATGTAGCGGTGCTGGTTTACAAACCTGTGATTTTCTCTAGTGGTTTGTCAACAGCATTCTGAAAAGCTAGCAATAAACACTTTTAGTAAGGCATGTTAGTAAATTAGGAGTTAGTTAAAAATTATTTTAACTTTATATGAGAAATGTGAAATTCAGTTACAGACCGTTGCTCAATACTGTGGGCACCATATGCTCAGTGAAGCTGTATAGATGGTAATGGGATTGTTAATGGGCTTTGTATTGTGTTACAATGACATTACAAATCAAGATAATGTTACAAAAAGTGCTCCTTTTAAACAGTGAAAATGCTTATTTTAGTACATTTAATCTTAAATGTATAGTTTTGTTGGATTTATACTGAATATTGTATAATTTTTCCTGTATTTGTCATTATGAATGAATATGCTTATACTGTCATTAGCATATCAGAGCGTTATCAGGAGATGTCTGTAAAAAACACGGCTCTAAGCTATTGAATATCAAAGTTATTAGTTTGGCCTCAAGCCAAACAGAATCATTTTGTACTTATAGTATTCACTTAACATTAGCCAGATTTTAACAATTGTTTATTATTGCTTTCCTAGAGAGCTCAACATTTTCCTTCAAGGAGACAGATGAATAACAGAAGAATAAAATGTTTCCAGATGTCAGATTTTCTTTTTTAAACTGTAAAAAGGGTATAATTACTTGAAAAAATGTGAGGTCTTTTCCAAAGTAATTTTCAGGCATTTTACATGCACTGGTGTTTAGGTTATCTCCATACACAAACTCTTGCTGTGCTGGCATTCTTGCAATTCATTAATCTACTTTTAAACTCATGCTTTAATATTTATTCTTTTTTTTTTTTTTTTTCAACAAAAGGAATCCTCAGAGATTTCTTTCAGAGATCAGAGAAAAACAAAAAAACTAAACAAAACGTACATTAAAGTTGAAATCCAACCTGAATGATGACAACACAGAATAAAATACTATCACTAGTGATGATCAAATCCTTTTAACAGCTTATTTTACAGACTTTGTGTAAGCCTTCCACTTTTTTTTTACAAAACCTTTTTGCTCTCTAGAAACCCAGTCAGTTTGGGTTAAAATTCTTTAAAAGATCTAGGCTTATAAACACTGAATTAATACCAACATATAAAATTAAATAAAGGACATGCATCAGAAAAATTGGGAATGTTGGACAATAAATATATTAATATAACAGCTTGATTTTGCAGTGTTGTCTAATGTCCGTTAAAGCAAAAGTTTCCAAAAGTGGGAATTATGCGATAATGGACACGGCAATGCATCATGTATTATAAAATCGTTATGTTTGTAGCGTGATCCATTAAAACCGTACAATATAGCCTATTTCAATTCAGACCTAGTGGAGTGATACTATTACTATTACTCCACTAGGTCTGAAATATATTGTTCGCTGCAAACATGATGATCTTAAATTTATTAACTATTAATTTACTATTAATAAATGTGTAAAGTTGCATAAAATGGAAATACTCAATAAAGTAGGCTAACTACGTTACTTCAGATGGTTGAATGGTCGGATTCCACAACTGTTAAAATAAAACATGACAATACAACATTTACTGTAGGTGCCATAAAATTTACTCATGATTTCATTTGAAAAATGTTCTTTTGCGCTTCTGATTTAGCAGTGAAATTCGCCGATTTTGGGTGAGTAAGATGTAAAGGATTCTATGGTCCAGTTAGTATTTTCACCCCATAATGGCGGCCTCGCCACCGGAGCGAATCTTACTGATTATGTTCACATAAAAAGAGAACACGTAGCTAGGCCTACCTATTCATTTGCACCTGCTTCCATTTATTTATGATCACAAGAATGCACAAATCTATTGATACAATATCATATGTTTACGTCAAATTTCTGAGCATTTCTATTCATTTTCCTCGAAATTATGCGATGATTGCAGTCCGAGGACATTTGAGCGATCTCTCCCGTCTATCTATACTGTTATCCTTTCAGCCAGAGCAACAGAGGGAGCTCATGAGAAGAAAAAAAGGAGTTATGAGTTATACGAGTTAACCGAGTGTTACAGATATGCGTATTTGTCCGGTATCAACAAAGGCACAGGGAAGAGACAGATAAACCAAATAAATGCACGATTATAATCATATATGAGTTGTCTACGTTCCTCAAGCATTCTCTGGTATTAACGTGTGTATTTATTATCCAATGATTAGCATAAGTAGCTTTTAGCATTGCATATTTGACAGTGGAAACGCGACTGGCCCTGACATGCATGAGCACGCCTTTGGCCGACAGTGGAAACGCATCAGTGACAGGTGAAGCGGGTTGTTCATGTATTGCAGGGCCAATACGCTTTTGTAGTCATGCAGCAGCATTTATGTGGAGGGTCAGTAAAGTAAGGATAATTAAGGGCAAAAAAAAAAATTGTTTATTGTGATATTATTAACTAATTGTACTAAACTAAAATGTTGTCCCTGAGCACCCTTACAACATCTCTCATTAAGGTTTGCAACTTAAAGTAAACAATGATCCGAAAAACACACGCCTCTTCGCTTATTAACACAGAAAATACAATTGTAATACTACTTCCGTTGCCTCACCGGAAGTTGTACCCACGTTCTTTTTTACAGTAGCGCCCCCCGGAAACAGGTGGATAGTATAAAAGTGTTGCATAGGCTACAAGCTTGTTTGTCCAGTTATTAAGCAAAAAGAAAGTGTAAAATAACTAAAATCATTATACATAATAAGGAAACCAAAGGTAATTTATGTGTTAACATTAGAGAACATTTTGCCCCTTGTCAAAAAATCCTAAAGGATTCCAATAAGAAACCTGTACAGGATTCCAAATAGAATTTCTATTTTGGAACGTTCCTATAAGATTCCGATAGGATTTATGTCTTGTTCTAAAAGATTCCGACTGGATTCCTATAGGATTCTGTGAAAATTGTCTTATAAGACAATACATAAATATCCTGTAGGATAATTTCTACAGGATTTTAATGGGATCCAATTGGGTCCCTATTCAGGTTTATATGGGAATTTGTATTTATTTATTTTTATCTTAAAGAATCTTTAGAGAATTCTAAAGTTGCACTTTTCTACTGTATCCTTAACTAACCAATGGTAGTTTTTGATTGTGTTTTACAGTTTACTTAAACTCACCTCGATGTAGACACTTTTCATTGTTCAATACATGTTGCATAACCTGCAGTCACATTATAAATGTCAGACATGATTTGTGCAAACAGCATTAGTGCACAAATTTCTAAGGAGATTGATGAAATAAAAGACAAATCAACAAATGCATGTTCTATACTTTTATTTTCATTAGTATTTTATTTAATTTAGTCTTCTTTCATAACTTGAATTATATTGAATTTATTACCTTTTTATTTTTTTACTCTGTTCAGATTATATTCATTACAGGCTTCGTTACAGACAAAAACAAACAAACAAAAAACAATTAACTATAAAGCAGTAACTGTGAAATACAATGTTCCAGGAATCAGTCTGGTTTACACACACTGACAAAATCACTGTGGTGCCTTTTTGCCAACTTGCATTCGTCTGCGCATTTCTAGGAGATGGCTTAATTATATTTGCTTCAACATTGAATTTATTTTTTAATGTAGCCTGTAAGAGAGAGAAACAAACAGAACGCAAGTTTACAAAACATTACAATTATTGAGGAATGCTATTTGCCATCTATGTACACAACAAAACTCCTCAAGGCTGAGCCTAAAACTAGTTCTTATTTTCTATTACATAGATTTAATCTATATTCAGTATTTTTTTTTAATAAATTTTATACATTAGAATTCCTGTACATGCTGTAGTTAGTCATGCATTTAGACACTATTGTACAGAGGTGAGTAGTTTGCAATGCATCCCTGGTTGCTAGTACCAGAAAAAATTAGAGATGCACCGATCGACCAGCCAATGACTGGAATCAGCTCATTTTCCACATGATCGGCTCAGACTAGTAACCGGCCGGTCAGTCTCATGACGTAGTACACAATGCCATGACATACTATGCTATGTAATTGGTAATGAGATCATTTTAGTCAGTAGTCTCACAAGTGCACAATGCTAAATACAGGCGTAAATGAGATCTAAAAGGTTTTGAGCTTGTCAACTTTTAACCACTTCCAGAGGTAGTTGAAAATGCATTCGGATTGGTTTCATAGTGTAGATGCTCATGTGGTCGAAATGACCAAAATAATATCAAAGATTGTGAGGCCAATAAAACTGAAAAGTCTTCACATTTGACACGACAAGTCCAATTGAGCCACAAGTTCATCCATCAAATCTTGATTAACTGACAGAAGCGGTAGCCAGTGCCGTTATCGCTGTTTTCCATGTTTGTGAGGTAAATATGTTTACACAGCTTTTAAAAATGCCGGGTGCCAGTGTTTGACCAATCAAAGTTCACTTAAGTCACTGGTAGTTCCTATAGAGCTGGTTTAGACCCTACTCTGAAGTAGGAGCTAATTTAGTTCCCCCAAAAAGAGTTCCAAGAACTAAAATCGTTCCTAGTTCCTGCGGTGTGAACACGGCAAAATCCGGGTACTTCAGCCAATAGTTGTAGAAACTATAAAAAGGTTCCTCTGGTGCAAAAGCCCCTATTGAATGTAAACTGATGGAAGCAGCTCTGGTAGAGAACAGTGGCTGGATCAGGTGACACACAGCTCCTTTCTCCATCACTAGCTATGTTTCCATAAACCGAGTGCATAAACCTCGATAGAAACACTTTTATTGAATAAACCTCCAGATATGGATCAAAAATACAAATACATATACATATATGTATACAGTCAAACCAAAATTTATTCAGACACCTTGAACATTTTATTCATTATTACAGTTTATTCACTATAGTTTTAAAAAAAATGGTAATAAAATACGACAAGATCTCAGAGTTAAACTGTGTCAGAAAAAAAATATTCTTAATTATGTCAGATAACACTTAAACATGGTCAGGTCAAAGTGTCTGAATAATTTTTGGTTCCAGATTTTTTACTTTATTTTGCTATCCTCACTTACATAAATGAACTATAGTGTCCTGCACACACTAGTAAAAGTATATTAAAAAAATGGTTGAATAATTTTTGGTTTGACTCTGTGTGTGTGTGTGTGTGTGTGTGTGTGTAGGTGTGTGTGTGTGTATACACACACACACACACACACACACCATGAAACCGCCAGAATCTTTAAAAAAAAAAAAAGAAAAAGAAAAAAAGAAGTGATACAGATTTTTGCTCAAACCGTCCAGCATTAATTGAATATTTACACTATAGACAAAATCAGGACAGAAGTGGATGAAAATGAACAAAAGAAAGGGATTAAAACACCAGGTGCAAAAGGCAATGGAAATGTGTCTCCCAGCTCCCAGTGATCGGATTGACCAAAACACATAATGTGTAAACAGGATCATAATTACAATCTTATATACACATTAAACACTTTTACGTACTAGAGGAGTTTTCCATCGTAATGAAACTCAAACGTGACTACTTTGAGGGCGTCATGATGATATATTCTTCACTGCTTGAGTCTCCTCCAGCAGAAACCCCCCCTTATCAAACTCAGTACAGTTGAACACCTCTCCCTACACAACAACAGAGAAAAAAAAAATCATCACTGTAAATAACAATCAACCTGAGACAGCTTTATTAAACAAATTAATTTCTTACAGCTATCAAACCATTTAACTAACCTTTAAAAGCATTGATGCATCTGTCTTCTGAAGTGATAACTGTATGTATCCTCCAGTGGCTAGGGCTTTCAGACATTATTTGATGTGTCTGCTGTCATAAAAAAAAAAAAAAAAAAAAACCTCAATAATTTTAAATTTGCCATTATTTAGCAAGTTTGTTTTCAGTATAAATGTTAAGACTGACAGTTCTATTGGTACGGAGTGTATTTTATTTCATTCAGGGTTAACAAGAACACATCTTGAACTCTTTAGTTTCTTAATCTCTTTAAACCAAGCTAAACTGTAGTAATATTTAACAGAACCCACATGAAAAAAAATAATATAGTAATTTTTAGTAAATACTCTAGTGTTTTTTAACCATACTATGGTAAAGTTAGTACAGTAACTTGAATGAATTTGTTGTGGTAATTCTATAGATGATTTAGTAAATCTACTATAGTAATATAAACAAATTACTTTACCCAATACTGTACTAAGTTTTTTTCAACTACAGGGTTCAATACACCACTGTTTACTGTAGTAAAAACTAAAGTATACTAAAACTAAAGTATTCGGTCCAACAGGAAATGACGACGCATCACTAAAGATACTTAAACTGACTGATACTTAAACTTTCAAATGATTTTCATCACTGCACAATCACTCTGCGTTTATATATTTAATTTATAATTGATAAATTGTATAAAAAATTATTTTTAATAATTAGAAAACTGTATTAACGTGGCATTTCAATGAATACACAAGTATGACAAAACCAGAAATTACGAGGACTCCCGGCTGTCAGCCAATCAAATGCCTCGATTCCAAACACGAGCGTGAATAATGATGAGGGGAGGGGATGCAGTACCACAGAACCACCTACGGGGGCGCTGTCTCGTTACACAGCTTATACACAAAATCAGGTAATTGTGAACTATGAACATGAGCAGAAATTTTGATTTTGCACTTCTACATTGTCTGAATTACGAGGACACCGGCCCTGTCCTCATAATACAAAATGTCCCTTTAATGTGGTGTGTATTCATATGAAATGTCCTCATAAAAACCAACACACACACAATGTTACTTTAAAAAAGTAAAGTTACTCATTAATAATTCATTAATAGAATAAAAAAATGTCACAGGACAAAGTAGAATTCCATTGAATAAAATCACAATGTCCAATAAGATTCTAAGTAAGATCCTAAAGGACAAAGTGAAATTCCATTAAAATAAATCTGAATGTTCAAAGGGATTCTGAGAATCCAATAAGATCCTACAGGACAAAGTGAAATTCCATTAAAATATATCAGAATGTCCAATAGGATTCCAAGAATCCAGTAAGATCTTACAGGACAAAGTGAAATTCCATTAAAATATATCAGAATGTCCAATAGGATTTCAAGAATCCAATAAGATCCTACAGGACAAAGTGAAATTCCATTAAAATATATCAGAATGTCCAATATGATTCTAAGAATCTAACAAGATCCTAAAGGATAAAATGAAATTCCAATAGGATTTTTTGACAAGGGGTATTCAGTCCTCTCAATACAGTAACGTGTTACTTGACCAAGGCACCTAGCCCCCAATCGCTCCCCGGGTGCCACAGCAAAATGGATGCCCACTGCTTCAAGTGTGTGTGTTCACAGTTTGCAGTGTGTGTGTTCACTACTCACTACTCCTAATGTGTGTGCACTAACTTGAATCAGTTAAATGTAGAGGACAAAATCAAGTATGGTTTACTTGGCCTTCACGTCACTTTCACTTTCACTGTAAATGGGGCCCAGAAAACCTAGTGATGCCACTGCTCACGCCAATTGTGTGAGAGTAGCCAACCCTGTTTACAGTTGATGCCAACTGTCACATTAGCATGCTTCTATCAGTGTTTTTTTTTTTTTTTTTACCTTTATTTATATAGCACTTTTTATAATGCAGATTGTTCTTGAAGAAAATGGTGTCATTGTCCAGCCTAAGTAAGTTCAGTGTTAATTCATTTCTGTTGTAAAAATCATTAGTTATTATTTTAGTTCATTTATCAATACAGCAGCTTTGGAGAAAACAGTGATGTCATCGTCCAGTTCAGTTCAGTTCAGTTCGCATACAATTGTGTCAATGCAGGCAGATCAAAAACATTGTTTAGGTCTAGGTGAAGATCCTCCATCTGATCTGGATACGGCCCAGATCCGGCTGTCTGCGGTAAATCTCGGGATAAACAGAGAGACTAATATTAGCGTAGATACCATTCTTCTTATGATGAAGCGAGTACATCGGATGTGAAAGGAAATGTTCCCGGTTCTGGCTGACCTAATTTATGCAGCCTAACAATCCTTTAATGGATGTAAATATATATATTGATAATGTGTTATATGTATACCAGGTTAAAGAGATGAGTTTTAGTCTAGATTTAAACTTGTTTTTGATATTCTAGGTATTATCAACGGGCTAGATTTCTGAGATTACAATAGACGTGAAGGACTATAATGCGTTAAGTACCAGGGAGCTAAACCATTTAGTGCTTTGTATGTAATTAGCAAGATTTAAAAAATTGTAGTGCTGACAGAACCGGGCTAACATGATCAAACTTCCTGGCTCTTGTAAGAACTCTGGCTGCTGCATTTTAAAATCTTTTGTCATTTGGTTTGAGCTGGTAATCTGAATACCATATGGTATGTACAAAGAATTTCCAAGTACATCCAAATACATTCACTAGTCACACAATTGGTTGCTACACAATGAGGTGTAAATTAGTGTGACTGCACATAAAATCATTATAAAAACCACCTCTTTATCCTCATTGCACAATGCTCCATAAACAACTGTTTATTAGCATGCACAGTGTAAGGATTTCCATTTTTATCCAGTGTGATTTAGTCACACAAAAGCAAGGACCAACCTGACCATGTATTTTACCTTTGACAGATGCAAAGCTTGTGTAATCAAATCCAGGCTTTTGGTTATTATTACACACAGCTTGATATTCATAGAGTGCAGAAGCAGGAGACATGAGGGTGCATGAAAATGAATTTTTTTTTAGGTGCTTGATTAGATGCCCTTTAAATGAATGGGATTGCTTTCCTAATGTATTATAGACCTACTTTATTTTAAGTAAACCCATAATTCTAAGTATTAAACTTTGACATGTAAGTGGTCTCACAATGTTTGTTCTGCACAATTTCATAGCAATTAGACTATTCACCTGTTGGATGGTTGAAGGGGTGAAGAAATCCTGTAGACTTACATTGAAGAAGTACCTAAGCCTTATCTAGAGACCAGAATATCCTAGAGACTTGGGGGTCATCAAGAACACCAATGAAGAACCATTAAGTACCTTAGCAGCACCATGGCAACACCTTGGCAACCACTCAAAAAATAAATTTCTCCATACCTTCATTTCAGTAATTTAAAAGTGGATATTAATTTGCCACCTGAATTTAAAGTTCTCTGAATGTCACAAGATCTATTTTTATTGTGAAAAATATGCTTTTGTGTGTTTTTCTTTTGTCAGTCAGCATTTTGAACCTTCTTTTCAAGGTTGCCTGACATCTCTTTTACTGTCTGCATTTGACAGAATTTGCATTTCAGCTCAACATGCAGATGAGGATTGCTCTCGTCTGATCATGGCAGACATTTTAATTAGAAGATACAGAAGGTTAATTCCCCTCTCGGTAGACCTGATCAGCATTAAGGTTATGCACAATTAAAATGTTCTATCTCCCGTATTTGTTTCAGTGCAACCGCAAGAAACATTATTTAAAATAATGCATTGTGAAAATGCTTTATATGGTCACATCCAAATTGCATGGTTGTCCTTTAAAAGTGTAAATAATGTGGCTTTGTGGGTCTAACAGAATATTGCTCTGTTTGTTTGAACATCCTGACCAATCTTTAACATTAACATTGGCTTTCAGTTTTTGCAAATTTCAGTATTTTTGTGATATATGAATAAAGTGTAATATGTAAGTATGTAATAAAGTGATGAATAATGACAGTATATGTTTTGCCAATGTATCATTCAACTGATAGAATTAGAATGGAATGATGTACAAACAGGGTTATTAGAAATTCTCCTTTACAGGCATGTTATCCAAACCCCACTGGAAGGAAATATGTGATATTGATATTCATATGTTCACTTCCTCCTAAGGTTAAAAAGATGAACTTCAAAATTTTAAATGAGATTTAACACATCTGTTGTGTCGGCATGCGCTGACCCCACTCTGTGATTTTATGTGGCTACCACTTCGTGGCTGAGTTGCTGTTGTTCCCAGTTGCTTCCACTTTGTTATGATACCACTAACAGTTGACCGTGGAATATTTAGTAGTGAGGAAATTTCATGAATGGACTTATTGCACAGATGGCAACCTATCACGGTACCATGCTTGAATTCACTGAGCGACCCATTCTTTCACAAATGTTTATAGAAGCAGTCTGTATGCCTAGGTGCTTGATTTTATACACCTGTGGCAATGAAAGTGATTGGAACACCTGAATTCAATGATTTGGAGGGGTATCCTAATACTTTTGGCAATATAGTGTGTAAATATATATATATATATATATATATATATATATATATATAGACTAAAACAGAACAGGTGTAACTAATTAAGGACCAGGGAGACTAACAAGGAACTAAGGAAAATGGGAACACAGAAACTAAACAAAACAGAGCATACATGTGATACAGAGGTAACCAGGTGAGAAATAATCTCCACCTCTACTGATCTGTTTGACCGCTAACCAATGACAGGAGACAGGAGGCACAGATTAAATGGATCACAAATCAGTTGAAAAGCTGGAGGAAAAGTAATTGGAAGGACAGAATTGTGGGACTAATCAAAGCCATAAGGTTAAAGTGGTTAGCCAAGAGCATGTGTTGGAAGGGAAGGCAGAGCAAGTGCTGTCAAAAAGAATAATAGATTCCTGGTAATGACAAAATGACGTAGAAGGCCACAAAGTTTAATTTCCCTTTTTGTTACATGCCAAAAGATTTACTCACATAGAGTGTTTTTTTTTTTTTTTTTTTACACATCATTGACTACAAATTGGATTTCTGCCCATCAATATTGTTAAAGGGTTAGTCTACCCAAAATGAAAAATTCTGTCATTAATTACCTTCATGTCGTTCCACACTAATAAGACCTTCGTTCATCTTCGGAACACAAATTAAGATATTTTTGATACATTTCGAGAGGTATATGACTCCTCCATAGACAGCAATTTAACCACCACTTTCAAGGTTCAGAAAGGTACTAAAGACATCATTAAAAAGGCCAACGTGACTGCAGTGATTCAACCTAAATGTTATGAAGCAACGAGAATACTTTTTGTGTGCAAAAACAAAACAAAAATAATGACTTTATTCAACAATATCTTCTCTTCTGTGTCATTCTCGCATGTTGTTTATGTTCAGCGCTTCCAGGTTCTACATTAGAACGGCAGCTCAGTATTGGCTGACGCTGTTCATGTGAGCAGCACGATGCATGCGTGTGATGCTGACGCAGGAGCCAGCCAATACTGAGCCGGCGTTCTGACGTAGAACCTGGAAGCGCTGAACGTGAACAGTACATTCTGGACCTTGAAATATACCTCTCGGATTTCATCAAAAATATCTTAATTTGTGTTCCAAAGAGGAACGAAGATCTTACAGGTGTGGAACAACAAGGGTGAGTAATTAATGACAGAATTTTGGGTGAACTAACCCTTTAAAAGTCTTGCAATTTAAAGCAACAGTGTGTAACTTCTGTACCATTAAGGCACCATTAAGGTACTAACTGACACTCAGTTGTATCGGCCTTTAAATGTAATTACATTAACTTTTTTGCTTGATTGTTCAGATAAAGAGATGAATATGTCTTAATTTTCTTCAGCTTAATGAGTCAGTGTCTTAAATGGTTGTCTTTGGCCCCTTCTAAATACTCAACTGAGAAATCTTGGACACATTTTTGATTCTGTGTTTAAATCTGATAAATTAATACAGTGGTAAAAGGTAGTTTTTTTAACTGAGGGCCATTGCTAAAATGAAAGGTTTTTTGTCTCTTTAATATATGGAAACTGTAATTCAAGTCTCTTTTAGATTAATGCAGTTCTTATATCTGGGGCTGTCAAAACAGGATTCCAGTGAATTTCAGAATTCAGTATAAGATATTGTTAATGGCATTTTACATCATTATAAAGTGGTGAAAACTTTAAAGTCCCCCTATGGTGAAAATCAAGTTTTTAATGTTTTTTATGTGGTGTTTTTAAAACCATGTGCAAATTCATAAGTCAACACCATTGCCGAGTACTTTCTCTTTAAAACTGCAGTGATCTACAGACAGGTTCAAAAATGCGGTTTGAAATCGCTGGTATTTCTGATGTCACAAACTACCTTGTAACCATTTAATCACGTCAACGTGCCAGCGGGCTTTAACATATCATTAACTATGACCAATCTGAAGCAGGGGAGTCTCAAGCGTTTCCTGGTATATTTTTCTGTTGATATGGAAAAAACGGTAGATTTAGCAATATAGTGGGTGTATGATGGATATTACAATGTTATGATGAAAATGCCTTTCTCCACTGACATTCTAAGGTGTTCAAAGCATTTGTAAGGATACTGATGTTTAGAAGACAGCTGTCTGACTCACAAACGGGAACATGGATTGTGTAACATTAGCAATACATTATTAGCTGTTTGATAACATAGTAAAGCAAAAGGCTAATCATATTAATTACCGTTATGTGTCCGACGTTGTAAAAAGTGATACCATTGTGCAGCGTTTACCTTAATAAGTTGACCAAGTGGATCTCCGAGCTTGTGCAAGTGAGTGGGGGCGGGGCTAATTAGCATATTCATAGATCCGTATATACTAAATATACGTTTTGATTTATGTTTTCTGTTTCCTGTGTTCTTATGTTCCCGTTTACCATCAATTACCTTGTTTGTGCATGGCACATTGTTTCGTTTGTGTTCTTTGATATTACATTGCCTGAGTTTACTTTATATTAAAAGTGCTTTGCTAGCAGGTTATTTAACTTACTCAAATGCATATACTGTATGAGATTAATCTATATACACAACATAAACGTAAATTACAGCTTGGATCTGCACAAAATGACTAAATCACATGCTATATATAATATGTAAATCACGCTCTTTCAGCAACAATGCACTAATAAAACGTGTAAATACAATGACTCTCCATCTTTCCATTTTCCTAACTGCTTGTCCTAGTGGACAATGACAAGCTAAAGCATAAATAATTTAAAATATTGTATTACAAAACTCATTACAATGTTATAATTTCAGGAGCACAGGAGCCAAAAACAAGGACAGTTTAAATAATGCTTTTAAGAAATGTTAATACTAGTCTACATTAATATATAAAATGTTTGGTTTGTCTTGTTTTAATTTTTCATCATTGTTTAATGACATTTTAATCAGAGTAAAACTGACTATCATTAATGAATATGGCAGGACAAAATATTGACTAAATTTAAAAAGGACATTTTCATCAAAAGACAAAAACTATGAACTATGGTAATTCAGCATACAAATTACTTATTATAGTCCTTTCTAAAGGTGTAGAAAATATTTTAATTTGGAAAGAAAATACTTGAAATGTTAAAATATCATCACATTTATCTAGTCAAAAATGTATGGTATGAATCCATCACACTCAGATCACATATTTAAATATGACACAAATGAAAGAAAAGAAAATATGTTGAATTAGAACAGACGAGAACAGACAAGACCTTGTAGAATAATCTTTTCTGCATTTAATTGCAAGATACATTTCAGATAAATAGCATAAACATTTACATTCTCACTAAGCAACAGTGGATTAGAGAAGGTGAATCTGTCGTCATCAGCAGCTTGCATTCTCCCCGTCCCAGAAGACCTACACCTCCCAGCATGGCCGATACACTCTTCCCACCATGCACCTCATGGTGTCCCTTCTAATGATGGCGATGCTCGGGCTCAAGTCTGAATCGACATCTCTGCGCTCTGTGCTGAGAAGGTTCTCAGGGAGACTGAGATGAGGCACTCCTTTGTTCAGAGACATCAGGGTCCTCAGCAGATTGGAGTCAGCCACCACGATGATCCTGGAGTTGCCTGGTGAAGATCTCAGAGAGTTCTCCTCCAAGCTCTCACTCAAGCCTTGCAGATCTGGCTCAGTTTCATCAGCTTTGGTCATGGGAATGGCAGTGGTTCTGAAGTAGCACTCTGAAAAAAGTGCAACAGTGATGAGGACGGTCCCAACGGAGAGCTTCATTCTTGATCCCGAGTGTTTGCTTTAGTGGTTCAGCTGCTGTCTCTTGTCTTCTCTTGAAGCTGGTCTGATGTTAGTGGCGACTTGGTCCATTTTTATAGGCCTACATGGTCTTCAATGTGCCACGTTACCTCAGATTCATCATTGTCTTGGTTTCTCATGAGTATGTGGCTATTAACAAAAACACAAAAACTCATAGAGAACCTGATGAGACCCCTAACAGAGCTCAAGTGTTTTGTTTGGTGGAAAGTTGATTAAGATCTCCTGAAACGTGGCTTGTGTTCAGTTGTGCAGACTGCAGGGTTCCTCTGAGTGGGCATCATAGGAGGGGATGTAATTCTAGAATCCTCACATTTTGAAACAATATGAGAGGATTACAGACCTGTTGAAGAGTCCAAGTGAATAATAACTGTTTAAACACAGACCATGACTGCTTTTTTTTTTTTTTTTTATCAGAATCACAAGGCAAAGTTGTCAAAAGAGGCTCTAGCCGTAGTAAGCCAAAATGAAGATCAACACACAGCAGGAGTTTATTTGGTTTGGAAAAGCATTGCTTGTTCATGATGGTGTTGCAGGTGCTTCAATTTGTATCAAGCATCATGTTGATGCAACCTGAATGGGGCTGCTACTGGTAAATGCTACTTGATATAGAGAAAGTCTATACATTCATCACACTCTGAATAAACTCAATGAAGTAATCCACATTAGTTTTAAATTGAAAATATTAAACAATAGCAAAGCAGGTGATGTGTGATGCTTTGGTGTTATTCTTTACTATATATTTTAGATGTTTAGACTAATTGGAAACCTGAAAAAAAAAAAAAATCAATATGATATATAAGGCTATGTATTTAACAAATACATAAAAGACTGACTACTTTTTTCATCACATGATGCCTTGCTTTTGAATACAAATAAAAATACAAATTCAGAGTTTATTACAGAATATTCTAGTATCTACAATAACTCTTGCTGAGAACATAGGCCTGCAAAAGTTTATTCGCTAAATATCACCCAAGATGGTTCGATCGTGTTGCGAATGGGGGAAACTGCAAACTGCAATATGGTGGCTCTACAAGGTGACTGCATGGGCTGAAATACGGGTTGTAAGTGGGTTTGTCCATGGGTTCCATGTTGGCCCCATGCCAGTTGCCCATGTGGGTTTTATACAAGATTTCACTGGGCTTTAGGTGGAGCACAACTAGGCAACATATGCAAAACCCATCTGGGTTCTATTTTCAAAGTCTCTTGTCCAGTTTCAGACACAAAAAGATGTGCTATGCAGGCCATTGCTGACGACACCTGGGTCACCTGGTTTGCCTATACAGTGGCTCTTCAACTCCTGACTCCTAAACTTCAACTGTGCTAAAGTGTAGAATTGGATGCACTTTGAAATGGTAAAAGATGATCCAAAAAAGTGCCAGCCAATGTTAACGAGTTGATTAGCACACTATTTGAAAAGACTCAAATGGACACAGGCAGATCACGTGAAAGACTGGATTTTTTTTCTGATCAGGTAGGGGAAAGTGATTTCAAAACATTTCAGCCGGTTCTAATTAGATTTTTAGATGCTGTGAACTAAAAAGACTGCGACTCCATTTAGCATTTATAAACAATATATGCTCTCTGCAGTTAAAAAGACAAAGTTGACAATTCTGGCTATACTTTCCTTATTTTAATAATTTAATTAATTTTAATGTATTTATTGATCACTCTGGGTAATCTAATTTAACTATTTGTGGCTTGTATTTTGAATATATGTTCCCCTGCACTTTAGGGATTTTGCACTTGTGACTTGATTGTCACTATTTCATTTTTTATTATTATTTTTATTTATTAGAACGGTATATTGTGTTTTAATTCAATTCTGTAAATTATTTTTTTATTGTTTTTTGGTGCATCGATGTAGCACTGTACAGTTAAAGCTTGCTCGCACAGGAAATTTGGCCGATTTAATTTGATTTGCCAACATGTGAAATGCATAGGCCTACCTATCTGCAGTGTGGCCTTTCTGCAGTTATTTATATAGGCCTATATATTTTTAGGTTTATTAATCCAAAATGTTTTTATTCATTTGTGAATATATATATCTTTGTGTGGTGTTCTGTACATCGTGGCTGTGAATGTTTATCCACATTGCCTTTCATTTCAGTTTAAAAAAAGATAAAAAAGTCATTGTCAGTTTCGTCTATCACTTGACAAGCAGTTTGGTCGTTTTATTAGAAAGTTGTTTCTCTGTGCTGTGTGTGAGAGAAAATAAAAAGTTGTCTTAAGGCCCAAGTATAGGGCCTTAAATAATCACAGGATCCGCCACTTTCGCTCCCAGGTCAGCACTGTTAAAGGGGACCTATTATGCAAAATTCACTTTTGCATGGTGTTTGGACATAAATTGGAGTTGGTAGTGTGTGTACACAACCATCCTATAGTGATAAAAAAATCTACCCACTCCTTTTTTTTAAATCCCCTATAAATCATAAGCAGTGTCTCCCTATGACCTGTTTTCACCCATGGTGCTAATGTGACGTCACATTAGCCACAGGCCCTGCCCATGAATGTTGACAGACACTGCCGTTTTAACATAGAACTGCCCTGAGCGAGTTCACAGAGAGTTGTACACAGTTCACCATTGCTGCACTGACGAGAATGTTTAAGGTGTTCTGTAGCTGGATGTATTAATCCGCATAGCTCTCTCCATTTACTCACAAAATTTGAAGAAGTAAGTATCACGCATTTGTTTTCCAAATTGCCTTTCTGAAAGAGCTTCTTGGCACTCTGAAAGGCTATTGTTGCTAAAGCTATCATTGTCTGTCTGTTTTCACTGATGCTGCCTTCACGTGCTACCAGAATGATCGTTAATAGGAATGTGGTAGTTAAAAATTGCATATGAAAGCAATGTGAAGTTGATCTCTTGAATTTGTCAAGCTCATAATCACATGTGGGAAAGTTTGTGATAGCACGCGTTGGCACCATGAGACAAAAAAATGTTTTGTTATTGCTGTCATGCCAGAGCACAAGCTCTAGAATCTCAGCCCTCGTTTGAAAAGGGGGTCGGGAGCACCAGCTCATTTGCATTTAAAGGGACAAACACAAAAATAGCACATTTTGGCTCATACACTCATACACCTTGATGATTGCTGAAGATGATGATGATAATGTCTCTTATCTTTGTAGGAGTTGAACAGACGATAAAGGAGGAGATGGGAATCCAGGGAAGCAGGAACAGATAAATGCACAAGGAAGATGACACAGGTAAGTAGATCCAGGTGAGTAGTGAGTAGCAATATAAGTAGTCCAAATTAGCAAGGATGAGACCAGACAAGGCCTGTGTGTATGGTGCTGGCTTTTATGGAGAGCTGATGAGGATGATGGCAGACAGGTGTGTGATTGGGAAGACGCACTTCCCAATCACACACCTGTCTGCCATCATCCTCATGTGATGGATGATGGCAAGTGATTACCAGGGAGGGAAATTTAGTGCACAAAGGAAACAGGCATGGTGACTGAATGGTGATTCTGACATCTACTAATACTAATACTAATACTAATATTTATACTAATACAGTCTAATGAGAGTTAGTAGACACATAGGTGCAACATTACTTATAGTCAACAGAATGTGTTAAAGGGACTATCAAATTTTTTATTACACCAAAATTAAAAAAAAAAAAATAAAAAAAAAATAAAAAAGCATTTTAGTTGCAGAGAAACAAGCAATTTTGTATTTTGATAACTCCTTTTGTGTTCTATGAAAAAAGTTAGATGAGTATTGATAGTCATGGTTTATGTCTTCAGTTTAATGCAAATGGATTGGACTGACCACATTTACACACATGAATGTGTGATTTCTGCTACAGCGTTTTAGAAGTGAATTGATAAAACACTTTATTTGACCTACAACCTTTTTTGGAAGTTGCATTTAAATTCCCCTATTCTCAAAAATCTGCATGTGCATGTAAGGATGTAATCTGTCATATCCAATTTACCCAGTCTTTTGTTATTTCTATCTTCTGTTTTTCTGTATTTTAAAACACCACAGTCTCAGAATTGCTCTCAGTAGGATAATCGTTTTATATGTCAGTTGAATTCCACTTTGGTTTTGAAAAAGATAGTAGACCTTCTTTGACTGGCTTAGTCATTCTCTTTAATCAAAGGCCATGTCACATTATACTGTGCAAGCGGAAATGTCAAAAATAATTGTAAGCAAGACCTCTAATAGGACAACTAACAGAACAAGAGAATCTAAAGTAAGAGGTTATTCAGCTGTGCAATGTCTTGGGCTCATCTCAGTGAGATGAAAGAATACAAAATAATAAATATACGTTTTTAAGGCAACTCTAGGACTACAGAAACAAACACTTAATATTACAGAACACATATATTTAACATCTAGTGGCCTATTAATTATTCTTCTAAATGTACAGCGCCCTCCCCAATAATGAAATGTATGAAATATACAAAATTCACGTCTCCTACATAAACATTAAAGGTCAACTTGTGAATCATCCCTACCTGATTTCCTTACTCTTTAGTGTGTCCACAGTATATAGGATTTAATTATCTACAAAAAATCATTTCCACTGAGGTGAGCAGAAAGAGCAATGGTGAAACAATAATGATGTTTGGAACAGTGGGAATACTGCAATCACAGCTGGGATAAGAAAGGCTGATTTCAAACAAAATACCTAAAATAGGAAAATATTCTTGACTGTTTTAGTAATATGCAAACAAGCTCATCTGGTGAGTGTTTTGCATCCAGGAACAAGGTGGGTGGATTTTACAACTGTATGGTTTGTGGGCTCTAAATGTTATTTCCTCTTGTTTTTTGGGATTTTGAACAAGGCTGGACTAGCTTTTACCACATTTCCTCTCCCTCTCCCTTCCGTGCATGGTAATATGATGAAATGAACTTCCTTAGTCAAAATAAATGGAGAAAAAAAAAAAAAAAAACCTAGAGATTTGATTGATTGTGCAGATGCACAGTGAGGAGAAATTTAATTGACTGATTTGCTCTTTGTGGGATAATTTAGAAAGATAATGCTATGGCCTTACTGGTCAAGATGCAGGAAACACATTATTCTCTTGAAAATAATTCTAAAAAGGACAGTGTCTTTGATTTATCTGTAAATAATATTTTAAAGAGCAGTGAGCTATTTAATTCCTAAGTAATAGGATTTCTAATTTTGGCCTGGGAAAATCTTAGAGATTTACATTAAATGAGGGCCAGAATATGGGGGGATTGACTTTTTTGATCAAGGGACAGTCCAATACAAAAATACACCCTCATTGTCATTCCAAACCTGTCTGATTTTCTATCTTCACAGAGCACAAAAAACAAAAAAAAAACCTTTGGTCATCAACAATCTTAGAAATATGTTCTTTTGTGTTAAACAGAAGAAAGAAATGCATACAGAATTGGAATTGTCAACAGCAGTTGCAAAGAACACACGATGAAGATAAAGATCAAGTAGCCTATAACGTCTTTAATAATCCACCCAGAAGTTAATACCAAAACAAGATAAGCAAGCAAAACCAACTGCTATGCGTAAATATGACCAGACAAATTAACACTGAAAAGAAATTTGACAAACACCTGTGATAATTAATGAATCGCCATAGTAACTAAAAAGTGGTGGGAATCTGCGTGTTACTGAAAAGCACAAACTAAAAGTCCATAAAAAAAGTAAATTTTGATAAATAAAAAAACTAAATTGTGACAGGAATAACAGGAGGAGAATTTTCATTTTTGGGAGGAATATCCCTTTAATTGCTTCTTTTATTTGACTGTTGTCCCTGGCAACCATTTACTAGTTGTGCTAGTTTCATGTCTTTCATGATATAATATTAGATTTTATATATGGATTTTATTGTTTCAACTTTTGTTTGAAACCAACCAACAATTTTGACACTAAAAAAGGTTATTCAAAAGTTAGTGTACTTGGTTATCAAGGAGACAACAGTGTCAGTGAAGTAAATAAAATATCACTCATGAACAGAATATTTTTTTATTGTGCATTATTTTCAATCAAGCTGTAGTAAGACCATAGAAACCAATCAAAACACCCTACTTAAAAAAAAAAGCTTTTATTAAACTTGTCTTTACTTATTATTATTTTTTACTTATTCTACTACTTTTTTAAATCCTGAAATACAGATCAGTATTTTAGAAGCATTATTTCAAGTGCTATGTGTGTATAGTTTGTGCATAGTTTGTGCACAGATCTGGCCTTTGGTCACAGTTTTGTACAACCATTATTTTAAATTACTTCAGATCTAGACTGGATTACCCAGAACTCAATGGCAACACTGATTCAAGTTAAAGTGGCAGATGTTGATTGCTGTGGGTCATGGGGACTGTTTGGAGAAAATCCTGAGTAAAAAGATCTCATAAAAAATCTCTATCCATTAATGCTTGATTTGGCTCGACAATTAACAGAAATCTTACTACATGCTCTATGACGCTCAGTGTGAACTCTGACAGGAAGAGAAAAGGAAGCAGGAAGCAGATAAACATAATGAATCTTCCCTTGACTGTTGATGGAAAACGAACACTGTTATTCGGCTTTGTTTCAGAAGATCATTTCTAAACTGCGCTGAAGTTTGTCACAATGTGTCTCAATAGTAGGCTACATGTAGTGCTTGTTAACTCAGAAAATGAACCCACAAATGAATGACAGATAAAATGTAATCTGTGATTACAGCACAAGATCAGAGTTTAGAAGTCATTATGTGACACAAGCATCACAACAGGCTTCCTTTTACACCATTTTCGTTTACATAATATTTCCTTGCTCTTGCAATGGCTGCTATTGTTGTTTAACCTTATGATTGTGTGGTTTGAAAGGATGTTTGGCTTCGCCAGTAGGAGATAAGAGAATGTCTCTGTTTCAAGTTTATAAGGTCACATGACAATGTTGTGAAGCAGTAATTTTCCATTGTTTTTCCCTTGGTATAATAACACTTTTTGGAATTGTACTGGTCAGATGAAGTCAGAGCATTGAGACATTCAGACGAAGTCAGAGCACTGAGTAGTGTAACATCCAGATGAAGTCTGAGCACTGAAACTGTACTCTTTTATTATCATCACTTCGTCTCCTGCTCCTGCTCTTACTTGCCTTTCTCAGGTAAACTCTCAGGCTGATAGAAGACATATCTTCTGGCAGTGATTCAACGTCCGGGTTCGAATCTAACATTTCTGACGTGGAGATGCATCCGAGCTAACATTTTGGCACGATCTAACAAAGGCGTACATCTCTATTACTGCTGCTCATACCCAGTGATGGGAATAACGGCGTTATAAATAAACAGCGTTACTTTTTTCAGTAACCAGTAATCAAAAGAATTACTTTTGCCCCGTTACAACGCCGTTACCGTTACTGACAATAAAATGCCGCGTTACTATAATTGAGCTCACTGAAGCGGTTTTCATCCGAGTCTCTCTCTCTTAGATATAGGCAAAGTTTTTTCTCTGGGTGTGTGTTGGGGTGGGACACAGGCTAACTGATGATGATTGGTGTGTGACTAGAGAGTATAGACCTGCAAGGCGTTTTGTTGTAAAGATATAGTACAGGTTAGTCATACACAAATATCATTTTAAACTGATAATAACGTTCCATGGTCGTGTGTGTGTGTGTCAGAGCATGCGAGAATACCCTTTGTGATGTGCTGGATCGAAAATATGTGAAATAAGTTTTCTTTCTAGTCGACTAGTAGCCTAGTTGTTCATTTAAGCCATTAGTTGACTAATCACATTTTTTATCAACTTAATTTCTTAAATACTGGAGAGAATAAACCATAATAATGAGCGTTTAGGTAATATAGGCTATATAGCACTCAAACGCACGCATAAAACTTGCCATAAAGAACTGGCAAAAGTAATGATTATGAATGTGACAAAAACAGCAAGGAGACATTTTAATTGTTTATTAATAATGTTTTCTGAATCAGTGTCGGCTGCAAAGATGAAGTTGACATTGCTGACTCTTATCACTTGGCATGGACCCGCCTAGGGAGAGAATGCACAATTCATTTGGATTACATAATCAGAGAGCAGCCTTATTTCATTTAAAAGAAGACATTTCAAGCGTTCTATAGATATATTTATCATGTCTGTGAGGCAAGCATCCTATAAGCTGAGTTTCTGTCCATTTAGCCTATAAGAGGCGCTCCAGTTCACGTACATAGATCGCGCCCGCGCCTCCATCCCATATTGTCTGCTATATTTGTTTCTTATTAAATCTAGGTAATTGATTGATGAAATATTGATTAAAATTAAGATACAATTTTTACAAAAACAAAATTCACTTTAAAGAAAGGCTTTCTACAAAACAAAACTTAATGAAGTGGTCAAAATCATTCTTCTCAAAAAATCATGCTCAAAACCTTACTTATGCTGTTCACTTTTCATAATTATATAGATGAATTTAAAAAATAATAGGCATATTTAAACATAAATATGAAACTACGTTTTCTTTAATGGCTGTATAGTACAGTACAGGGAAATGTCATGTCTTGAGCAAGAGTGATCATGAGTCAGGAGTCGGATCAAGCATAATTTATTTTAAGACTTAATATTGGGGGCATCCAAGTTATTTGACATTTGAAAAAAAAATAATAATAATTAAAAGTAACGCAATAGTTACTTTCCCTGGAAATTAGTTAGCCTACTTTTATAATGATGTAACTCAGTTACTATTTGTGAGAAGTAACTAGTAACTATAGCAGTGTTGGGCATGTTCATTTAAAAAAGTAATTACTTTTTTTAAAGTAATGTGCCCAACACTGCTAATATGGGTTTTAGCTTGGTGCTTAACTCATTCTTATGTCCCATATAGGTCAAATGTCGTGACATGAAAAAAAATGAAAACATGAAAATATTTATTGAAAATAACAGATTTATAATACAACTGGGGATTTAGCTTTAGGATCTGACAGAGCCAAAATAACGAACAAAAATAACTAATTTGTATATACCTCTTTCTGCCCTAATCCACAAAATAAAGAAAAGAAAAGAAAATTACTTCCCTAACTCCCTAATCCAAAAACAGGCAATAAAGTTTAAACAAAAAAAACAAACAAAAAAAAGTGGCGTCTGTCTCCCTACCTCCCAAATTACTATAGAATTATATACAAGTATAAGAGCTAACAAATCTGTACAGGGGTAATCTGGAATCGAGGTCGATAAACAGGCAGTAGTCAGTACACGGGAAATAAACAACTCTCAATAAAACACTTGAATGAACACCCAAAAATAAACACTCTCAACAGTCTTTCTAATACACTCTGGAACTAACTAGCAAAGTCAGGCAAGGAAAGCACAGGGAGTGAGCACAAGGCTAATGAAAGAAGTGACAAAGGAGGCATGGCACCAATCAGACTGCAGGAACCAATCCGGTCTTCTTACATATAATACACCTCCCACAACAGAAGAGAACACAAAAACAGATCAAAAGGGATGTAACACTTGTCCTGCACTATTAGTTTAATGTTCCATTTTCCATACTTTAAAATGCATGTAGTCTATGGCAGAGAACACAAGTACACAGTGTGCACAAGAATATGCATGGGGTTGGGCTTTTTTGACTTATGCCTGTAAGTAACCACTTTGCAACCACCCAGGACACTCCAGCAACCTCCTAGTACACTCTAGCAACCAAATAACATATAACTCCATTTATCTCTCATTCACCATTGAAGGCCACAGTGTGTAGAAAATAATTTAGGATGAAACTTTTTATTATTATTATTTTGTTGAGAAACTAGCATATATTGTACATACAAAAATACACATAACTGAACATGTCAAGGGTACATAGAATAAAAAAAAATATATATTACAAAAACACACTTTTATACAAGTTTTAAATAATTTTTTCATTCCAGTTGAATGTAGTTGTTGTAGTAGTAGTTGTCCATACCAGTGTGATGAATACGATCCTCAACTGGATGGAACTGAATTAAATACTTTGAGTGTTGCGATCCTATCTGACTTATGATAGCAACCTGAGTCGTAACAAAGCACTGTTTGCCAGAGGAGAACTGCATCTTGGAGCATCTTGTCACTGTCCAACAATAGTCTACAAGCATTGATGGGCTCCATTTGAAGTTATCTGCACTGTTCACACAAGTACGAGGCATCTCTGCTCACTTTGGCTAAACAGAAATGTGTACCTTTGATCAAACACTGACAAATAAGAGAGCATGACACTGTATGACAGGGGTGCAAAACTCATTTCCTGGAGGGCCACAGCCCTGCAGAGTTTAGCTTCAACCCTAATTAAACACACCTGATCCAGCTCTTCAAGTCTTTCAGGCTTATTTGAAAACTACAGGTATGTCTGTTGGAGCAGGGTTGGAACTGAACTCTGCAGGGCAGTGGCCCTCCAGGAAATGAGTTTTGCACCCCTTCTGTCTGATTTCTAGAGCTGATATAGCAGAGCTTCATTATGATTGCATCATCATATGTTACTTCATAACATAATGCAGTTCATATCATGTATGATGCAATACTAGCTTCAGATTGCATCATTCATTGTTTCGCCTAAAAAGCTAGTACTGTCCAAACCCAGTCATAGATTTATTCATAGATCCAGTCAAAGATGTATTAAGTCATTTCTGGTTTAAATTGAGATCCCCTCCCTTTATAACTCACTTATTCTCCGCTATTCCCAAGTAAAGGGTTGTAATACTGACCGATAACATATCTTGAAAACTAGAGCCAATCAGCAATTTTAAGCATCATTTTCATTCTCACTGACCCAGAATTAGTCAAATTTAACTTCATATTTCAGAAGCATTTTGGCTGTAGTCCAGTGTTACAATAACTCAAATATCTAAATAGATCTTTATCACCATCCAATGAGGAAATACCTTAAAGGGATAGCTCACCCAAAAATGAAAATCAGTCATCATTTACTTACCCTTATGTTGTTCCAAACCTGTATGCATTTTATTCTTCGGTTGAACACAAAATAAGATATTTTAAAGAATGTTGGTAACCAGACAGTTGATGGCACTGTCTTTTTTTTTTCTTACTATGGAAGTCAATGACTAACATCAACTGTTTGATTACCAACATTCTTTAAAATATCTTCTTTTGTGTTCAACAGAAGAAAGAAACTCATACAGGTTTGGAACAACTTGAGGGTAAGTAAGTAATGACAAAATTTTCATTTTTGGGTGAACTATTCCTTTAACATCGCGTTAGCCATTTAGGATGCAACTACAGACTTCCACTGAAGGAGGGAGCCATATCTAGAAAACAAGATAAACTTGTGGTTGGCTTTTTAACTTGTATGTAACTACCTAGCAACCACCCAGAACAACCTAGCAACTCCCAATGCCCTAGTAATTATTGCAATGACCATGGCAATGACAAAACATGATGTGTTTTGCAGAGGTAAACAGTATTCACATTTTCTTCTGAAAATGTAATAATCTAGTTTGAATGGTTCATTTATGAGATAGATTTGTTGGTTGTGGAGGTTTACAGGTACTGACCCCTGTGTATCAAGGCATGCTATGGTTACTGTTGTCACAACAGTTTTCAGTATGTTTAAAAAAATGTGTTTCTTTTGTGTGTGTGTGTCCTGGGCAGGTGTTTGTGGGGCGGTTTTTGGTTATTTGAGGACAGCTGCAGGCCATATGCTCATAACAGAGCTGTTTCTACAACTATAAATTGAGGATGGAACAGTTGAAGAATTTTAACCATGCTACGTTTGTCTTTATCCAACTGGACTGTAACCCTCCCTCTGTTGAACATAACTAGAAGCAGGGCGCTGTAATCTGTTTAGAGATCAGAATCTCATGTTACTGATTATAATGTAGATTTTAAAGGTGAAGCGACACCAAACCATCATAATATGTTTATGCTTGTCACAAGTGTTGTCAAAGTGTTTTTTCAGTCGATACTGAAAAATGTGACACTTTAAGCGCTGTTGAGCGGATTTGTAAACACCTCTGATTGGTCATTGTGTTCACACGCTCATATATATCTGTGATTGGCTACAATGATCAATGCTTCAAAAACATGCTGTAAATAGACATTAATGATGCTCTTCACTGAGCGCTTACACAGATACACATGGGAGCATTTGAAAGCAGGCGTCTATCAGCGGACCATCTACTGATAGACGCCTGCTTTCAAGCGCTCCCGCTTTCAAAACGCTTTCAAATTCAACACTTCCATGTGCTTTCAAACGCTCCTGTATATTGCTCATTGTAGCCAATCACAGACATATTTGTTGAGCATGTGAACACAATGGCCAATCAGAGGTGTTTACGAATCCACACAACAGCCCTCAAAGCGTCACATTTTTAAAATCTCAGTATCAACTTGGTATCAAAGTTGGTAATTTTGACATCCCTACTTGTCACCACCACAGTGATGCAACAACACATACTAAGTACTTGCATAGAGTCCTATATTTCTGGCCTTAAACTAAAATACAGCTATTTTTTAGGATTCAACCTTGTTTCAAATGAGACAAATACCAGTTTGTCTTTCTCAGTTCTTCTCTTTCTTTGCTTTCCCTGGCACCCTGAGCACTCGCTGACCGCAGCTAAAGGTGTTTGTGTGCTATAGAATCGCCCCGTTAACAGTCTTGCCACCACACCTCACCATCCCAACCAGAGAAAAGAGTCTCCGAGGTCGTAGACTCTGCTCTGAAATGTGCACACCAGCTGATTATACCAGTAGCTGCCAAGCAAAACACAAGACCCTGGCTCAGGGGCTGGAGGAAAGGCAACTTAGCCTCACTTGGAGAGGAGACAGTGCTTCTCACATAACCTGAGCCACCACTCGGCCCACGGCTGCAGAACTTTGTTAAAACAACATGAAGAAGCAGGCCGCACCATCGTCCGAGCTGAAGTGTTATTCCAGCTACGTAAATAATAGAGCTCCCTTTTTCATGTGATGAATAGCACATATTAACAGCCACAAATTCAATTATGTTCCTGAGATTCTGGTTTGCTAAAAGCCAATACGGATGGAAATGAGCAAACTCATTCTTTTACGTTCACTTTTTGTTCACTTTCTGATCATATCTGAAGACACAATAAGCAGCTTCAAGGGTGGAAAAAAATTATGATGTTTATAGGAGATATATGTTCTGACAGCTCCTAGTAGTTTGCTGTCTCGGCTGGGTTAGGGACCACATTTATTGATAACTCAATGTCATTTGTGACAGTTTTGACATTTCAAAATCTATAAAATTAATAACAGCATAGCAATTCACATACTAAGAAGGTACCACAGGGGTGTAGTGAAGTAGTCAAATACTTTTCCAGGATTTAGGTTTTCCAGTTTGCTCAATAATGTTTGTGTAACCTTCATTGGTGGAATCCAGAGACTCTAAAATCAAAAAGCAGGCATATTCAAAATAAAATGTCCATTCATATTGATGGAAGCTCAAATGCTCATCTGGCTTTGGTTCATTTTACATTTGTCATCAAGCGGACTACGAGATGAGAATTGTTTGTTATACCAATTTAACAAAAAAGTCCTTAAAGTCATACTGCTGCAGTACTGTAGGGTTTGCTGTCAACAAAGCTGACGAGGCTATTTTGCTAACCCAACTATGCAGCGGATCATATGCACTAATCAAGTCCAAATGCTCACGTACTAAAGCACTACAAAAATGTCGTCACAATTATTTATAGTGTATAATACAGATTGTCAAAGCAACTCAACAGTAATAAACAAGAAAATAACACTGTTCATGTTGATTAAGCTGTTGATCAATGTGTGTCAACAGTGTTAATGTTGCAAAGTTCATCAATTATGAAATTAAAATTCAATTCAGCTATAAGCATCTCTAAAGAAGATAATAAGTGTATAGTTAATAACATTGTCAGTGTTACAAAGTCAGTGTCATTATCCAGCTTAATTCAGTTCAAATTTTGTTCTCATCTAATATTGTCAGTGCAGTTCAATCAATAATATTATTGAATATTAATTGTTTTAAACCCCAACTGAGCAAACCAAAGGCTTTTGTGTACAAAAAAATGCACTATCTATTAATTAATTTAGCATTGTTTCCACTCATTTTAATAGTAGTGCTTAATAAATCTCAGGCTACACAACCACATACTGTAGAAACACCCTGGCAATCAACCACAAGTACCACTAACAATATCTTCAGAAAATGAATTCTTGTTCTAAATATAACCCATTATAACTTGCATATGTGTGGTTTTACAAAAGAAAAGCCAAACACTGCTTTACATACACAAAATTATTACAACCAGTGTGAGGAGTGTACATGATTATATATCTTCATGTGTGACACTTTGGTGCAAAAACACAGAGGTCATGGAAAAGAAGAGGGGGTTAGGTGATGAGCCAAAGACTCAATAAGCGTCTGACTCGTCTCGCCATAAAGCGAAGGAAGAATTAATTAAGGTTAGGTAAATCTGATCCCCAACCAAATCCTGCCATGAATGACCACACATAAGACACACTGTGAATTATGGGTGGGGAAATGTTGTTTTAAGCCCCTGGAGCAGTGAGTGTTAGAAATGGTGCCGTTTAAGAAGGTCTTGCACATACTCTTTGGCTAATAGACATGCTATTTTTAAACCAGGGAAAATAGTAATGGCATTGTGCTTTTGGAGAAACTTGTTGCTGGTTTAGGAGGACTGACGTTTTTGTAGCTGCTCATTGGCCCAGAGGTTGCTAGTGATTTGTTGACGGTTTTTGAGAACATGGCTTACAGAGTAGGCCTGTGATAGATGTTTGGAAACTTGAAAAGGTTTGACAACACCAAGTTTGACATGTCTTGAAAGTACTTACCATTATTACACACGAAGCTGCTAGTCTGGAAACTAGTCTGGATGTTTCCCATTACAATACATTGTCAAAGGTTTTACAAGACATTTTTTTTTTTTTTACCATTATTTATATAGCGCTTTTTACAATGTAGATTGTGTCAAAGCAGCTTTACAGTGATAACTGGTACATTATTTTGGCTGCACAGCAGCTCGTAAGGAATAGTGTCAATGCAGGCAGATCAAAGCACATTTCTCCTTCTAGAAATCTTAGGCAAAAAAGGAATGCAAATGGAATTTTTAGAATAATTTGGAAACAACCCTAAAGAGATCAAATAAGAAATTGTAGGAAAATAAAAGGAGAATTGTGCATATTGTTTTATCCAGTTTGACTTATTTGATCTTGTGTAGCTTCTCATGGGAAAGAAAAAATAAAATAAAATGTCTTGAATATCTGAAACAAAGTTGATAAATGAAGCAAAAATTATGTTTTATTAACAAAGTTTGGGAGGAGCACTTTCAGATAACCTAATTAGCATGAGAGGAGGTATATGTGTATATATATATATAGCCCACTTTTTTCCAGCATCCCTCCACCACCTCAATTCCTCACTCTTAACTATTTCCTAATTTCCTATCCCAACCAGGGATGGTGGGAGTACTCTGAGTTTGGGCCAAATTCCGAGCTTGGAGCCCTCCCCTCAGACAGCACGGCAAATATGCATACTTTTTACTATATCCAATTATATGTAAGAGTGAACTCTGAGAGTTCAATGAAGTCTACATGGCAATGAAAGTGAAACCTATGAGCAACGTTCATTGGTAGTGGCTGTAAATTATGTTAGAATTTACTTTAGTATTTCTATAATATGTTTTGACTATACGGACGTCTTTGTTTTTGGTGTCTTATAGGTTGTGAATATTTTTAGCCATATATTAGTCAATGAGTAGGGGTTAAATGAGGATGCTTTTCTTTCATGCTGGTGAAAGAGGTTTTTCATATTACAACAACAAGACCTTTCTTAAGGCACAATATTGTTTCCTCCAGCTGGTAAACATATCTCTCACATTCTTCAAATGCATGTTAAGAGATTTCGGGTAGAATCCAGCAGTCTCTCTTTGGAACAACCTCTTTAGAGAGCAATAGACTGTTAAAACTGTGGACAAATACAGACAGTGTTTCTCAACTCCGGCACAGCAGGATCTGATTTTTCACATTATAATTGTGCCTTAGGGAAAAGTCCAACTTTTACATTTTAACTCCCTTTCATATGAAACAGCAAGAATCAAACCCTAAATGTGTCAGGTTTTCATTGTGATCTTCCAAAGGTCAGAATGAGATACTGATTTGCATAACACTTAGCTCTAAACATTCTTTTAAAAAAAAAAAAAATCTTTCTTTCTTTCCTTCTTTCCTTCTTTCTTTCTTTCTTTTTCTTTCTTTCTTTCTTTCTTTCTTTCTTTCTTTCTTTCTTTCTTTCTTTCTTTCTTTCTTTCTTTCTTTCTCTGTCTGTCTGTCCTTTTTTTTTTCTTTTTTTTTTCTACCAAGCATGTGTCTTTAGTCATGTAATAAAACTCACTATTCTAACCTCAGTTAAACAGTCTGGAGCCCACTGGCCTGTGGTTTTGGAGATGAGTTTAGAGAGAGTACTAATACATTCAGAACCAGAACAGAATGCATCAATTCAACTTTCTCCAAATCTGGATGTCCTATCCATCCATCGTTAGGGGACATGCCTGGTGACAGCCTCCAGTGTACCATCCCATTGAGTGATGTGAAAACGGATCCACCTATGATTACATTTAACACATATGTAGAGCATGTAGAGTATACAGACAGGCAGATAATGGACAGATGAGGATAGACAAATGTTAGCTTTAAGAATAAGGAGAGGAATTGCTTACAACTGTAATTGTAATTTTTAATTGTATAATTAGCATTTTATGTATCCTAATTACATTACAATATTTTTGCACTTTTAACATAATTGTAACAAAATTATAGCTTGGTTTGAAATGACACTGTTCTGTTCACATTTCAAGTGGCATTTACCTTTTTTTTTTTTCTTATTTTCTTTACCCATCACATGTGTCATGTTTCATCTCAAGCTTTTTATGAACATTGCCTAGTTAAGTACTTTTGATATTACTTTATTAGAGGCAAATTTCCCACTTCAAATGTTGACTACTGTGTGTGTGTGTATATATATATATATATATATATATATATATATATATATATATAGCATATATATAAGTGGATCAAAACTTTTATCAAAGTTGTCCTAAAACCTTCTTCTTAGGACAACTTAGTTCTTAGGACAACTTTGATTAACTTTTTTGATCCACTTCAAATGTTGACTGTATATATTTGTATTACACAGACTACAACTGTCCCTCAATTGTGGCATCATTTGCACCACGAGCAACCATTTTGCCTCTAATAAAGTATTATCAAAAGTAGGGAGAGGCCGGGGGCAAATGTAACAAGGGGCAATTGTAACATCTCAAATTATACCAATCAGAAACGAGATCTTTGTCAAACAATTAGCTTTGTTGTTTCTAGCTAGCAGGGTAACCTGTCATGGTACAGTCGGGGGCAATTGTAACACTGCATTACAATTGCCCCAGACACCATCAAAATAGTGTCCAGCTTAGTAAGGATAGATCAAAATAGATTGACAGATTACAATAATTTAAGAAAAGTGTTTTTCCCTCAGTCTGGGGATCCATTTTACTGAGTAGGCCCTCTACACTCTCTGTTCACAGCACGCCTAGATTCAGACCAAGGAAAACAGTAAGGGGATTTAATTAATTGTTCTGGACAATATGGATGTAATGGATATTGAATAGTTTTAACTATATCCATATTCTCTGGAGTTTATTGAGGTCATTGGTATTTATATGAAGGTATTTCATGTGTTGTTACAATTGCCCCCGCATGTAACAACTATATAATTATACAACCATTATAATATATATATAACAATAAATATAATGTAAATTTATTTAAAGTGTAGGTAAGCAACAAGGGGAGAACGTAATAAAGTAGAGTATAAAATAATATAGTAGAGTATATTAAAGTAAAGTATGAAATAATTTTCAGATCATTTGAAAAGTAGCACAAATAAAGGATGATGACAAGTTAAAACGCTTCCAATATATTTTTGCGATCTTAATATTACAAAAAAACAAAAAAACAAACAAAAAAAAGTTAGTGTCTAATAGTGTCTGTTTTGTCGAAAGAATACAGGTTACATTAACGTTACTTTAATACTGACCAATGGAAAGCGAGGTGGCAAAATTAGTTTGTTTACGTTACTATGGTAACATCCGTACTAGCAGTGCTGGCAGGATCTGAGTTTAGAGGTGTTAAAAAAAAAATCGAAAAGTGCAACAGTACTTTTCACAAGCAAATTCTATTACTGAAAGCCTTTGATTAACCCAGGTCGTTGCTTATCAAACAGCGTCGTATCGCAAACAAACATCAGTGCAATGACCTCAGAGGATAATGAGGAAAATAAACCGTGTGGAAGGTGTTTACTGGGGAACTGGGTTGAGGAGGTGAGTTTCGCACAGCATGTCTAAATCATATGTAAATCATGTTGCTTGTGATACTGCTATACTTGTCACGAACATATTTTCTGCGTTTTTTGTCTCATAACACTAAATGAATGTTACACTTTCTTTCATGCGCTTCAGAGGGCTACTGCATTGCTAGACAGGACCGGGCCTAGATCTTGTGTTCATAAGTACGGACACACAGGGATTCTTACCATGGACGTGGCTGCTAAAGTGCAGGGGATTAGTACATTTAAAGCGACTTTCAATGCTCCTAAAATCCTTGGGGTGCGACAAAAAGGTATGTATTAAATGTTTTGTTTTTAATTTGCTTAAACTGCTGGAAATTATGCAGTTATATTAACACTTTCATACAGGATGGCATATTGTTTTGTGTTTATACAAAATGATTCTCGACAAAACCTCATCTCGCCAGATAGACTTTACATTGATGACACGTGAAAATTAGCAGAATAACGTTAAATGCGTCAAAATGAATGTTTATAATTGCACACAGTAAAATAATATTTTTGCACTTTTAACATAATTGTAACAAAATTATAGCTTGGTTTGAAATGACCATATAGTAATAGTAATAGTAATATTCTGTTCACATTTCAAGTGGCATTTACCTTATTTTTTTTCTTTACTCATCACATCTCAAGCGTTTTATGAACACTGCCTAGTTAAGTACTTTTGATAATACAAGACAAAAAACAAACAAACAAACAAAAAACAAAACAAACAAACACATGTTGATAATGTAACACACATAAATGCATAATCTGGTTACTTACTGTTATCTTGTTGTATCATGGTTCTACTTCTTTGTACTTTTTTTATTTAAAAATGTATTTCATATTATTAAATCCATTTGACTTATTAACGTCAATGAATAAAGTTCATTTCATTCTTCAGATTTGTCCAGAGAGCTCATTTCAAATAAAAGCCCTCTGTTCATTCTGCTGCATAAATGTTTTCAATAAATTTCACTGTGGTTTTCATTTTAGGAAGACGAACTGAACTTTTGGAAAATGACCTCATCAAAAGAATAAGGTAGCTAAATAAACAATCATTTACTTTAAAGTTTAATGTTCAACGACTTCATCGTGTGTAAAACACAAATGACATTTTATTATCCTCCCACATTTCTTGTTTTATGTGTGAATAGAGGAAATAGTGGGAGAGGAATGATGTAAGAATGTTTGTGTTAGATTCATAGTTCAGTTAAATCATTTTCATTTTTATTTATCATGCAACTTTCTGCTTCATTTTTTAATGTAACCTTGACAACAAGTCTCTGACCCCAGACAAGTGGTTGTAATATTGTTTTTAAATAATAATAAAAAAAAAAATAAAAAAAATTCTGAAGTGAGACAGTACCTCATACCCATAGATTTGGTGTTGGCCGGTATGGAAAGCCAAATGTGGGCAATTCTACTTACCATTATCCTAAGAACTTAATAGAAAATTTTCCATTATCAACAGAGAGTTCACATTGAACTATTTTAGCTAAATTGCTTCACTTTCTAGAGAATCAGACAATGGTGAATGAAGGTGAATGAGACACACTGTACAGTTGCATTTACTACTTTATTTATAAAAATTCTAACCATAATATACAAGTATTTAATCTCATTTTTGGCATCATAATTAATTTCTTGTTTTTCTTTAAGAAATTGGCTGCTCTTCTATGTCAAATCACTGTCCCTGTGAATAAATACAAGACAGACATGCCTAGACATATCAGTCTGTTTTCTTTCAACCATCTGTTGATTTGGAGAGATTCCTTCTGCTCTTAGTCACAAGCTATTACCTCACCATCTTCAGACATTATAGCGACTGTATATTTTGTGATATTTGAAGTAGATGAGCTCTATTAAACATTTAAAATCAATACTAGGAACTCAAAAATTTCTTTGAAACTGACTGGGCATGAAGCAAAGGAAGCATCCTTGTCATGTACTTCCATGCATGTCAGCTGAACAACTGCCAGGTTGTTATAAATCCCTGATTGAATTTATGAAAACAAATTAGCTTAATATTTTAATCTGTTTTACAGTGATCAAATACATGCGGAGCTGAACGCAGACCCTCCAACCCCTGAGTTGTGCTCTGTGACCAAAGCAGACTTCAAAGTGGAGGGCTTCAAGTCTGTCAGCGCACCACTGACCATGGTCAGTTTCTGTTCACCATAACCTTTAGGGAATAATATTTGACAGTCTCTTGGGCAAAGCATTTCAGTTTGAAGTGACAAAAAGGTCTATGGTTAATAGTTCTGAGACCTGTAAATAATTTTTTCTTTGAACATGTACATTTGCATATGTATATATTGGGGTGTGTGAGTTAATCTGCTCGTCTCTGACAGGATCATGATTACACAACTGAACAGGCCATTACATTTTGGAGTGAAAACTATCAGAAGATTCAGGTCAGCATACAGTAAGATTTCAGTGAATACATTTATGTATTGCAGCATTGGAGTGGTTTTATAATGTTAATAATGTTTTCTTTTTACAGGGCGTGACAGCAGTTAAAACTAAAGATAGTCCATTTAAAAGAAATGCCACCTTTAGTACACCAATTGGTGAACAACTAGATCAGCTGGACGACACAGTGCTGTACCCATCAGAAAATGATGCTAAATAAAATATCATCATTTGATAATTTCATTATCTCCTGTTAAATGTGTTCATTCAGTTTTGGAGTTTTTTTTAACCATTTTAAATCACTAATAAACAGTTAATTTTCAGAAATGTAAGCCTTTGAATTACACGGCTCTCTGGAATTCTAATTCTGATTTGATCCGTCACTGCATATCATGATACCCGATTCATGACATTGTCATTGTATGCTAAAGACTACTTGACTGAAATGATCACAAAGACCAATTTTTGAACTAAGTTTGTGTTCGTTACATTTTTACAAATGGTGTTCTAGACAAAAGGCATGGAAGGAGTATGCTCATCAAATCCTGTCAATCATAATGCAAGTCTATAAATGGCTGCTCACTTCACTCCTGTACTGTGACAAATCACAACCTCAGCTGCATCTTTATTTCTATTAATTTCTATTATAAATTATGGTTCATTAATCATTAATCAAGTAGGAATCAAGAAGTCAATCTCTTGTGTCCACCATCAGAGACAGCATGCCAAATCTATATACCTTAATGTCACTGAAGGAATATATATACTATGTATTATATATGTACTTGGTTTTGTTTAAAACTGCCTTAAAATAATTTTTATGTCCTCAAAACTAAAATTCCAACATCATATTTTTGCTGTAGCTGTTGGTTAAACAAGTGAATAAAATAACCACATGCACTCAGACAAGACTACTTTTAAAATCTAAACAATATAATGATGGCAGATTTTAACTGAAATATGTTGGTATATATATATATATATGTTGGTTGTTGATTCATCACAATTAATAACAATTTCTGTTAGTGCCTAAAGTTACTGTAACGACTCGTCACTCGAAGTGGGAACCATAAGCAGGCTTTATTAGTAATCGTGGTCAAACAGGAAGTGGTCAGATACCGGCAGATACAGCAACAGAGGGCAGACAGATTCATAGTCGTAGAAGAGGCAGGGGATCAGGGCAGGCGGAGAACAATCACAGATCAAAACACAAAACAAATAGTCCAGAAGAGTAGGCAGCAAAGAATCGTAAACGGGGAATCAACAGGGTCACAACAGGAAGGCAAAACAATAAAGAACGCTCAGAAATGCAAACCGTAGAAATACAAGACCTCACAAAGAGGACTGGTGCAGCGACAGTTTATATAGACCAGTCAACGAGCTGCAGCTGGGCAGCGTAATCAGTACCAGGTACGGGGCTGATGGAAAATGTAGTTTATGTGAGTGAGTGTCAATATTCGGGTGAAGGCGCCTTCTGATGGCCAGAGGAGGGAATCACAGAGTTTGTCTCTGTGACAGAGCCCCCTCCCTGCAAGCGACTCCTGGCGTGAGGAGGCAACCGACGGCAAGGTCTCCCACACGGTCGAGGGGCCGGTCTTTCTGGATGGGTTCGGTGGAGTTCCTCCACGAGATTGGGGTCGAGTATGTCATCGGCAGTGACCCAAGAACGCTCCTCCATACCCCTCCCAGTCAACCAGATATTAGAGAATTCTTCCCCAGCGCCTGGAGTCCAGCAGTTCTCGGACCCGATACGCCTCCTCGCCTTCCACCATGATGGGTAGGGGACTCTGATCACCAGACACCTCCTCCCCCTCCTCGCTGGGACCAACAGCGGGCTTGAGCAGAGATACATGGAAAGTGGGAGAGATGTGATAATGATTAGGCAGGGCAAGGCGGAATGAAACAGGTGTAATTTGAAGAATTATTTTAAATGGACACACGTACCTTGGACTGAGTTTTTTGCAGGGAAGTCGGAGACATAAGTCTTTGGTAGATAGCCACACCCACTGGCCAGGACTGTACTCAGGACCGGGACGACGATGACAATCAGCCTGTTCCCTTAGTCGGCGAATGGCATGCTGGAGGTGAGTGTGGGCCCTGTTCCAAGTTGCCTCACTTCTGTATAACCAATCGTTGACTGCAGGAACATTAGTGGGTTCTCCTGACCACGGGAATAGAGGAGGTTGAAACCCCAGAATGCATTGGAAGGGAATCAATCCCGTAGCAGCCTTCTGTATGGAATTTTGGGCATACTCTGCCCATATCAGGTAACAATCCCAGTCGTTTTGATGCTGATTACAGTATGAGCGGAGGAAACGGATGAGTTCTTGGTTCAATCTTTCAGTTTGACCATTTGATTGGGGGTGGTATCCAGACGTCAGGCTTACATTGACATAGAGTGACCTGAAGAATACAGACCAGAGTCTTGACATGAACTGGGGTCCTCTGTCGGAGACTATGTCCTCAGGCAAGCCGTAGAATCAAAACACCCAATTGCACAGGTGTTCGGCTGTTTGCATGGCAGTGGGAAGTTTGGGTAGTGGTATGAGGCGGCAAGCCTTAGAGAATCTGTCAGTGACGGTGAGAATGGTTGTGTGACTGTTGGAGACTGGCAGATCCGTAACAAAGTCAATGGCAATGTGTGACCAGGGGCGTTGTGGAAGGGGTAGGAGTTGAAGCAGGCTGGCAGGTAGTTGATGTGATGGTTTTTGAATGTTGCAGGTTTGACATTGACGTACAAATGTGGTGGTATCTTTGCACAGAGTTGACCACCAGAATCGGTTCTGTAGGAGATGGATGGTAGCAGTGATACCTTGTCTGAGGAGGGCAGACAATGGACCTGTTCTAGTACTCACCTTCGGAGGACTTCAGGAACAAAGACTTTGTCAGGAGGACATTCAACTGGAATTTCAGTCTGGGCGTGGGTTTGTTCAATTTCTGTCATGATATCCCACCATATGGGAGAATAGTCTCAGAAAGTTGGGTAGAGTGATCAAGTTCATACTGTCTGGAAAGGGCATCCGCTTTGGCGTTCTTGGACCGATATGTGGTGATATGTGACCACAAAGTTAAAATGTTTGAAGAACAATGACCATCGTGCCTGCCTGGTGTTAAGTCTCTTGGCGGTTCTCAGGTATTCCAGATTCTTGTGATCGGTTAGAACAGTAAATGGATGAGTAGAGCCCTCTAACCAGTGACGCCACTCCTCAAAGGCTGCCTTCACGGCCAGGAGCTCTCTGTCCCCCACATCTCAATTCCGTTCTGCTGCGTAAAATTTTCTGAAGTGATAGGTACAAGGATAGAGTTTCAGAGGGGTTCCTTGTCTCTGTGATAGGATGGCACCCAGGCCGGAATTGGAGGCATCCACCTCCACCACAAAGGGGAGTTCAGGTTTAGGGTAATGCAGGATGGGAGCAAAGATGAAATGTTGCTTGAGCTGTTCGAAAGATTGAATGGCGGTGTTGGACCACTCGAGACGGTTGATTCCTTTCTTGACTATTGACGTTAGTGGATTGGCAAATGAGCTGAAGTTTCTAATGAAACGTCTGTAAAAATTGGCGAACCCCAGAAAGCGTTGTAGTTTCTACAAAGTAGTGGGTTGTGGCCAATTGAGAACTGCAGTGAACTTATGTTCATCCATCGTGCCTTGACATACAGTTGATGTGGAATTAATCGCCAGAGTACTGCTCTGACATGACAGACATGTTCTTCAAGGGTGTCGGAATAAATTAGGATGTCATAAATGTACACGATGACCGTCTTGTTGAGCATATCTCTAAACACATTGTTGATAAAGGACTGGAAGACAGATGGACTGTTGACCAGCCCGAACGGCACAACCAAGTATTCATAGTGTCCAGTAGTTGTGGAAAAAGATGTCTTTTCTATTCATCCCCCTCTCGGATCCGAATCAGATTGTATGCGCTACGTAGATCCAGCTTGGTGTAGTATTTGGCTGTGCAAAGTTGTTCCAGGGCTGCAGGAACCAGAGGTAATGGATACCGGAATTTGACAGTCAGTCGTTTAGACCAAGATAATCAATGCAAACGAAGAAAAAACCTGCTGAGGAGATGTTGACGGTCGTATAAAGCTCTTTGCCAGTTCCTCCTCTATGTACGTCGTCATGGCTTCGGACTCAGGCTGAGAGAGGGGGAAATATACGACCCCTAGGAGGTGTTGTACCAGGGATGAGATCAATGGCACAGTCGCAGGCACGGTGTGGCGGCAGTTTGGATGCATGGACTTTACTGAAAGCCACTGACAAGTCCATATATTCCTCAGGAAGATTAAAATTAGGGGGTTGTTCTTTGACATTAACGGATCGGACAGGCTGAGATGAGATGTGTGAGAGACACTCAGGGTAACATGCCTCGTTCCACTGTGTGATCTGACCCTCCTTCCAGGAGACGTGGGGATCATGTCTACGAAGCCAGGGTAATCCAAGGATGACAGGGGTGTTGGGTGTGGGAAGGATATAAAATTTAATCTTTTCTGTGTGAAAGAGACCTGTCTGCATCAAGAGTTCTTGTATGATGGATGATACGTGTTCAGTACCCAGTGGTCGACCATCTATCGCCTCCATTGTTAGAGAAGAGGAGCAATTATGAATATGTGAATCAGTTATTCAGATTAACTTGATGTAGCTACATTAAAATTAATATTACAATCAATTAACCTGTTCGTCCAGTGAACACTTTGTGTTTGTTGTTTATTAAGTCAAAAAAGATGTTCATTTCCAGGTTATGGAAAAACAACATTCTTATTGTACAGTACTATTCAGAGCCTGTAGTCAAGATCTAAATCATTTAAAAGGCAATTTATTAGCAGACGGAGTCAGAACCAAACATCTATTGTGCACAATCTTTATTAACTAACTCACAAACACATAACTAAACTAACAAACACATAACATACACGCAGGTCACACACATACAAAGGTAAAAATGAGCAATGATAGAGTTGAATCTGAAGTGGGACCGGAAATAGAGCTATGGGAAAGAGTCAAAGACAGTCTGGAAAAGAATCATCAGTTTTCTCAGTAATAAAACACCTTTGCTGACAGGTGGTTTACACATTAATACTAAATCGCTGTTTAGTGTTCAAATGTATGATACTTGCAAGATGCCTTTAGGCTGAGGAGCATCGAATCTGCAGGCTGAGGAGAAATCTTGATGATTCGGTCCAAAGTTGTTGCCAGTATCTTCTGCATTGGATGAAGTACTATGAAACAACTTAAGCTGTTAATTTGACTCTTAGTGGGGAACAAAGTTCTTTCTCTCTGTCATAGATGAGCACATGGCTGGGTTGTAGGCTGAGGCCTGCAGGCCTACAGGCCTTGGCCTGAAGAAGCCTGCAGCAGCAAGGGGTCTCTTCAGTCGTCCAAGAAGCAAGAAAGAGAGAGGGCGTGATCTTGTGATCAGTGATTTTAAAGTGTGAACATGTCGCACCCACTTGAGGTGTCTGAGCCAATAAGGAGTTTTCCCTTCAGAGGGAAACTTTTACGAGTCTTTGTCCTGTAGCAAGATATTAGCATAAGACATTGGATTGGATGTTTGAGAGAAGAACCTTGTAGATTCTTATAATACTAATGTGTCACAGAGTTAGTAACATGTAACATAAATTACCAAATAGGAAACGAAAGTTGATAGTCCGTAGATACCAAACATGCTACCCATGTGATTTTAGGTAATTATAACTTTGCAAACATTAATACAAAAAAAAGTTCAAAAAAGAGAATTAATACATAGAATAACCCCTATAAAAGGAAAATCATGAGGGGGAAAAATTGGATACACGTTTATACATTTCTCATGTGATTATATATAGAATATATAGGATTAAAAGGGTTTATTTGTCCTTCTCAGAAAGAATGAGTCTTCTCAGCACATTCCTGACAGCAGTAAACCTATTCAACCTATTCTGTCTCTGTATTGCAGTTGTGGGGAATGGAATTAACAGGACTTGTGAGAGAGTGAGTTTCTGGGTAATTCATTAGATATAATGAATAACTGTGTGTCTGATTGGTCCAGACGCTACATGGCTCTCAGGATGAGGTTGTGAAGGGCAGGAGCATCTTAGATGACCAGACTGACCACAGTACAAACATAAACATTGCTAAAGTCGACGGTCTCTCTCTTCAGCTGATAGACGGTAGGAGTTCATTTGCATGGGCTCAGCTTCTTCTGCGACAGTGGGTGTCGGGACTCGAACCGTGTTACGGGTGCTTGGTTTTCTGGCTCTGATGAGGTTATCGATCTGAATTGTGAATTCAGTAAATTTAAGTCTCTCCCCTCATCGCAACAGGCCAGTTCTGATTGCAGCTTGTGAGACAGTCCCTTTCTGAACAGTACTTTAAGAGTGTCACTCTCCCACGTAGTCTGTGCAGCGAGAGTGCGAAAGATAAGAGCATATTCAGCCGCGGTTCTTTACCCCTGAGAGAGCTCCAGTAAGCGATCGCCTGCACTCTTGCCCTTGTTGGGATGATCAAATACCTCACAAAACTGCTGCATAAACGTCTCAAATGATGGGAAGGCTGAACCGTCATCTCTCCAAACCGCCGTAATCCACTCCAATGCTTTGCTGGTGAGTAATGAACAAATAAATATGATCTTCCTGGCCCCCGTCAAATACAGTGTAGGTTGTTGACCAACAAATGTCGAGCACTGAAGTAGAAAGCCCTTACACTTTGCTGGGTCTCTGTCAAACTTCTCGGGAAATACCAGATGAGGACTCACTTGAGATGGCGGCTTTGGCAGGTGTAGTTGCCGTCGTAGGAGTGGTAACGTGGAGATTTTGGAGTGCCTTTACCAACTCCTCCGTGATGGAAGTGAGACGATTAAGCTAGTGCTGGTGTTCGGTGAGCTGGCTGGCTGGCTTGGGCAGACATGGTAGCACACAGGTGGGAGAAAGCCGCTGGATCAGGTAACGGCAAGGTCTTCTGTAACGACTTGTCAATCGAAGTGGGATCCATAAGCAGGCTTTATTAGTAATCGTGGTCAAACAGGCAGTGGTCAGATACTGGCAGATACAGCAACAGAGGGCAGACAGATTCGTAGTCGTAGAACAGGCAGGGGATCAGGGCAGGCGGAGAACAATCACAGATCAAAACACAAAGCAAATAGTCCAGAGGGTAGGCAGCAAAGAATTGTAAACGGGGAATCAACAGGGTCACAACAGGAAGGCAAAACAATAAAGAACACTCAGAAATGCAAACCATAGAAATACAAGACCTCACAAAGAGGACTGGTGCAGCGACAGTTTATATAAGCCAGTCAACGAGCTGCAGCTGGGCAGAGTAATCAGTACCAGGTACGGGGCTGATGAGAAATGTAGTGTATGTGAGTGAGTGTCAATATTCGGGTGAAGGCACCCTCTGATGGCCAGAGGAGGGAATTATGGAGTTTGTCTCTGTGACAGTTACCTAAACAATGGTTTGATATTTTTGCATGTTTTGCTACCATTTATGTTTCATGAACTATTTTGTTTCATAATTGTTCTACAACTTAAATTTAGCTGAAAATGTCTCAATGTTTCTTTGAGAAGGGGAACAAGACACTGCATCTTGAATCGCTGCTATAGGGATGCCAATAAGAAGAACCGGGGCTTTAAGAAGGGGGCAAGGGACCCTGCTTTGAGAGCCTGCTTTAATACCCGCAATGGTTGGGGAGGGAAAGGGCTGCTTGCTGAAGGGAGCCTGTTGTGTTAACCATTTCTAGCGGCTAACATCTCTGATGTTGCTCTCTCTCCAAGGAGGAGACTTGCACAGGCAAGGCTCAATTTCAAGGGAGCCACAGGGGAGCCTAACTTGCTTAAAGACCCCAGATGTCTGGGGAAGGCAGCTCAAACCCTGCTTTTAAAGGGAGAAAGGGAACCTGCTTTATTACCTAGGACAGTGGGGGACGAAGAAACACCTCACTCCATCTATGGCTCAAAAAAGGGCAGCTTACCAAAAGAAAGCCCACAAGATCATTAGAAAACTTTTAGTGGCTATATCTGATGTTGCCTCTAATATTACTAGTGCGTACCATAGTAAGACACAGATGACGAAGAGAGACCTCCCTTATGATCGATTGCTCTTGTCTGCTCCTGTCTGCCTCACTGCTCAGAGTTTGCGTCTGTAACTCTGTATAGCTTTGTTTCGAATCTCTTACTATCATTCATTGTTGTTTATATTATCATTACTATATATATAATATTGCCTATCACATTAATCTGATGTCGCTAGCTTTTAATCTTTTAATCTAAATCGCAATCACAATGCGTTAGCATTTCGCTAGCTTGTTAAACTTGTCATCAGTCTCTTGCGCGCTCCTTTTTCTACGCTAGATCAAACAGCTGTGGTAAGTCGGCTCAGTCTACAAACATGGTGAGTCATGTCATCCTCTCCTTCTATTGTTACTTGCTCTGTCTGCTCTGCCTGGGTTAACTTGTTCAAGTGTGAAAAGCCCTAATGGGTACACTGTAATGAAGTGCTGTAAAAACTACAGCATGGTTTTACAGTAAGATGGCTGCATTTCAATAATAATAAATGTATGTGACAGCAATGCATTTTTAGGACACTTATTGGTTTATTGAACCTTTGGATCACATATATAAAACGCTGCTGTAAATTTCAAATTTACAGATGAACTGTGGGATCTTTACCGGATTATTAGTCTGGATTATTAGTATGAAGACGAGTGATTCACAACCGTAGTAAATTACTTAGAACTAGATTACCGTACATGACTTAAATCATGTTAGATTTAAAAACAATATTAGGTATCATACACTTTGTGTACTCTGTTAAATAATCTGAACGACTGCAAAATTGTTCTAATAACAGCATTTTCGCAGAAGCACACGCACGCCGGAGCTGTGTGACAGATATGAATATGCTTAATATTCCCGACAGTTCTATGCTATCCGTTGTTTCTTTCACTAAGTGAAGCAACACTTCATAGTTTAGTAGTAATATATAGTAAATATATGGCCATAGGACTTTGAAATACCAGAATTTAAGCCTTAGGCTACCTTTATCTCCCAGGACTGTTGTTGAATCTTTCAAAAGTTTCAATTCACATGCGGCAGCAGCACATTCCACCGCACCAATAACACAGGGCTGCCCGCGGACGTGCCTGGCTTTTAATCTGCACTACTAAACACGGATATCGGCTGATGCCAATATATTAAAAAAAGACAAATATCGGCCGACCGATATATCGGTCGACCTCTAATGCCTCCCCGAAAATTTAAACAAATAAAATAAATCCTATAAAAAGACTATCGTCGCTGTCAGGCGGAAACCAAACCAACCTCTATGTTTCTTCATTTTTGTTTTATTATTATTATGTTTTTAAAAAGCAATGTTATTGGTCATCCTTTACGCCTGTATGTGGGTTTTACAAATATTTAACCAATGAAAAGGATTTGAAAGAACTTGTGAATAAAACTCTTTAATTCCATTGGATCCTCAAACGATCAGTCAAACCTCATAACTCCACGTCTCCACCCCTCCTCTATCATGAATGATGTGTTGCATGCAGTTTCATATACTGCCTTCACCACATGCTAACAATACAAAAGGCTCCTGAAGACAAAAAAAACTGATGACGTGCACTATGGGCGCCCTCTTATACTTCCTGGCGTTCTGCTTATGTCGTCACTAGCTGTCACCAGCTAATGAAATTGGAGTGTATTCACATGTGTTTCAGACACTGATCACACTGATGGCATCCCCATAGCATCGGTCCAAGACGCAGTGTAGAGTTCCACTTCAAGAGGGAACCCAAGTTCCCTACAGTGTGACAACATGTCCTGTGTGTATTAAATTAACTAGATCTTTTTTGTGGGCAAAGTTATGTAACATGTTCCATGCCAAGTATGACTTTCTGACGTAAATACTTAATTCTTCTCTAATAAAACGAATTGACCGTTGTCTTTGGACAAATGAGGAAAATGGTTATTTGGGTGCAGACAGCAGCCATCTGCCTTTTTTCATCATGAGAGAGGATCGCTCTAGCCATATGCTGAAAATCGACTAATGCTCTGTTTCTTTGGATCAGGGTGGCTTACTTTCTCACAGCTGTGCTGTCAATCAGAGAGCTGCTCTGTCGCTGTGTTCCTCTTTCATGCTTTCAGCAGGGATTAACGTGGGGTAACTATGGCAACAAGTAATTTTAGACTTCATTAATTCAGTGTTTCCTTTTGTTTTCGCAAAATTATTTTTCTCTGAGGAATTCGACAGAAAGTTTTTGAACTGGTTTTTGATTCCTAAACAATTTTATCTTGTTGCTTCAAGAAAAAAATATTTTCAATCATTGTCTTTTCTAAAGTTGCTCATTTAGATCTATTCTGTCATGTGTTGTGTCTAGCCACATCAATATTTTTGTAGTCTTCTTAATTAATCAGACATCCCAAAGTCCTAATTTGAAACCAACATGGTGATTTTGACATCTAGTTAAGTTATTAACAACTTTCTGATGCTTATTTTGTAATAAACCATAATTATAAATTGAAAGCTGTGACTATATTTCATAAAGCCCTGTTACGAAGTTTATCAGTGCAAAGCTTTGCAGGATGACCTCTTGGCAACAGGACTGACTGTGACAGAGCTGCTAGTGGGCGTTAATTAGGAATCATGGGGGCGAGGAGCGGCTGTGAACATGAGTATACACACACAGATGCAGTGTACTAAAGGCACAGATGCCAGATGCCAAATAGATTCTTAATGATCAGACTATGATGTCATCCCTATTTACCACCAAACTGTTGAGTGAGCAGTAATGATCAGGGCTCTTCTTTAACGAGCAGACAGTGTATGATTTCAAAAAAAGAGTATAACACTAACTATTATAACTGCTTTATGATATGGAAATATTAATATGTATTTTTATTATTATTATTTTAACTAATGGATTTAATTCTACATCATTTAATTCATTAATACAGTGTTTAGATTTTAGAATAATACAGATTTTCATTTTTTAGAATTTTATTTTTATAAAAATATATATATATATAAAAATCTTATACTTACCTCAAACTTTTGAATGGTAGAATATCAAAAATATTAAGCAGCACAAACCATTTTCAACATTGATCTATCACAGGAATAACTTTCATTTTTAAATTTTCCAGTCATTGACATGTAAGCACACGAACCAACTATATAACTTGCTGCTTGGCAGATTATTGGTATATGAAAAATGCATAATAATACTATTTTTAAATTTTATATGAAATATATATTTTCCAAAACATGTTTTGGAAAATCAAAGCCATAAATCTAAAAAAGTTGTTCCAAATTTGAGGTCTCAAAAAATGAACTTTCAGTAAGATTTTGTTTGGGCGCAGTACCAAAGGTTTCCAGTAGATGAAATTCACTTCCAGTTGTTTCCAATGCTATCAATTTTTACCATGAACAGTACATGTATGACTTTCAGGCATATTATCGTATAGCAGCATGCCCAAATCAATATTGTTTTAAATTTTATATATGCCATTTTTGTTGAAGCACTGCTCACAGCAGCATATCGTTGTATGTACTGGCAGTAGCAAGTTCCTGTACTTGCTCTGCAACAGCAATAATCAACAGCAGCAGCGTAGCAGATCTATTCTGTCATGACCAAATACATTAACATTGTCATATCTATAGGTGCTGGTTATATAATTAGAATATCATCAAAAAGTTGATTTATTTCACTAATTCCATTCAAAAAGTGAAACTTGTATATTATATTCATTCATTACACACAGACTGATATATTTCAAATGTTTATTTCTTTTCATTTTGATGATTATAACTGACAACTAAGGAAAATCCCAAATTCAGTATCTCAGAAAATTAGAATATTGTGAAAAGGTTCAATATTGAAGACACCTGGTGCCACACCCTAATCAGCTAATTAACTCAAAACACCTGCAAAGGCCTTTAAATGGTCTCTCAGTCTAGTTCTGTAGGCTACACAATCATGGGGAAGACTGCTGATTTGACAGTTGTCCAAAAGATGACCATTGACACCTTGCACAAGGAGGGCAAGACAAAAGGTCATTGCAAAAGAGGCTGGCTGTTCACAGAGCTCTGTGTCCAAGCACATTAATAGAGAGGCGAAGGGAAGGAAAAGATGTGGTAGAAAAAAGTGTACAAGCAATAGGGATAACCGCACCCTGGAGAGGATTGTGAAACAAAACACATTCAAAAATGTGGGGGAGATTCACAAAAAGTGGACTGCAGCTGGAGTCAGTGCTTCAAGAACCACTAAGCACAGATGTATGCAAGACATGGGTTTCAGCTGTCGCATTCCTTGTGTCAAGCCACTCTTGAACAACAGACAGAGTCTTGCCTGGGCTAAAGACAAAAAGGACTGGACTGCTGCTGAGTGGTCCAAAGTTATGTTCTCTGATGAAAGTAAATTTTGCATTTACTTTGGAAATTAGGCTCCCAGAGTATGGAGGAAGAGAGGAGAGGCACACAATCCACGTTGCTTGAGGTCCAGTGTAAAGTGTCCACAGTCAGTGACGGTTTGGGGTGCCATGTCATCTGCTGGTGTTGGTCCACTTTTTTTTCTGAGGTCCAAGGTCAACGCAGCCATATACCAGGAAGTTTTAGAGCATCATGCTTCATGCTTCCTGCTGCTGACCAACTTTATGGAGATGCAGATTTCGTTTTCCAACAGGACTTGGCACCTGCACACAGTGCCAAAGCTACCAGTACCTGGTTTAAGAACCATGGTATCCCTGTTCTTAATTGGCCAGCAAACTCGCCTGACCCTAACCCCATAGAAAATCTATGGGGTATTGTGAAGAGGAAGATGCCATATGCCAGACCCAACAATGCAGAAGAGCTGAAGGCCGAAGAGCAGAGCAACCTGGGCTCTTATAACACCTGAGCAGTGCCACAGACTGATCGACTCCATGCCACGCCATATTGCTGCAGTAATTCAGGCAAAAGGAGCCCCAACTAAGTATTGAGTGCTGTACATGCTCATACTTTTCATGTTCATACTTTTCAGTTGGCCAAGATTTCTAAAAATCCTTTCTTTGTATTGGTCTTAAGTAATATTCTAATTTTCTGAGATACTGAATTTGGGATTTTCCTTAGTTGTCAGTTATAATCATCAAAATTAAAAGAAATAAACATTTGAAATATATCAGTCTGTGTGTAATGAATGAATATAATATACAAGTTTCACTTTTTGAATGGAATTAGTGAAATAAATCAACTTTTTGATGATATTCTAATTATATGACCAGCACCTGTATATCCATTATCATGCTAAAATATACTCTTTTGATCCTGTATTAAAGAGTAGTTTTTAAAAGTTTTGAGTACTTTTCATAGGTTGTACTTTTATAGGTTGGGAATGTTCTGAGGATATTTAAAGTTTGGATGATGTATCAGATGACCTGAATAAGATAAAATACAATGATGAGAAAAAAACTGGAGTATTTAGCTTGAGAGTTGCAGTTAAAAGAGCTTTGAGGAAGTGTGAGATAGTCAAGTGTGCAGTTTTCTCTTTTTCTCGTTATCACGAGCTGCAAAGCCCTTTGGGAAGGTGTGTTGAGTGGAAAAGCGCCCTTCAGGAAGGATTCATTAATATTCATAATTCTTTAGAACTGTGAAGACTATATTTACAAGAACATTTCTAATAAAGACACTATCAGAACCTACTTTTAATTCAGTTTATTGAACAAAATATCATACAATGTCTTGGATATACATATATACAAATATTACATTGATAAAACATCACTCAGTCCTCAGTCTTCTAAACCACTATTCAATGCGCTTTAAGAAAATGTCAAATACATATCACCAGTTTCCAAAAATCTGAATATAGAAAGCACAAAAAATAAGAATTTCACCTGGAAAGACATACTTTTCTCTCAGCACAAAAAAAAAAAACTTCATTGTTAAAAAAACACAACTATACAATTTTTGCAGTTTTTAAGCAGGTATGAAATATACCTGAATTGACCTCCCTCAAAAGGTATTATAATGTGTTGTTCTATGCAAGAGTGAGACACAGAACAAATATAAGAAGCAGTGGCTCTGATTCTTGTGACTTCCTGTCATCAACAGTGCTCTCAGATAACATAGACTTCTGTCTTCTCTCCCAGAAGCCAATACGTTCTCATTTTGCCTTTACCCTGAAAGAGAGGAACAGCACCGATCAATAGCATGCATCATACTCAGACAGCTCAGTGGAGGAACTAATCAACAATGGGCAATATGCTCTTTCTTAATGAAAAGACAAGAGCCATAGGCCAAATTTACGTTACATCGCTCCATTTTTTCTTCCTTTTAAAGCCTAAACTTTTCCGGGTAAGTATGTCTACATTGCGTTGTTAAGGTATAGCGGAAATGCCGATATCGGATATGAGTCACTCTTAAAAGATGTAAGCTGGTTGTCTAAAAAATTGGGTATAGTCAACAAATTGGAATTGGGCATCAAGACCTGGGCCCTCATTTATCAACAGTGCATAGAAAAGGTTCTATATTTTGTCCTACGAAGTAAATTTAGAATGTGCCTAAGTACAAGAAGTATTTATCAAACGTGCGCACGCAGTTCTTACGCACATGAGTAAGCAATCATTGTTGATAAATCCCACATGTGCGTAAGTATCATGCTCGTTCATGTTCACGGTCATTAGCATTCGGAAACGCCTCCGATTAACCATATATGGTGACAACACTTCCCTTTAAAAATCACGTGATTGTGTTTTTTCCTCACCGCAATAATGGCACAGAGAGCACTCTGTGCTCTCGCCATGCAGATCAGCACGAAATAAAATAAAATGTAAATATTAGAACAAAAAGTGAATATTATTCATTAACAGTAGCCAAATACAATACATCTGAAAATGTTGAGAGAACATCACATAAGTTGACCTTATAAATTGATGTCTGCGGAGCACATTGTTTGCCAAGTCTTCCAATAATGCAAGATAAGCCATTGCACTGAGACAAACATTTTTTACAGATGTCTTTTATAGGGTTTGACACCAATTACACATCATCTTTAAAACCAGACAAATGATAAATTGAGTGTTTTATAATTAAAGGAAACACAGGACATATGTGAATTGCTTAATGCATACTGTGACACTCTTAAATGCTTTCTATGTGTAGTGTCGCTATTCTACCACTAGATTCTCTGCGTAAGCATGCTCAGAGGTGTGCTTATATTTTCACACATTTCTACATATAAGTACAAGTAGGTGAATCCCACACTTTGTGTGAAACTGTTCTTACGCACTCATTACGCACAAATCTGTCCGTACGCACCGTTGATAAATGAGGTCCCAGGGGCCTAATTTATAAAGCGTGCGTACGCACAGATTTGATCTTAGAGTGTGAGTACACTTAAATTCACGCCAACGCTCATATTTATAAAAGCAGTCTTTGACGTGGAAAAGCTTTTTCTGGTCAGATTACTGCAGGTTTTTGGACATCTAAGCTATTCTTGCAGCTCGCCAAGGATTTGGACGATGGCTGGTGATCTTTTATATGTAAATTACATTAATTAGATGTCATTTACAATGCGGAGAACTGAAACCATTCAGCTGCATGTAAGTTCAAGATCATTTGCGATTTATAGAATTCACATCTGAAAGAGAGGCGTACACTTGTGTTCTGTGTGTACATTCATTCTATGATTCACATGTACGTAACTGATCGTAAGATCAAATTTAGGACGGTTTCTGCGCAACATTTTTTTAAATGAGGCCCCTGCAGTGTAAATGCAGCCATAGACTGAGCACTGAATTAAAGAATGCTGCACAGAAAGGTGGTGGAAGCTTGTCCTCTCTGGTGATCCAGAGACTATATGAAATGAAAAGACAACACAATGAAGCACTGCTAAAAGTTCAGATTTCACAGGACTTAAGTAGCATTGAATGTAGCAGATATTTTGTCATTTGAAAATCTGGAAGTGATGGAAACAGATTATTTATCATTATGATGTCTAACATAATGCCAATTTTAAAAAATCATAAAAGATTTTCTACAGGGATTCCTATTGGAAGCATCGTTTGGAGCTAATCCTAACAGAATTTAACAAAAATCCACTAAGAATCGAATAAAATTTGGATGCACTAAAATCCTGCAGGATTTAAAGGGGTCATATGATTATATTTTAAAAGTTCTTTATTTTGATTATTGGGTGTAATCGAATAAGGCGACTTAAGCAGAACGTTTCTCAGTGGTACAATGTGTGTCTTTGTATATAGCCTGTGTTGTAAAATGCATTGTGCACAACCAAACTGTTGGGGTTGTACTGCTCAGGAACAGCTTAATGATTAAATCGTAACCTCTGATTAACCTCTGCATCCAAACATAGCATCTCCACGACATGACAACACTTCATTACACGGAAACCTCACCTTCTTTCATTGGGTATGCCTTTGGGAGGATATTATGCTAATATTTCACATTGTGACATGGACGTTTGAGAAAGTAATATCTGGACTTCGATCGAGGTGTTTTAGGCAGGTCTGGATCAGTGTGCTCTGTTAGAATAACTTTGTAACTTTGCAGATCGTATACATGCACAAATAGATACATTACACACTAAAGGAAAAGGAAACCATTCAAGAGTATCATATGGCCCCTTTAAAATGACTGCCATTAGATATTATTTAACCTTTTAGCAGAACTCTGAGTTTTAAAACCCTGAAATATTGCCTTTAAAATCCATTTGATGTCCTGCAGGGGATTGATAATCAAAATAATTTAAGTGTTCTAAAATATCTAGTTTTTATTTTTGTGTTATATTGGAATCGATAAGAAAATTCCCAATGGGATCCTTTAGAAAATCTGTACACATTCCTTAAAATTACTCGCAACAAATAGCTCACGTAAGCAAAAAAAATTAATTAATTAAATAAAATAAATTAAAACATATATAGGCTATAAAAATAATGTATCTCATTATATATATATATATATATATATATATATATATATATATAGACATACACTACCGTTCAAAAGTTTGGGATCGGTAAGATTTTTAATGTTTTTAAAAGAAATTTCATCTGCTCACCAAGGATGCATTTATTTAATCAAAAATACAGTAAAAACAGTAATATTGTGAAATATTATTACAATTTAAAATAACTGTTTTCTATTTGAAAATATTTTAAAATGTAATTTATTTTTGTGTTGGCCAAGCTGAATTTTCAGCATCATTACTCCAGCCTTCAGTGTCACATGATCCTTCAGAAACATAATAAACATAAATGTCTTTACTGTCACTTTTGATCGATTTAATGCATCCTTGCTGAATAAAAGTATTCTTTAATTTCTTTTCAAAAAAATAAATAAATGCTGTTCTTATGAACTTTCTATTCATTAAGGAATCCTGGAAAAAAAAAAGTACACAACTGTTTTTTACACTGATAATAATAAGAAATGTTTCTTGAGCGGCAAATTGGCATATTAGAATGATTTCTGAAGTATAATGTGAGACTGGAGTAATAATGCTAAAAATTCAGCTTTGATCACAGGAATAAATTATTTTGTAAAATATATTCAAATAGAAAACAGTTATTTTTAAATTGTAATAATATTTCACAATATTACTGTTTTTACTGTATTGTAAATGCAGCCTTGGTGAGCAGATGAAACTTCTTTTAAAAACATTAAAAATCTTACCGATCCTAAACTTTTAAACGGTAGTGTATATATATGTTGTAATCACTTCTGAAATCAAGCACAACTGGAACTCCATACCTTCATCTCCACGTCACCTCGCAGCTGGAGTTCAAAGTAGCCGAACTCATCCAGCACCTCTTTGGTGGCTGAGGACACATGTATCCTCAGAGCTGTGAAGGAAATGATAATAATAAATGAATAGTTAACCGAAGATGAAAATAATTTCATCATTTAGAAAACTTCATTTCTTTTTCTGTGGAACACAAATATTTTGAAGAATGTAAAATCTGCACTTTTCCATACAACATATGCATACAGTGACTATAGGGGCTGTCAAGCTCCAAAAAGAACATTAAAAAAATACCATATTTGGTAGCTTAATACTCAAAAGTATTTGGGTGTCATTAATAACACATCTCAATGCATCAAGTTTTAACATGTGCAAACACTATGATACTTGAGGTGAGATGAATAGTAGCTTAAATTTTATCACACAAAACTGTTTCATTATTTCAGAAGACTATATGGATTACTTTTACAGTATGATACTTGTTTTTTCTTGACAGCCCCTGGTCACTGTATGCTTTGTTTAGAAAATTCTGCCTACTCTCTATTAGAAAGAAAATCATTTGAGTTTGAAATGAAACGAGGGTAAGCAAACGAAGACAGAATTTTGATTTCTGAGTGAACTATCGCTTTAAGAGTCACAGCCAATCACTATAAGTGCACAGCTGTGAGTGACAAATGATACCGTGCTTGATAAAAGATGATTCATCACACTTGACGACAGACACTCTACACAAATGGAGCCCAAGTAATCAGCAATCTGTCCTGTCTATAAGAAGAATAACATACAAGCTCCATAAGGTCTGGCCTTTAAGTGTGTGCATTAAGCTCCAACAAGCTGTATACATGTTATAAATCAAACTCGAGACACATTGAGTGTCCTTGTCACTAATTATTAATTATTAATGAAGCCCACCTCAGGAAGTGGACTGTGAGTCGATACATGTGGTAAGTCTCATGAACAACAGCTGTTACTTGTAAATGGGTGAAACGCATATTAAAGTTTTATTCAACACTACTGAGCAGCTTTGTTCCAAACCCTATTAAGCTGCCATCGCTGTCTACAGAGACAGCTACCTTCTAAGGCATCCTAACCATCACAGAAGTGACTGGTTCATAATGATTATGCACATGCAAACTGCAAATGTCAATTGAAGTGCGTGAGACTATAAATTCTTTTGGGGGATTTCAATAGAGTTTTCCGTTAGCATGTTTCTAAGCTAACAATGTGACTCTCTAATAAGCACAACAATATACAACTCACAAATGATGGATGCTATTTTTATCTTTACTTTTTAGTATTGATTAAATAAAATACATTGCTGTTAAGAAATGTTTTGAGCACCAAATCAGCATATTAGAATGATTCATATGACACTCAGGGCTCAATTTGAAGGGGGATGCAGGGGATGACAAAAAATGACAAAAAGCTTCCCCTCTGTAAAACCACCATCCCCATTAGATTAACAGTGTTGAGTATTATATAAAACTAATCATGTAAATGAAATTTTAAAATTCTCTATATGATAATTAATGAACTATATAACAGCGATTGACTAATCATACCCGAATATCGTAATGCGTTGCGCACAGTCAAGCAAGCTTTCGTCATTTTTCGCTCTTGTTCAACAAGGCCAGAAGAACGGTTCAAGCACATCTTTTTACGTTTTTTAATAAGAAGAGAACAGAAAGTATATTTCTTTGATTAGTGTTTAAGGACATTCCACAAATTGTCATTTGGAACTCATTTATTGCCTATTAAAAAAAAAATATATGTTAATAATCATTAAACACTTAAGTGCCCTCTGAAGGCATAATTTTTGGTAGTTTGGCATGCAGGGATTGTGTGTGTCTATGTGTGTGTGTGAGAGAGAGAGAGAGAGAGAGAGAGAAAGAAAGAGAGACAGAAAGAGGTGCTGGTGCTCTGTCATACAATACCACAATGATATAAATTATTTCATGAATAATGCCTATATTTTTATTCTACTCTTTAATTTAAAATTAGAAAAATGTATTAAGGTTAGCTACAGGAGAACAACCCCTCATGATCTTCCCCGCCTGTCCATGACCACACCATCTCCCTGGTCACCAGAGGTCAAATTTTAAAATAAAAATCCAAGGGAGCGTCTGGTGACGCTGAAGACTAAAGTAATAACTGCTGAAAATTCGGCATTGCCATCAGTACAGAAACATTTTAAACTATATTACAATAGAACAAAAAAGTTATTTTAAATTGTAATGATATATCACAGTATAACTATTTTTGCAATATTTTTGATCAAATAAATGCAGCCTTGGTGAGCATAAGAGACTTCTTTTTAAAAACATAAAAAAAAAAAAACAACCCCAATCTTCTGAACGGCATTGCATATGTACAATTGCCATTTCTCTCCACTCACAATTACACAATTATGCTGCATTCTATGAACCCAATGAAACTCTACTGACAATTGTACTCCTGCATCATTTTTCCTCCTCAGTTTGTTTGCAGTGTGTGCCAGGGGGTATTCCAGAAAGCAAGGTTAAAGGGTTAGTTCACCCAAAAATGCTAATTCTGTCATTAATTACTCACCCTCATGTCATTCCATACCCGTAAGACGTTTGTTCATCTTCGGAACACAAATTAAGATATTTTTCATAAAGTCCGATGGCTCAGTGAGGCCTGCATTGCCAACAAGACAATTAACACATGAATCAGTGGTTCGGAGCACTAAAGTCACGTGATTTCGGTAAACGAGGCTTCAGTAAATGAGGCTCATAAATGTTTCGAAATTTCAATAGTTCACATAACTTTGGCAGTTTGATACACGATCCGAATCACTGATTCGAAACAAAACATTCGTAAAGCTTTGAAGCAGTGTTTTGAAATCAGCCATCACTAGATATTGTTAAAAAGTCATTATTTAGTTTTTTTGGCACACAAAAAATATTGTCGTTGCTTTATAATATTATGGTTGAACCACTGTACTCACATGAACTGTTTTAAGTACCTGGGCATCTGAAAGTGTTAATTATCTTGCTGGCAATGGAGGCCTCACTGAGCCATCGGATTGGATCAAAAATATCTTAATTTGTGTTCTGAAGATAAACAAGGTCTTACGCCGGAGTATGAAACTCAGAGTTAAAGGTGACCACACAAAGACATTCTCAACCAAGCATGGAAACGGATGCTAAGAAGAAGCGCGCCATTCTTTCTTTTGTTAATGGTGATTTACATTCTTAGTGCATATCACCATGCACCTACGGGGCAGTTGTGCAAGCATTTTATATATAAAAAATATATCAAAATCACAAAACAAAGATGTAGTTAACTTCAGACATTTTTCCACAGTTGGGCCAAACCGTTTTTGTTGCTTAACCGTTCCATTACGTGCTGATCGGTACAGATATGCTTTAATTTTCTGCTGTGGGGCTGATAACAGAGCTCTTTGGAAAGTAATAAAAATTTGGCAGTCGTTGCCTTGGTAATGCAAGAGTTTACAGACATAAAGAGATGTAAACAGTGATTATGTTATGGAGAATGATCAGGTATTTGTTTTAATTTTATTATAACTTGTGTTAACTTCGCTCAAAGAGTGCGCTTGGCCAGCAACAGAGAAACTGGTAGCCAGGCAACAGACAAGTGACCAATATCCTGAGTGGCAACGTCACTACTAGAACTCTACCGGCATGTTAACCAACCGGTCAGCCAACCAATATTCCAACCTTGGAAATATAACTGGAACCACTCCTTGCCGTTCTTAGAACCAGTCGGCCCGACGGAGGAAAAGTGGCTTTAGTCTCATGCTGCATTGTCATAGTCTGGTAAAAATTCTGCATTCTGAACAAAGATCAAAAATGTATTTTTGTCACCAACCTTCCCCTGTAGACTCCATGCGGGATGCTGTGTTGACAGTATCTCCAAATAAACAGTACCGGGGCATCTTAAGACCCACTACACCAGCACAGACAGGTCCTGCTCAACACACACACACATGCAGCAGAGAGGGTGATTAATTCACTCTAGGAATCCAGTAACTACTTATACAGAGTTCTAATACTTCCTCAAAGGTTGAAAAAATCAACGCTGAATGAGAGCAACAACCTGCAATCAGACATGTTTCTTACATCCTTACACACAGGTTTGTTTTGCTATCTTAGTGAGGATATTCCATAGGCATAATGGTTTTTATACTGTACAAACTGTACATTACACTACCCCCTACACTACCCCAACTCCTAAACCTACCCATCACAGAAAACATTTTTTCATTTTTACATTTTTAATAAAACATTGTTTAGTATGTTGTTAAAGCTATTTTAAATGAGGACTTATGACATGTTGGGTTTTCATGTTTTATGGGGGCATTTTATAGTAAATTATTTTTATACTGTACAAAATGTATATTCTATCCCCTAACCCTAAACCTACCCATCACAGAAAACGTTCTCCGTTTCTACATTTTCAAAAAACATAATTCTGTATGATTTATAATCGCTTTTCTTTATGGGAACCATAAAATACCGCACAAGTACAAGAATTTCAGATATTGCCATATCTTCAATTTTAGGTGAAAAAGCAGAGACAAATTTGACAGCAACCTCTGAACACTTTCTTATGAGTTACTGTATTAATATACATATTAATTTGTTTTACACAATAATTATCTGTCCTTAACTTACCATGGCTTTCTTAAAGCCAAAAAAGTACAATACTAAATAAACACATCAATGACATTAAGCCTAAAATGAATGAAATTTGTGAAACAGATACCTGTGTGGATTCCTATCCGCAGTCTTAGCTGATCGTTGGGTCTGTGTCTGATTTTGAAGGTTTTAACCTGTTCCAGTAAAGCCAAAGACATGCCAGCTATCTCACGTGCATGTAGCTTCCCATTCCGCACAGGCAGACCTGACACCACCATGTATGCATCACCGATCGTCTCCACCTAAAATGACAAGAACATGAACAAAGCCATCTGCAAAAAGTTTTTGCACACACACACACACACACACACTCATATATATATATATATATATATATATATATATATATATACACATACATATATATAAATAAATAGAGAGAGAGAGAGTGAGGAAAGGAGAGGGAGAGAGAGAGAGAGAGAGAGAGAGAGCACTATATACTGTATATAGTGCATTATTAAGGTATTCATCTTTATGCATTAATATGATCAAAAGCACAATCCACATCTTATTGTTTGAGTTAATGCTTTTGAAGGGTATAACCATAAATAGGTAATAAATATAATGTATAGTAACTGTGGTAACAATTATTTATGAAAAGATATAATAACTGCACTGTGAATTAAAAGACGCTCACCTTATATACATCAAAATTATCAATGATGGCATCGAAGCATGTGTAGAGATCATTCAACAATGTCACCACCTGAAGAGATTCACAGGACACTGTTAAGAGCAGCATTAAGTTGTGACTGACATTAGTATGACAACATGATAAAATAAAGAAGGCTTTTGTAACAGATCATATTATTTGATGTTCAAGATGTTTCATAAAGCAATAAGCCACAGGAGGCTGTGTGTTATAGTGGTAGTACTTTCCTTAAGCTTTATTGCATTAAATTACCCAAAAAAAACAAACAAAAACAAAAAAATCAATCAATAAAATAAAGAATTTATATGTGTGTGTGTGTGTGTGTATATATATATATATACAGTCAAACCAAAATTTATTCAGACACCTTGAACATTTCATTCATTAATACAGTTTATTCACTATTAGTTTAAAAGAATGTTAACAAAATATGACAAGATCTGAGATAAACTGTGTCAGATAAATAATAATCTTAATTATGTCAGATAACACTTAAGCAAAACATGGTCAGGTCAAAGTGTCTGAATAATTTTTGGTTCCAAATTTTTATCAATTTTACTGGTAGTCCACTGTATGAAGAATTTTTGGGTATAATATGTCACAGTTTATTTTATTTTGCTATCCTCACTTTCATAAATTAACTATAGTGTCAAATATATCAAAAATGTCTAAAAATGTCATGTTAAAACCACTAACCCACTATACATATAATTAAAATCCAAAGTACTTTAAAGTATTTACATAATAATAGAGGTGCCGTCCTTTAAAATCAGCCAAAATACTCTGTTGTACTATTCAGACTATTCAGGATTTGACTATTCAGACGAGACTTCCTCCAATTCCAACGTTTTTTTCCCCCCCGCACCTTTTTAGGTGTGATGAGAACCTGACAGAAATAGTTCTGCATCTGTGCTCCCAAAACTCATTTCAAACAGAATGTATAATAAAAGTCTATTGTGTCTGCAGCTCTGCCATGTCTCATAGAAGCTGAGTGAGAAATGACTGCTGTGATGTGTTTCTGCTTGAACTCTCTATGGTTCCCTCAAATTAAAATACTTTCTGCCCTCCACCCCAATCCTCTCCCCCCGTCCCATCCCTCTGGATGTATGCCCAGAAAGAGGCCTTACAGAGAGAGATATTTTCATACACAGAACAGAAAAGATAATAAATTAAACATGGAGGCCAACTTCATTATGAGGCTGTCATGCTATAACCTTTATTTACTGAAACATTGCTGGACTTTACCACTGCATCCTTGAACAGCTGTTGAACTGCAATGTGATCCAAACATTATGACGGTTCAGTGTTGCTGTCTGCATTTGATCTAATTTCAGAGTAACTTTCCAAACTCAGTTGGTCTACGAGTTCAGAATAATTAAAAAAAATAAAAAATAATTCAACAACGGCCTCAGATGTCTCATAATTTAAAGGAGCATGCAAATTTTTCCACTTAGGTTTACCCCTAAAGAAATTAATACTTTTGAGAAACATATTTAAAATCATGTTTTATTAATAAGTATATTCTATATGGTGAATCGAGTTTGCATAGCTATAATCATTTGCATGTTTATGTAGATAATGTTTCTGAAGTTAATCTCACACTGATTCCAGAAACCATGTTTTAGGCTAAATAAAAATTATATATATATATATATATATATATATATATATATATATATATATATATATAGAGCGAGAGAGAGAGAGAGAGAGAGAGAGAGATAGATAGATAGATAAATAGATAGATAGATAGATAGATAGATAGATAGATAGATAGATCAATAGCAGTAGTTGCAATAGCAGTGATGCATAATGCTTGCATAATCATAAAATATTGCAGGATAGTTGCATACTAAATATGGTTACGTTCAGTCCAATCACAGATAAACAGATAAGACAAAATATGAAATATATGCATTGATCATTCATTTTGTTTTTACTGAGTAAACATTACCAGTGAAATATGCCAGATCACAGTAGTCTAATGCATCTTACACAACCTAGCCCACTGTTTATTTAAACATATAAACATTATATATTTATTAGAATAGTTACACAGAGTTTTTTTTATCTAAAAACTAATATGCAGACCTGTAATGGTGTACTTTCGGCAGACATTGATGTGAAGCCCACTATGTCGCTGAAATAGATAGTGACGCTGTCAAAGGCTTCTGCTTGTACAGTCTCCCCTCGCTTGAGCTGCTCCGCCACTGAACTGTGGGGAGAATTAGGTTACAATCAAGTGAACCATAAAATCATTTTCCATACACAAGTCCAAGTACAATAGCAGACATGCAGTAGCAAAATAATTTAAAATCAATTTTGTTTAATAAATCCTTATCTAGAAACAAAACAAAGGTATAAATAAATCTGAAATTATTTACAGCATGTTGAAATATGGGAGCTTTGTCCAGCTGAGACTCTCAGACTTTCTGTTAATAAGACCCAAGATCACTTTCCAGATCAATTAGTGATAATTCATTTAATTAAAGAAATGAAAGATCTTGGTTAATTCCTAGCTATTCTTTTAGAGAGTTTATAATAATTAGTCTGCTTCATCTTAAGCCGATCTTAAAAGTTCTCATCCACTTTTAATGATTTTTAATAATAATTTTTAGATGAGACAAAACAATATGGTAGAAGTTACGTCACATGCAAATTATGTAGTAATAAGAGAACTCTTGAACTAATAGTTGTTCTTTCTCAATCTCCAATTAAAAGTTTGGAAATTGCATAAGAAAATATTACACAACACGTTTCTTACTGTGGAAGAATTTGGTAAAGAAGATTTTCGGCTTTGCGTTTCTCTTCGAGGTAGGCCTGTGTTCGCTCCTCTACCAAGTTCTCCAGGTTATTGGCATACTGTTCCATTCTGGACAGAAGGTTACTGAGAATACTGGTGCTGCCTTCTCTGCCAAAAAAAAACCAACAACAACAAAAAAACATTAGACACCTGGTTCCACATCTGATGTGTAATTATAGCAGATATAGATGATTATAATTACACCAGACAGATTACAGTAGAAGATTACAATTATGTGAGATCAATGGCTAGTAACCCATGAATTATTCAGCAAGATGAATTGGGGATATCAAAGGATATGACTGGTTATGAAACAAGCATGAGAATAGTGCTGAAAACAGGAAACAGGAATATGTACTCAGTTCTACAGTCATGAGCTATAATACAATATATGTCAGAAGGAGCATGGCATAGTTGCATCTTATGAGGCGGTAAAACGCAGGTATGATGAAGTGTGGTCGATTCTGGTTGAATCATGTACTGCTGGTGTGTGGTTTGCTGAATCATATTGTTCTATTTAGGGGTCAGATCTCACCCCTACATACAAAAAATAGAATTATTATTATTATTTATTTATTTTTATAAAATGTACAAGAATAATCCCATACAACAATAAAACATTCAGGATAAACAAACACAATAAAGTAATACAATCTAAGACTAATTTCCATTGTAGTCCTCTATAAGCTTAAAAAAATGAGAGCACAAGTGAAAGAAGCTAACTATAACATACATAAATGATATTAATAAAAAGTTTAACACCATTTTAAAACTCCACTCTGCCTTAGTATGCTAAAAGATGCTGATATGTCAAAAAAAGCAGTTGAAATATTTTGCACTTCTCTAATCATTATATTAAATCTTTATGCATTAATATGATCAAAAGCACATTCTACTCAAGTACTCTTTTTCATCTTGTGATACTAATATTGCTGAATCACCTGCTTAAAAGGGAAAGCTAATTAAAGGCTGTCCAGGCTACTGATTTAAATAAAAGTAACAGAGTATTAAATTTTATTAAATCTTAATATTACAGTCATATTACAGCTACAGTGCAAAAAGTGTAAGCAATGTAGCAAATACTCAAGAGCACTCATAGATCTACAGCGATTTTCAAGTACCACTTAAGTTACTACGCTTTTAGGGAACAGCCTGTAATTCTAGGATGACTCATGCAATTGTTTATACAATCTACCTAGGCTTACGATGATTTTGGGAAACACTGCCCTGGTCTATACCTAGATCTCTGATTTATTTAAACTTTCTCAAATGTCAACAAGATGCATTTATGTAATGAAGACTAGGCTGTAAGGTCCGCTTTTTTGTGAAACATATAAGGCATTTTAGTGGAAGTTTGTCAATGTCTGTCAACTATGACTTAAGTGCCCCTTTGGGGAATTAACAAGAAAAGCTTTCACTCACATCAATATAGGCTGTTTATCAGTGAGCTGTCAGCTCTAGGACAGATGCTGCATTCCGTTCAAAGATACAATGCTGCTTCTACTTCATGCAGTAAAACACAGTCAGATAATTCCCAACACATAGAAACTCTTTCACCTAGATATTATCACATAGAGACTGTGTCTGTACCCCGAATTAGTAAAAACAAAAAACTTCCAAACCCATTTAATGGTAAAAATTTAATCGATGTTCAACAAATAAAAAAAAATAGAGATAGTAATGATAAACAAATGATAAAGCTTGGGTTGTTAAATATTAGATCCCTTTCATCAAAATCACTTATTGTAAATGATATTATCACAGACAATAATCTAGATATGCTGTGTTTGACAGAAACTTGGCTAAAACCGGACGATTACATTACTTTAAATGAGTCTAGCCCTCAAGGTTATGATTATCAACACAATCCTCGTCAGAAAGGCAAAGGGGGAGGTGTTGCTGTAATTTATAGTAATATTTACAGTATTAGTCAAAAGTCTCTCAAATATAATTCCTTCGAAGTGATGGTACTTTACGTAACATTATGTAAGTTGACATTTGTGTTGGCTACTGTATACAGGCCACCAGGACACCATACAGACTATATCAAAGAATTTGCTGATTTTCTATCGGAGTTAGTACTAGCAGCAGATAAAGTACTTGTTGTTGGTGACTTTAATATCCATGTAGATAATGAAAAAGACTCATTGGGATTGGCATTTGCAGATATTCTAAACTCTATTGGTGTTAGACAACACGTGTCAGGACCCACTTATTGTTGTAACCATACTTTAGATCTAATATTGTCATATGGAATTGATATTGATGCCGTTGAAATTCTGCAGCAGAGTGATGACATCTCAGATCATTACCTAGTCTCGTGTATACTACATTTAGTCAAAACAGCTAAACTGCCTCCCTGCCATAAATTTGGTAGAACCATCACTTCTACCACTAAAGAACGCTTTATAAATAATCTTCCTGATCAGTTTAATCGCCTTAGCATGCCAGACAGTTTAGAAGACCTCGATGTTGCAACGGAAACTATTGCCTCTGTCTTTTCAAGCACATTAGACTCAGTTGCTCCTTTGCGTTTAAAAAAGATTAAGGAAATTAATCCAACGCCGTGGTACAACGAGCACACTCAGGCCCTAAAGGTAGCAGCCAGAAAAATGGAACGCAGCTGGAAGAAAACAAAACTAGAAGTATTTCGCATTTTGTGGAGGGAGAGAATGGTTGAGTACAGAAAGGCCTTAAAATCTGCTAGATCTGCCTATTTTTCAAAACTTTTAGAAGAAAATAAACAAAACCCTAGGTATTTATTTGATACAGTGGCTAAATTAACAAGAAATAAAGCTTCAACTTCTGATGTTCCCAAAGAGCACAGCAGTAATGACTTTATAAACTTCTTTACTTGCAAGATTGATAATATTAGAAAAAAAATTATAACCACGCAACCGTCTACTACAGTATTGCGTCAGACGGTGCATTGTAGTATCCCTGAGGAAAAATTCAATTCATTTACTCCTTTAAGAGAGGAAGAATTGTCTAAACTTGTTAAATCGTCAAAATCGACAACATGTATGTTAGACCCTATACCAACTAAGCTATTGAAAGAGATGCTTCCAGAGGTCATAGATCCTCTTCTTAATATCGTTAATTCATCTTTATCACTAGGATACGTACCAAAAACTTTTAAGTTGGCTATTATTAAACCTCTTATTAAAACATCACAACTTGATCCTAGAGAATTAGTCAATTACAGGCCAATCTCAAATCTCACTTTTCTGTCAAAAATACTTGAAAAGGCAGTATCATCACAACTATGTTCCTTTTTAGAAAGAAATAGTATCTATGAGGATTTCCAGTCAGGATTTAGACCATACCATAGTACTGAAACTGCTCTCATTAGAGTTACTAATGATTTGCTCTTATCATCAGATCGTGGTTGTATCTCTCTATTAGTGTTACTGGATCTTAGTGCTGCATTTGACACTATTGATCACAATATTCTTTTAAATAGACTCGAAAATTATGTTGGCATTAGTGGAATTGCATTGTCATGGTTCAAATCATACTTATCTGAACGTTATCAGTTTGTAGAAGTAAATGAAGAGAGGTCATATCGATCACAAGTTGAATATGGAGTACCGCAAGGCTCGGTACTAGGACCATTGCTTTTCATTCTGTACATGCTACCCTTAGGAGATATCATCAGGAAGCATGGCGTTAGTTTTCACTGTTACGCTGATGATACTCAGCTCTATATTTCTTCGCGCCCTGATGAAACTTACCAATTCACAAAATTAACGGAATGCATAGCTGATATAAAAAATTGGATGACCAGTAATTTCCTACTACTAAATTCAGAAAAAACAGATATTCTAATTTTTGGACCAAAAACTTCCTCACATAATAACCTAGAATACTGTCTAACACTTGATGGCTGCTCTGTTAAGTCTTCGTCGTCAGTTAGGAACCTGGGTGTGCTCTTTGATACCAATCTTTCATTTTAAGACCATGTTTCTAGCATCTGTAAAACCGCATTCTTCCATCTTAAAAATATATCTAAATTACGACATATGCTCTCGATGACAAATGCGGAACAGTTAGTTCATGCGTTCATGACCTCAAGTCTAGATTATTGTAACGCTCTACTAGGTGGTTGTTCTGCTCGCCTGATAAATAAACTACAGCTCGTACAAAATGCAGCAGCTAGAGTTCTTACTAGAACTAGGAAGTATGACCATATTAGCCCGGTTCTGTCAACACTGCATTGGCTTCCTGTTAAACATCGTATAGATTTTAAAATCTTGCTAATTACCTACAAAGCACTAAATGGTTTAGCTCCCCAGTACCTGAGCGAGCTCTTAATGCATTATAGTCCTTCGCGTCTATTACGATCTCAGAATTCAGGCCAGCTAATAATACCTAGAATATCAAAATCAACTGCAGGTGGTAGATCCTTCTCCTATTTGGCACCTAAACTCTGGAACAATCTTCCTAGCATTGTTCGGGAAGCAGACACACTCTGTCAGTTTAAATCTAAACTAAAAACACATCTCTTTAACCTGGCATACACATAACACATTATCAATTTATTTTTTCAAATCCGTTAAAGGATTATTAGGCTGCATAAATTAGGTCAGCCGGAACCGGGAACACTTCCAATAACACCAGATGTACTCGTTACATCAGAAGAAGAATGGCATCTACGCTAATATTAGTCTTTCTGTTTATCCCGAGGTTTACCGTAGTCAGCCGGATCCGGGCCGTATCCAGGTGAGATCGAGGACCTGCGCCTTGACACGACCACAACGCAGCCCTGAAGTATCAGCAGAGATTGAGTCAACTAGATCATCCACTATGAAGGCCTCATCAACATGACAACCAGTGGCGCATCTCCTCAACAACCGTCCATACCGGTGTGATGAATACGATCCTCAACTGGATGGAACTGAATTAAATACTTTGAATGTTGCGATCCTATCTGACTTATGATAGCAACCTGAGTCGTAACAAAGCACTGTTCGCCAGAGGAGAACTGGCCCCCCGACTAAGCCCGACTAAGGTTTTTTCTCTATTTTAACACCTGTTTGCCACCTGATGTCACCTGTTGGAGTTTGGGTTCCTTGCCGCTGTCGCCTTTGGCTTGCTTAGTTGGGGACACTTGACAATTGACATTTGATATTCAACAGTGCTTTGATCTACCTGCATTGACACTATTCCTTAAGAGCTGCTGTGCAGCCAAAATAATGTACCAGTTATCACTGTAAAGCTGCTTTGACACAATCTACATTGTAAAAAGCGCTATATAAATAAAGGTGACTTGACTTGACTTGACTTGACAGTCTGTGTGGTCTGTTATATTAAGGCCCGGTTTCACAGAGAGGGCTTAGGCTAAGCCAGGATTAGGCTTTATTTCAATTAGGATATTTAAGTAGCTTTTATAAACATAAAAAACATTACTGGTGTGCATCTTGAGACAAAACAATGGCTCTGAAATATTTTAAGATATGTCAGTGCAAGTTGCTTTCAGTTAAAACAGCTCAAACATGCACACATTTTTAGTCTAGGACTAGCTTAAGCCTTGTCTGTGAAACCGGGGGGGAAAAGTGTTTCTTTTTGAGATGATATTGACTGCATATCCATGTAATTCCTGGGTCTTTCATTTGTGTGTTTAATTGTGCGAAGGTGAAACGGTCAACTGGTCAAAACAATGTAACAATGAATCATTTCAGAAAAAGAGACTTCAGACAGCCCACCGGCCGCATTGAGTTCTCTTTTGCTCTTAAACGAACAAAAACACACAAAATTATGCCAAATTATGCCATTTTGTTAAGTATCAGTTTGAGTTAGAGAAGTTACAGTTGAGAGCAGCCTAATAAACCTGCTGCAGTCTGCCATTAAGGTTAATCAAGCAACAAAAGAAAAAGAGAAAATCACTCATTGCTCTTGACTGAATAACTTTTAAAGCTTTAATAAGGATTGATCTATATTTAATTTATAACTTATGCAGTGAAGACTGTGAAGTGTTTGATAACTTTATTCAATTTCCTACCTGTTAGACAAAATATTAAATGTACTGTCTTTGTTATTCCTGCACTAATTTGGAGATTAAATGTGAAATTATTACAATATAAAAATATATTAAAAACTTGAATGATAGGTGCAATTAATCTTGATTAATCATAAAAAAAAAAGTGAGATTAATTTGTTTGTTTTTTTAATCGATTGACAGCACTAATAGAAATATATAACAATGTGGATAGAAATACAGTTAATATATTGGAATTATCTAATTGAGTCTATTTTTAAAAATTACGAATTTACATATTGCCCTACATTAAACAATTTTATGTAGACTCATTGGTTAACTATCCATGTTTGTCGAGGCATATATGAAAATGTAACAAATGTAAGTGCTGTGTAGCAGGGTGCAGTGCTTACTTGTTAAATTTTGCAATGAAGATCTTGATGTGGCTGAAATCAGGCCGTTCTACAGGGTCTTCAGCCCAACAGCCTTCCATTAAGATGGTCAGCTCCTCACAGTGCAGGCTGTTATCTGTGGTAGGCCTGAAGTAGGGCTTTTGGCCATTCCGCACCTTTTGGATTATCTCTGTAACAAAAAAAACAAACAAAACAAAAATGCTTGTCAGTGGTGTACAACAAATTAGTTTTAATGTACTTGATCTTTGGAGATGTTACCTTTGGGACTGAGATCCATGCCTTCAACATAAAATGGGCCGTTCCTTAGTGCTATCTCCTGTAGTATAATCCCAAAACTGTACACATCTCCTTTCTGGGTTCCTTGGGGAGGATGCCTATCATATATTAGCAACTCTGGAGCTGTCCATAGCTTTTCTGAAAAATCCGTTTGGTAAGCAGTCACAAAAACTTTTATCAGCACTGAACAACAATCAATTGATGTTTCATGCGTCAAGACAAAAGAAAATCTTAACAGATTCTTACTTGCATACAGCGCATGTGAGTCTTCATTTTCACAGGATGAACGGAAGCTTGCCAGACCATAATCTGTGATTTTCAAAACGAAGCGGCTATCCACCACACAATTAGATGATTTCAGATTGCCATGGGAGCCAATGTAACTGTTGTGCAGATAATTCATTCCCTGGCAGCACAAACATTAAAAAGAACATTATGTCTTTGCCCACATTTTATGGGGCAAATAGAGCAGAATACACATGGACCACTGAAAAACATTCTTTAGCATATAATTGTTTAATGGGAAAGTAGGACATGTAAAACAATGAACATTAAACGTGTGTATTACATATTGTAATTCTTAATAATGCTTCTTTGTATGCTCAAATCATTAAGAAAATTACTGGGTCGATAGAAGCCAAAGAACATATTTCATAATTACCTTTGCAAGATATAATACAGAAATTACAATAAAAAGTTATTGTCTTTTCCATTAAACAGCAACTGTATTTAATATTCCGGATCAACTCAAGGTGATTCTGTCAGTTAATCTTAAATTAGGCAGCCTTGGCCCACTAAATTCGTTCTGACAGACAAGTGCTATTTTAAAAACAAACAATTCTTTTTTAAGCAATATTCCATCTTAAAAGCAAAAATATGTTTTGTGCACTTAAGCGTTTACTTTATTGTAGTTGCAGGACAATTTTCCAGCAAAAGCCAAATGCTTTTATGTGGTTGGGCTCTCAAGTACCTTTGACATTGAACAGAAGATTGGTTTACATTAATGGAGAGAGAAATAGAGAGACATTATTTTCATATGTGTTTTTTAGAAACAATGTCTTGCTATCTTTGATGCCAGTCCATTTTCTTTTACTAATGGGGCTTCTCTAAGTAAAGCAAATAATCAAACCAACACTGCTTTATGATTCGTTTTTCTCTCTGGCTTTTTCAACAATACATTAGACATTTTAATAGGTACACTGTATATACTGGGAAATATTAAAGTATTCTATGTATTCTTGTTTTTAAATTATGATGTTTTTAATATGTGTGATAAAATAGGGTTCATATATATTCTGTTTTTTCTTTCTGTTTTCTCACAAACCTTCACAATGTCATTGATCAATGAGTATCGGAACATCCAGTCCAGGTTGATGCTCTCATTTTCAAGTATGTCCTGTGAAAGAACAAACTGTAATTCAACACTGCAAAACATCTAGAGGCACAGACTTTGTTTTTTACAAGCAAATTTTAGGCCTATAATTCAAACAACGCACAAATATGATTATTAACATAAACAAACAAGGTAATTAATATGGAAATGAAAGAACTGTAATAACATTGTAATAGAGACTCAGTTACTGTATAGTTGCCAACTACTTCCCTGAAATGGGCAGAATAAAATGCATTATAACATAAGCAATATATATGTCATCCTTTCAAAAACCATTCACACTGCCTGTGAACACAAAATAATATGAATAAATGGTTAACAATAATGTCATTAGTTAATAACATGTTTACCTGTAGACTGCCCCTGGGGCAATACTCTGTCACAATGCAGATGTTTGGTGGATCGATACAAGCGCCAATAAACCTCGTCAAATGGTTGAACTGCACATCTCTCATCTATATATAACAACAAAGTTTTGAATTATAACCTATATGATGCTGACAATTAGTATGATTTCCACTTATTCTGAAAATCTCAATGACCATGGCTAATAATAATATAAAATAATAAAGTAAAATAAAATAAGAGTTGTTTCTCTAAAGTTTGCCAAACTGTTTTTTTCCTCGGACCATGTCTATGACAGCTAAGTCATGGAGCTATAGTGAGTGGCAGAATCTCTATAAGGACATTTACACTTTACTTACAGTAGCATAAGCTCTGACCCTAACAGTGAGGGAAAATGTCAGCAGGGCATTGGTCTTTCATGTCACTCTGGCCCGACAGCTAATCAGACCCCCAAGGCCACTGTCTGATGTTTCAGACTTACTTCTTACTTCATGTGCAAAAAGCCTTGCAGCCCCTCATGTTTCCCATTAAAGCTGAGCAGGTTAGAATTGGCCACAAGTCAGCTAATCTTATCAGCTTTCCCTCGGGATAAGGCCATCAAAATAAACTTAGGCTTCAAATAAGACTGTTATGGGAAGCTTGGACTCACTTCATGTTTTTCATGCTCAGACTCAATCATGGTGGTCTCAGATGATAGACAGAGAGAACAGATTTGGGATATGACAGGAATAGCATACTACAATGAATAACATCCATTTCATGACAATGTTCTCTGTCTGAAGTCAGTATTTCCTTTCCAAAACAAAAAAATCCAGCCACACCACTTGCCCTTCGACCTCAGAGTTTACAACCTCAAATTGGCTTCCCAGCCCCCCTCCAAAGAATGCATGTGTGTGTGTTTATATGTGTAGAAAAGGGAAGGGGGGTGTTTTAACCACCTTGTGCAGCAAGGCTGTTCAGTAGGGTCATAAACGATGGTCTAAACACACACATAACATGCATACCTTGTCTTCTCTTCCTAGATATAGAGACAGATGGATGCAAACACAGATTAAACAAAAACACAGGCAAAACCTCTATCTTGTGATTAATTGCATTCTCTTACATGCTTTAGTTCAAACAGCACTTGTCTGGTCAGCTCGATCCTCTTCTTGTTCACATGTTTGATAGCCACCAGGTTTCCCTGTTGTGAAAAGAAGCAAGTGTTAAAAGGATCAGAACTATTGAACTGCCATTAAAAGACAGACTGGAACTGTCATGGTGGGAAATTGATTTAATTTTTATCTTCCTCGAGTCATATAGCTGATAAATTAACATCCCAGAAAATTGTATTTGTTTGTTTTTTCGTAGCTCATGAGTCAAAATTAAGTTTTATTAAAGTAATTTAAGTAATTACATACTTGATTTATTTCTGCATTTTAGTAGAAACAATAAAACTGAGATCTCTATTACTGTAAGTCTCCTGAGATATGAAAGAACCTCTGAGCAATACATATTTGTGATAAGAACAACTTTTTGTGCAGACAGTCTCTACTGACACTGAGAAAACGGCATTCAAAATATTGAATTTTATCATTTGCTTTGTCCTTGTCAGTGGCCACGGTGACAGCAGAAATATTCAGCTGGCTCAGTGGACATTTGATGCCTTAGTGTCCTTTTCAGCTTACACTGCGGGACAAAGAGGTGACAGTGACTTCTTTGTTTATTCAAATTACATACATCACATTTTCTCGTAATTAAAGCTTTATATATTTCATATAAGCTTCATAACTTCATATACTTCTCGTAAGAGAAGTCCATTATATATGAGTTCTTGGTGGGTGACCAAAATAAAATTTCACTTTGCTTTAGATATGGGCTATGTCCAAAAACTAGTGGGCTGCCTATATAGACCTAACTATATTTGGGTTTAAGGCATCACAGACACATTCCAAACAAGCAGGCAACACAAATATGCTGCCTTATTACCTTGCTCAATCACAAACATGCAGTCTTCATTTTTCTATAATGACACTTGACTGCATAAATGACCGTTGTCCTAAGCAACCTGAATTATATTCTTATATAGCTATGCTAGTTTTATGTATTTTGTAATACTCTGTAAAAGATGGGTCTTTTGTGGGCAAGTCAATCCCAGAGTGCATTGCAAAACGGCTCTGTATTTATAACTGAAATCTGTAGCTAGAAAACAATTTCATCTTATTAAAAATGAACTATGCCATCAGTTTGTGTGTGCTATGTATCTTATTTAGTTATCATATTGGTGAAACAGATTTGAAAATTTAAACCCCTCCTTTCCAAAAGCCTGCTCTGCTCTCATTGGCCAGATGGCCCAGTTTGTTGTGACTGGTTAACTGCTTACAGCGTGTGTCGGAAACGAAAAGGCCATTACCACATCTGAATTTCAGCTCAGGCTGACGACTTGTTTCAGCTGTTCAGAATCTATTCTTTCTTTTTAGGAGACAATAACTTTATTTGTCACTATTTTTGATCTTTAAAACTTATCAGACCTTGTACACCTCACCTGGCCCAGTGTCTCTACTCTGGTGGTGAAAGCACAAGCTGCGGTTTCTTCCCCCCGGAGAGAGGCACCGGCGCTTCAACTATCCAGCTCTGAGGAGTTGGATGTTGTGGGTGTCGATGCTGGAGATGAGGACTCGCCATCTCAATCTCCAGCATACGAGGAGCTGCTTGAGGTTGTGACTAGGGCAGTAGAGAAACAAAATATTAAATGTCCGGCTGGAAAAAGCGAAACTCATCAGAAAAGCAAATTAGATGAGCGGTTCCTGCCTTCTAGATCACAACCTCAGCGTCGGGGATTACCGTTCTTTCCCGACCTCCACACCTCGGTGGAAGAGACCGGTGCAATATAGAGTTTTCAGCTCCCAAACATCGAACTATTCTAACATCATGGGGCTGAAACAACACGGTTATGGGGCAATGCCTCAGGTTGAAGAGACGCTTGGGGGCTATCTCTCACCCGAGTCTGCATTGTCCCTAAAATCTCAGACGCTACCCACCAAGCCATTTAGAACAACATCCGCGCTGGTGGGTAAGGCTTATGTGTCAGCAGGTCAGGCCGCGGCATGTCTCCATACTATGTCAATTTTGCAAGCCTATTAGGCTGACCTGCTGGGGGAAATTGATGAGAGTGGGGAAGCTATTCAAGAACTCTGAAAAGCTACTGATTTGTCTCTCCGGGCCACCAAGAAGACAGCCAAAACAATCGGCCACTCTATGGCAGCCCTGGTGGCCACGGAGAGGCATCTCTTGTTGAATCTCTCCAATATTAAAGACAGAGACAGGAACATCCTCCTGGATGCGCCGCTGTCTCCTCCGGGTCTCTTCGGCGACTCTGTTACATCCGTCGTCGAGAGGTTCCAGGAGACAAAGAAACAGCCTGCGGCTTTCCAGAAATTTCTTCCCCGGTGCTCTCAACCCCCCGAGGCTGCTGGGCGGGAGCAGCCTCAGCCATTAGTCAGCTCCTCACACCGAGAGCAGCAAAAGCAGAGTGTCGCCACCCGTGTTCTCCTGCAAAAAGCCTGGGGATAGGGTCGGTCGACACAACCGAAGCCTTCTCGGGATAAGGCAGATCTGAGGACTCTCAGTTCTGTAATTCCTGCCTCAAGCGGGCGGCTCGATACTTCACCCCTGCTCGGAGTTGTGGAAACTGTGGGCCTGGCCTTTGAGGGGGCTAGGCTCCGGTCTAGAATCCGGTCTCTCAACTGAGGTTATGGAGACCATACTCCAGTCCAGGGCTCTCTCTACGAGGAAATTGTATGCCTATAAATGGAAGTTGTTTTCTACTTGGTGAGAGAAGTTCTCGGATGGATTGTCTCCTTCCACCTTAAAAGTTTATGTGGCAGCTATATCTGCCTACCATGCTCCCTTAGGTGACTCTTCTGTGGGAAGAGATCCTTTAGTCATACGTTTTCTTCAAGGTACTCTGAGGCTGAGGCCTTCACTACTTCCTGGACTCTGGCCTGTGACCTGGCTATCATTTTGGAAGGGTTAGCATCTGCTCCCTTTGAACCTCTAGAGGAAGTTTCGGAAAGATTCCTTACTTATCTTCTTGCTAGCTATTTTATCTCTCAAGAGGATTTGAGATCTTTAAGCACTTTCAGTTGCCTGGAATTTGCGCCTGGTATGGTTAAGGCTTTTCTTCATCCTAGACCTGGTTATATACCTAAGGTCCCCACCAATGTCCCAGGGCCGATTGTACTACATGCCTTTTGTCCTCCTCCATTTTCTAATTCAGATCAGGAAAAACTCAATCTTCTTTGCCCGGTCAGGGCGCTAGACACTGGCGTAAAACCGAAGAACTCTTTGTTTGTTACGGGTCTCCTAAGAAGGGAGGACCTGCGTCTAAGCAGAAAATGAGCAAGTGGGTGGTCGAGGCTATCTCACTTGCTTATGAATCTAGGTTCAACTTCTATAACCTTGACTTAGGCTCCACTCTAAGTCAAGCTGTGCTCTCGTCATAAGTTAACAGACAGGCACTTGGCATTTTGGCATAGTTGGGATAGGGTTCTCGACGCAGTTCGAAGTTCCCGTGAAAGGGAACGTCTCGGGTTACGTATATAACCCTGGTTCCCTGAATAGGGAACGAGATGCTGTGTCGCCTTGCCATACTCCCTGCGTGCCTGTGAGCACATTGCTTCAGCCTATCAGAAGCTAGCGTTGCTTTGTTGGGGATGGGAAGATTAACACGCACCATATATACCATATACTGTGTGTACCATATGCATCAGACGTTCAGCCAACAGTCCGTGGGCATGACGTCTGAGCCTGAGACTACCTACAATAGGTTTACATGCATCCAAGGTCAAAAAATACTTAAACTTTCTCATAATATACATTGAACATCACCTCTTTTCTCACAGTGTCTAAGACGGCTCGATAAAGGATTCAATCTCTCTAAACTCCTCCTTTCCGAGAGCCTGCTTGGTTTACCGCTTACAGCATGTGTCGGAAACGAAAAGGCCATTACAACATCTGAATTTCAGCTCAGGCTGACGACTCGTTTCAGCTGTTTAGAATCTATTCTTTCTTTTAGGAGACAATAACTTTATTTGTCATTCTCTTTGATATTTTCACAAACAGCTGTATTACACACTGCATGAACATTAAGGCTGGGAAAATAAATCGTTGAAACGCGAATCGAGAAATGATTCTGGATCGATTCTGAGATTATAAGAATAGTGATTCATCGCTATTCTTTCTCAAATCGATTCTGAGCTTAGTTTTCAACAGCAGATGGCACTGCATGCTTTAGAAACAGCCGTATTCTGCTCTCTTCCAATTCCTTACACACACGACTTGAAGCTTCTATAAAATAACCATTCATAAAGTTTGAAAAGGTTGGAGCGAATTACAAGGGTGTTTGCAGTGGGCTGTTTACATGAATCTTGCATCATAAAAGCATTCTCAGGTGCAAGTACACAGCTGAACTCACGAGCGCTCTTCTTTGTCAGCATTTGAGCATGCTGTTAAAAACTAAGCTCATAATCTATTCAAGAGAGAATCGCGATGCATTCGGAAAATCTCAGAATCGATCCACGAATCAAGATGGATCGATTTATTCTCCCAGCCCTTATGAACATATTTAAAAAAGCATAACAGGGAACTTTAAATATGTTCAACAGGACATCACATTTGCAATACATTTGTGTCCACACAAAGTATGTTTCTGGCCTTGCAGATTTTAGCTTAGCAACATGCTAACTTCTGACTCTATGGAATGAACCCCTAACTTAGTTGCTGCCATTGAAGAACATTTAAATTGACTTATGGAGGTTCCAGATTGCTGTCTTAGTAGCTACTGTATGTAGACGGAGTTTGGAATCGAGCCATATAGTCAACAAAGATGTCATGAAGCGTAATTACAAAAAAAAATCTAGGAATAATACACCTTTATACTGCAAAATCTTTCCCCTCCAGATTACATTATTGGCATTTTGAGATTTGTGATCCAATTATCATGGTGTAGCACAGATAGCATTGTGAATCGTCTTAAGGAGCTGAAAAGACTGCATTAAAGTGTGATCTTAAAGCAACACATTGAGCTGGTAGTGCACCCACTCTCCATTTCTCCAGTGAATACGCATGTGTGTGGGTGTGCAGCAGAGGGAGGATGTCAGAAGAACTCAGCCTCACCTTAAAATAGCCTGTTTTTGCAAATAGCTGATATTTTCCATGAGTTGTTATCAAGGATCCATAGCTGGAACCTCTCTGGAAAGGAAACAGAGAAAATAAAACACTTACCACCATTGAAGACAAAGCAGTTACATTATGCACGTCAAAAAAGAAAAGATGCATATTGTGGAAGAGGCATTCTATTATTTCAATTTGATACAAAATAGTCTCACTTAAATTTACCTCTGCAACTCACATGATCAGTGTCACAAATTTAATTAGTCTAAAAATAGTGTATAAATATTTTCTGTCATTTTACATCAAAATTTATATTAAATTTTAACTTCAAAATTGAATAAAAAAATAAATAAAAATTCCAGGACTTCAATGTGACACCTTTGAACCCCACTATATTTTTAATTGACTAAAAGATACAAGAAAGATCAGATAAAAGGCTTTCCTCCAAAGGCTAATGAAACTAACCTTAGCTTGATTGAGTCAAAGTGGCAAACCAATTATTAATAATCAAAATAAAAAGAAACATGTCTTGAATGTTTAAGAATTAGAAATTATTGTATGGGAAGAAAAGCATTAAAAGTTTCATTTAAATAACATCAGTGGAGTAGAATGAATCATATCTACTCCATTCCACATCATTCAGTCCAATGATGTGGAACATACTGGAAAGGGATTCCAAAATGTGTAATACTGTACTGTATATGGCAGCCTGGAAAATGCATTGGCCTTCAAAACACATGTTCCAAGTAAGAGGCCAAAAAACCCTAATAAAATCCACTGTATATGTGTATGTGTGTTTATATGTGTATGTGTGTGTGTATATGGCACGATAAATCCTAAATCATAATGACACAGTGTTCATTCATTGGCCAGAGGAAGACTGGCCACCTGACTGAGCCTGGTTTCTCCCAAGGTTTTTTTCTCCATTCTGTCACCTGATGGAGTTCTTGCCACTGTTGCCTCTGGCTTGCTTAGTTGGGGACACTTAATATTTAACAATATTATTGATCTGACTATACTAACACTATTGCATGAGAATGGAACTGAGCTGGATGATGATGTTAATTTTTGCAGAACTGCTTTATAGATTAAATTAACTGGTTCAGGCATTCCCTACGTTGGCAATGATGTTTCATTGAAAATAAGGGGAATAGGGGGAATAGAATAGGGAATAGAATATACAGTTTGTACAGTATAAAAATTCCAAATGTCTATGGAATGTCCCCATCATGATACAGGGTATGGTTTGATTAGGAGACCAGATGACTGAGACTGTAGCTTATTTGAACAATTGGTTAACATGAGTGTGCTACTGCAAAACTGAGCCACCTTCAATAAACTAACTAGACAATAGTCAAGAATGTATAAACTATAATTATTCTTATCATTTCTGTGTTCGTTTCTTTCATTTATCTTATATAACTTAAGTGAAATCTTACACAGGGTGGGTCTTGTACCCATTTTGAAATATTCTGGCATTTGAACAGACCAAGATTTGTAAATAGGAGCAAATGTCTGAGTTTGTTATGAATTTGTATTTTCTCTAATTTAAAGAGAATTCAGTTTAACAAAATCAAGCTACCTTTTGTGACCAGCTAACTGACTAAACCATCATTGTAATTCCCAAGGAATGCCGTTTTAAATGGACATTGAAAAACAGTGCCAGGAATTACAGCCAAGTCCAAAAAGGCATTTTTATGAGATAAATTAAAACCATATGGACTGAAACAGGAGGAAACCTCTTTTATTCAATGTTGTTTATACAAAAACAGAAACAAAGGCATTTCATCTTTAAAATATAGATTTGATCCTTGCACTTTTACAATGAATTTTAGACCTGGCGTAGAGATGGCCAACTGGAAAACACATCAGTTTTATGCAGCTTTATCCAAGATATGAAAATACCAGTGAACGCTTATACCTGGGAAAGAGTGAGGCGGCTGCCCGCACGTTTGTGATATTTGTTGGGACTTTCAAACTGCAGTTCCTCCCAACGTATCCTCCAAAGCATCCCAGCTAACTCCTTCTCCAACTTCAGTTTCCTATAAAAGAGCAGATCAGATTTAAGGGTTTTTTAGTATTGTTATGTGGTTGCTAAAGTATTCCAAGTGGTTGCTAAGGCAGTGCTAGGATGTTGCTAGAGTGTTCTTGATGGTTGATTATTGTCGCATCCAAACAGTCCCACCCTGCGTTCCATTCGAAAGGGCTCATCCCTATGCCCTAATCCCTTCAAAGGGTTTACCCTCCGGAGTGAGAGCTCCAAAGGGATGAAGGGTGTAGGGTCAAAAAAACTCTTTTTTTGGAACGCACTGCTGCATTATCTTAACGAGACAATCAAGGAGGCGCCTTCGTTTTTTCCCCCCTGGTGTACTCTTTGTATTAATATGCATTAATTTACTGTAGTAACATTATAAACTAATGCCGGTCTTTTAAGTTAAATATAGTGTATATTGTGTCTATGTATTTGAAACATTTGAATGGACTGATAAAGGTAGCTGTAAAGTATTTTTGTTAAAGTACAATGTCATTTTGACCATCATAACGTACCAAATCTAACTCGTATAAATATTACAGTAGTATAGAAAAATGCTATAGGTAAAATCCAAGCCTCCTGTACCCATTCTGTGACGTCAAACAACTTCCCTGTGGATCATGGGGGCCCGAAGTGTCCAGCAGTTGTTCCCTTCAAAATCCTTCATTCCGAAGGGCCCTTTGAAGTGGCCAGTTTTGAGCACTTCGGTTTGGAGCGACTCTTCAATATGGCGGCCATGAATGTTTTCACTCCACAGTGCCCTTTAGAGGGCGATATATCCCATTTGGAATGCACCGCCAGTCTCAGTTCTCTATGATATTATGGTCTCTAGATGTCCTTCCCTTAATATCTATAGGATTTTTTTGTGTGTTTTACTGTAAACTGCTGGATTTGAGGTATTATTCTTGTCTGTATATCATAAACAGTGCAAACGAGTGATGGGCTAAAGTTTAATACACTGGGTTAAGGGTTTTGAAAACTATAGCAAGAGTGATATGTGCCTTTGTAAGCACCATGAAAATGTTTTAGCACAATTAGTTTAAATAACCCTTAGACTAAAGGTTCATCGCCATGTAAGATTAAACTAAGGTGGAAACAATTTTTGCAGGAGGCTGAGTTGAAGTTTGATTGGGCGATAAAATGTGAGCCAATGTTAGGGTCACTGATGTTGTGCCCTTTCCAGCATATTATTTTTAAACGCAAGTAAACCAAGCAGTCCAGCCAGCCATGTGGATACATACATGGGCAACTTCCAAGTGAATCAACACATCTGGAGGAGCTCTCTGAGGACCTGCTATTTCTCAACAGCTTCTATTCACAGCAAAGATTACTTTTTCATTTCAAATCAATCTCTGAATGTTTCACTGATGTGGTCTGAGAGTTGCGAAAGGAGGATATCAATGAAGAGAAGCGTAATTACGTTTCAGAGCACTCAAAACAAAGTATGAGAAAATAAAGCAACCCCCACACATTCCACTACAATCTAAAAGGTGTAAAACACTTCCAGATGGCAGAATGTAAGTACTGCAGCGTCTGCATTTCAACAGGGTTTTACTCGATTTTAGAGCCACCCTGGTAAGCCCCAAAACAAGCACCTTTATTTGTTTTTGTAGACCAGATTTTGGAGGCAGAGAGGTGGAAAAAACCTCGGCAGGGTCTTCAAATTAAAGAGCCAGGTTCAAAAATTTATGCTCAGCTGTTTGCCAAAGGGAAAATCCTTGTTCTAAAATGTTGAAATTCTATGAAGCTTTGACTGAAGGGAACATCATAGATTGGAAACGGTTTGATTGAGTGGCAAGGAGTTTACAGCACAGCAGTAGAAATATCCTGAATAAACCATACAAATAAAGCATAGGAAAATTAACCCAAACTGCATACTTCTATTTTGAAAGCTTGTTGGCGTTGCTCCATATTTGATGTGGTCAGAGTGTGCTAGCTCTTATTAATATTACATTTTCACAATGAAGTTGTTTTCCGACCAACGTCAATCACTGCAAGTGTATATGTGGCATTTTTTTTACTTAAAAGAATTAATTCATCCATAAAAATGTATGCTGTTCAAAATCTGTAGGACTTTCTTTCTTCCATGAAACACAAAAGGAGACATTTAGCAGAATGTGCATGCTGCTTTTTTTTGACAGTGATTAGAACCAAGGGCTGTTAAGCTCCAAAAATGACAAAATGCACCACAAATTATTATTTACACTCTATGATATTATTGCATCCTAATGTACAAAAATACTAAGGTGCAAATAGTATCTGCCAGTAGATAGCATCTAATTACTATTTACTTTTATTGCAAAGAAAGAATGGACTACTTTTACATTGTGTAAACAGAATTTATCGCTATTTTCACCTAGTGTAAACAGCATATCGCTAGGAAAATGCTGCTATTGTCACTTAGTGTAAACACAATATATTGCTATTTTCACTTAGTGCAAATAGTGTAAATACTAAATAGTGTAAACAACTTTTAAAAGAACTTTCTCTTTAACATTTTGTTGTCAAGACAAGTGATGACAAGATTTATATTATATTAGCCTAATATATAAAAATGTATAGCATATATGCTATATACTGTAGCACCTTGTAGCTAATATTTACCTATAATAATTAATCATAATAATTCATCTTAATAACAAATATGTTACATCAAAATATATCTTCAGTCTAAGGCAATAAGTCATATTAATTGCAAGACTCTGCACAAGTTCTATTTGGTCATGATTTCCATGTAAAAAACCATCAATGGTTCCTCTTATTTGTACAGCATGGCGGTGTTCCTTTTAAATGTTACATTCTCAGTTATATCCATAGCCTTGCCAAAAGTAACTACTGTAGCACCAATATTATTCAATGTTTCATTAAAAATACAATCTTGTAGCTCAAATAAAACATGATATAAATGTCAAGGTCATGAATTTGATTCCCAGAAAACACACATACACATTAAATTTGTATGCAATGAATGTTACTTCTGAGAAAATAATCTGCCAAATATATCAATGTAAGGTTAACATCTATGATGTTTCCTTTTAAAGAATCAATTGGACAATTCAAAAGAGCAGTTCCTCTTAGCTGAAACGCTTAATCGCAGCAGAAAGACAGTGATCAGCTTATATTCTTGTTTCTTGATACTTTTCGTTCCTGCTGTGTGAAATATATGTGTGTGAGTGTGTACTGTATGTCTAAGTGGGTATTCTTATACACAATTTCCATTTTAGAGTCATTTATTTTAGACTGAGTTCAGATGAGTGAATGACAAGTCCAAGAATAAGTCTACCTCTGCTGCAACTGCAATATTTATTCTAGTAGCCATGAGGAGCTAACATCAATATTTGTCTCAAAGTGTTGACTATACTGGAATTAAGCCCATTTATATAACCCATGAGTCAACTTCTACAATTCCCTTTTCCACAAGATGTCGTTCCAGACTATTCAATAGTATCCTCTATGATTTTAATAAAAAAGAAAAAAAAAAAAGAAAAAAAAAAGGAAACACTAAATTTGTAGACCTTAAAGAGTCAAGTAAATTGAAAAAGAAATTGGAAAAGTATACAGTGGTGGTCAGAATTATTGGCACCCTTGGTAAATATGATCAAAAATGACTGTAAAAATAAATCTACATTGTTTATCCTTCTGATCTTTAATTCATAAAATTAGCAAAAATGTAACCTTTCATTTAAGGAAAATAATTGAAAGTGGGGGAAAAAAAAATCACACTATGAAATAAATGTTTTTCTCCAAAACACGTTGGCCACAATTATTGGCACCCTTTTATTCAATACTTTTTGCAACCTCCTTTTGCCAAGATAACAGCTCTGAGTCTTCACCTATAATGCCTGATGAGTTTGGAGAACACTTGACAAGAGATCAGAGACCATTCCTTCATACAGAATTTCTCCAGATCCTTCTGATTCCCAGCTCCATGTTGGTGCTTGTTCTCTTCAGTACACCCCACTTATTTTCTTTAGGGTTCAGGTCAGGGGACTGGGATGGCCATGGCAGAAGCTTCATTTTGTGCTCAGAGGCACATTTTTGTGTTGGTTTTGATGTTTGTTTTGGATCATTGTCCTGATGGAAGATCCAACCATGGCCCATTATTGGATTTCTAGCAGAAGCGGTCAGGCTTTGATTTTTTTTATCTGTTGGTATTTGATAGAATCCATGATACCATATATCTGAACAAGATGTCTAGGACCTCCAGCAGAAAAATAGGCCCACAACATTAAAGATCCAGCAGTATTTTTAACAGTGGGCATGGGGTACTTTTTATCCATGTGTGCACCAAACCCATCTGGTGGGTTTGCTGCCAAAAAGCGTTTTTTTTAGTTTCATCTGACCATAAAAGCCGGTCCCGTTTGAAGTTCCAGTCTTGTCTGACAACTAAATATACTGGAGATTGTTTCTGAATGAGAGCAGAGTATTTTTCTTGAAACCCTCCCGAACAACTTGTAGGGATGTAGGTGCTGTTTGATAATTTTTTTTAAGGCTTTCTGAGACTCAAGATTCAACTAATCTCTGCAATTCTCCAGCTGTGATCCTTGGAGAGTCTTTGGCCACTCAAACTTTCCTCCTCACTGCGCATTAGGATGATTTAGAAACACGTCCTCTTCCAGGCAGATTTGTAACATCTTTAGTTGATTGGAACTTCCTAATTATTGCCCTGATGGTGGCAATAATGGGGATTTTCAATGCTTTAGCTATTTTCTTACAGCCACTTTCTATTTTGTGAAGCTCAACAATATTTTGCCGCACATCAGAACTATATTCTTTGGTTTTTCTCATTGTGATGAATGATTAAGGGAATTTGGCCTTTGTGTTTCCTCATGTTTATACAGGAAGTCATGGTCGGACAATTTCATATTCATGATCACCCTGGTGTGCTAAAAAATTTAAATATGAATGGAATATACTTCAGAGATATTTTACTCTTTTTTTTTTTTACTAAAAAATTCTAGGGGTGCCAATAATTGTGGCCAACATGTTTTGGAGAAAAACATTTATTTCATAATGTGATTTTCCCCCCAATTTCAATTCTTTTCCTTCAATGAATGTGTATAAGACTTAACAAAAAATATTTGATCTGCCTGATATCAGTGCAGACAAATGCATGCAAACATCAAGTGGAGCAATCACACCTGAAGAGCATTACTTAAACAACAACAAACATTCTGCTTGAAACATCATGTTTATGTTTATAATCAATGTGGTAGTGATATAACATGCATCCCTGTTATTATTATTATTTTCATAATTGTCTTATCTTGTATAACTTATATATTATATTTCATGCAAAACTAGAGTGCCATCATTTAAAATTGTAAACATAAAATTGTACACATCCTTTCTACCTCATGTGTTAGTTAAAAAAATGTGCCTACATTTATTATGCTTTAAAATACTGAAAAGCATTATAGACTATAGAACTCTCATTACCGTTTCACACATTTTTCAAATTCTATTCCATACAATTGCACGGATTTGCTCCCAAAATCAGCTTCGAAAATGCAACGTCCACAGATTCCGTCTGGGTCTAGTCATAATTGAGGCAATAAGGTAAACAGCACAGCCTAAAACTTGTTGAAAATATCAGCTGATCAAGTGTAACAAGCAGTGAAATATTTAGACTATCTGCATTTGTCTCAGAAACAGACATACTTTCCAGTATTCACTCAAACAACTGCTGAGTGGTTGCTCTGGCAACAATCATGTAAATTCCACTCTGGCACCTATAGAAGCTTTTCCCGTAAATCCTCTGAAAAAAGAAACAGCTGCAAGTTCCAGTCTTCTTCCTGTGAACCCTTAAATAACACCTCTCTTGGGTATTCCACATGTTGTCATTAATCTGAAGACAAAAACAATTACTGTTGTAGTAAAAAAAAGAATGTACCTGTAGATAAGAAAACTGGAGATTCCGAAAATGATGAGGGCCAGTCCAGACCCAACTGCCACTATTCCAAGGACAGGAAGATTATCTGGGGAAATTAAAATAACAATCATATAAAACTAAACTCAGTAACTGACTTTTTGGGTACGCTGAGGGAGACTTCACAAAGAATGAATCGGCCTGATGATAGCATTTATTTGCGCAAACTGCATGCATTTAAGTGCTTGACTCACTAAATAAATTATGCAAATCATTTAACGGTGAACAAAATCTGTGTTGAACGCAGCTTACACAGCACAATTCCTGATCTTACAGGTCTGTTCTGAGAGCCAGGTTGTGGAGGATGCAGCAGATTAAATCTATCAGGCTTTACTTTACTGGGACTGCTCAGCCTCACTCCACCACTGCTATCTAGGCACTTTAATCAGCCTTTTGAAATGCTGAAAGTGAGCTCATCGACAGTGTGCATCTGGATATATGCCAAGTTTACCACTCTTCTCCACCATTTGATGAATCACTGCTGTTACTATGAATAGAAAAGGTACACAAACATTTTTTTTCCCAACACTTCTAAAAAGTAATTCAGGGGACCTGTTACCACAATTTAAAGGGTTAGTTCACCCAAAAATGAAAATTCTGTCATTAATTACTCACCCTCATGTCGTTCCAAACCCGTAAGACTTTCGTTCATCTTCGGAACACAAATTAAGATCTTTTTAATGAAATCTGAGAGCTTTCTGTCCCTTCATTGACCGCCTACACAACTACTTTCAAGCCCCAGAAAGGTAGTAAAGACATCATCAAAGTAATCAAGGTGACCCAAGCGGCTTAACCTAAACTTTCTGAGTGCTTTGTTTGCGCAAAAAAAAAAAACAACAACATTATTTACCAATTTATTTACAAAATATGTATCTCTAACGCGCATTTATGCAACAACGTGGCGCTCCTGTGAATGCGTGCATGTGATCGCGGTGATCGCATGAACACGCTGGAGATTAATATTTTGTAAATAAAGTAGTAAATTATGTTGTTTTTTTGCGCAAACAGCACTTGCGGCACTTCATAAAATTGAGGTTAAACCACTGGAGTCACATAGATTACTTTAATGATGTCTTTAATACCTTTCTGGGGCTTGAAAGAGGTAGTTGTGTAGGCTGTTAATGAAGAGACAGAAAGCTCTAAGATTTCATTAAAAAGATGAACGAAGGTCTTATTGGTTTGGAACAACATGAGGGTGAGTAATTAATGACAGAATTTTCATTAAGGGTGAACTGTTGTTTACCCTTTAAATAAATTTAAATAAATTCATGGTTGCAAACTGAAAATTACAATTTATTGACTTAATTAAACATTTTAAGTTGCAAACATTATTTTGGGCAGTGGATTTCTAGTTCCCATCATGCTTTGCATAGGACTGGAAAGGAGAATAAATGTTTTAGTGAAGGGAAACACCTATTAGTGATTAATGCTGTTATGTTTGACATTTAAAAAAAATAGTTTCTGTAGTGTTATAGATTTTTTGGTTACCATTGTGCAGAAGAGTATACATAAAGGTAAACACTACATTGACTCTATAAGCAAGCAATGACTGAGCTAATGCCAGTGACAAGTAATATCTTACTTGTTCATTAAATTCACATGCTAAATAAGTTACATTTGCATGTGCTATGATAGCTGTGTATTTTAACTAAAATAGATAAGATTAATTGATTCCAGGGCTACAACTCAACAGGGCTACAACTAATTTTCTTTTTAATAATCAACTTAAAAATGTGTGTTCATGCTACGAATTAAGTTTCTTTAACTCAGTGCAGTTTGTTGGTAATTTCATTAGAAGTTGTTAGAACTCAAAAAAAAAAAAAAAAAATCATGCAAACTCTTGCATTCATTTTTTTTGTTGAGCCAACACATTATTTTTTAGTGTGAAAAAATTAATAATTGTGCAAATAGAAATAGTTTTGTACTGCAATCTACAATGAGTCTGATTAACATAGAAAGGAGGTTTACAGTGCTTGATCTTCTGCTGAACACTGAAAACGTCCACAGATGACAGATTTTAGTCAGTCAAAAATAAAACCAAACTAAAACCAAACTTGATTCAGCTGAATAAAATTGAGTAAATGGTCACCTTACAGTAATATGCAACTGGCAAAATCATGCTGTGGCCTGTTCCTCATTGGTCAGATGTGAGTTTACACTAAAAAGGTCCCTACCTTCCTTGCATGGTGAGAATCCACACGGTGGGTAGTCCAGAGGTGGGACACTTTTTGGCCACTGAATCCGCTCTGTTGGGGACCACAAGATTTCTTTACTGGTCCCATTGTAGTGACCAACAATCTGTGTAACAAGAAATAATCATAAACATATTTGATTTACAATAAGCAAAAAAACATTTTAGATAAGAAAACAACATACTGTGTAAGATATTAAAAAGAAAGATACATACCATGGCCTACCAATGAGACTATTTTTTTTATTTTTAAGTCAGTTATCTGTGGTGGAAATTATTTATTAAAACATATGAGATGATGTTTTTCTGCATATGATTCACAGTATGTGTACACACAATACTGTCTACTCTCTAACCAGATGAAAAGAAAGTCTGAATATATCGGTGGCATAAGGGGGTAACTATGGCAACAATGCACGGTATCACTTTGTTACCAGCTAAATAACCATTAATTTCTTTTCTTTTCTTTTCTTTTCTTTTTTGTTGCAATAGGCCTCTCTAAATCAAACAAGACTCCCGGGACATTTATGAATGAACAAGTCAAACTGAAAAATGAACACAATGCTTACAAGCTCATGAACACATGCTTTCGATTAGGACAGAAGGGCAAGTAAAGGATTTGATTTTTAAGCAACACATTATTTGGTATGTCGAGCCGTCCAACCATGGCCGCATTTACTGTAATTATGGAGAATGTGGCATGTGGGTTAAATTAGACTGTTGTTCTACATATGCTCGACTCGTTAACCATTGTTATTTATTGTCACCATGTCTATCAAAAACATTTTCACTATGGAAACATTCTGCAGGAAAGCTACATTTTCATTTTATTCATTGTTATTTCTGTGTTTGCTAAGGAAGAAATCACAATTACTATTGCTCATACGCAGGGGTTCTGAAACTCTTTTGTGGCAGCAGCAGCAGAGACATTTGGATTCCATTAGTAAACTATATTGCTACAGTAAAAAAAAAAATAAATAAAAAAAAAAAAAAAAAAAAAATATATATATATATATATATATATATATTAATGACATTTGAAAAATTGGTGATTCCAACAACTTTACTTGTATTTCTTAAAACTCGGTTTGTCATCCTTATTTATGTATGAATAAGAATCCATGTTCTGTATGAGTTGGCTGAATTTGTGGACATTCTACTTACTTTGTATTGCCCAGTTTTCAGGTTAGTCATTCCCCAAAGGCTGAAGTCTGTATATCTGGCATTTTTCCTATCTGTGCTCACAAGGCCAGTCACCCCTGTGATAAACAAACACAAGGCCAGGGATCAAATTAACTTTTTTTTATCTGAGTGTTGCCTTCAAAACTGTAAAGTAAAAAGATCACATATTGCTTCCTCTTTGTTATCCACCAATCATTTTTAAGACACACAGACAAAATGTATTATTGAGAGAGGAAGTGCTTTCATTGCTCAGGTTATTTATTAGGATAATTATGATTTTTCTTTTCTATGATGTCACTATTACATACATTATGAAACATATGATTTCTTCATGGACAGAAAAATCCAGACTTGTTAATTATTAGAACAAAAACATGAAGCCCTGCACATGACATGGGGGGGCAAAATCATGAGGGAATAGAATATATCTTGAATTGAATGTTTTTATAGACCCCCACACATGACAATCAGAAGAAGAAAAAAAGTTATTGTGACCACGTTTTATTAATTTGTTTCCTCTGTTTAGTTACATTATGGCAATGTTGTACTAATGCATTCCTTCATTTTAGTTACATCATGTTTAGGGTTCTCTCTAAATTTATCTTATTTTCAGTATGTTTAAATATTTTTTACTGAAAATAAGACAAAAATACTGATTAAGAAAAGTACTTTTTGCAGTGCATTCAATATTCTGCCTGGTTCCTATATGTGTTTGGCACAGTGTGTGTAGTTTCCTTCAGGGAGAGGGCTCAGCAGATGGGTCGTGTATTAGAAACAGATTTTCCATCCACAAGCTAGTTGGGACATGCTTTAAATCAAGGACTCTGACCTCTACACTCCCTGCAAGAGAGGCTGAGAGTTTACCAACATCGACCTCAGAAGAGTTCTTACAAGCCCTCCGCTCACTTTAAAAAGAATCAGAGCGAAGTTGCCAAAACACTCCAGCTTGACACTGCAGCTAAAAACCAGATACTTGTCATCACTACTCAAACTATGAATGGCTTAAATGTTGTAATCTGTGACCATCCTATTGAAATGAATGTCAACACATCATAGGATCATATTGTGAATGCTTTTATCAAACATATATCTTAAACCGAGACCACTCAACACACCCCAGATCCTGCGGTTTCGCATTCTCATAGTTATGTTGATTCCATCATTCTGAGACACGCCGTCTGCTAACGCTTCACTGAGGGCTTTTGCATATAGCACAAAACCATCATGGAAACAGCCGGCAATAAAATCCATCTGAGGAAAGACAAAACAGAGCTTTAATACAGGGAAACATCAAGAAATCTAAAACTACATGTCATTCTGTACAGACATGGGGAGAGTAGGGTAAGATCTGCCATTTGTCCTCTAGGGAAGGAAAAATGAGGTGAGGAAAAACTAACAGCGCTGTCCATTGATGAAAAATGTAATTGAATTAATTATTAATTTGGCAGACCTAATTCCATTATGACTCATCAGCTGATTTTATAAGGAAGCATCTAAAACACAGAAACATGATTTTTCCAAAGCATGTGTCCTATGACAATTTTCAGTTGAGAGTCTCATGGTAAACTAAATAATTTACCTTTTTCAAGTAAAAACCATTATGAAAAAAACAAAAAAAACAAAAAACTTATATACAGTGTATGTATATATATATATATATATATATATATATATACACACACACACACTACCAGTCAAAAGTTTGGAAACGGTAAGATTTTGAATGTTTTTAAAAGAAGTTTTGTCTGCTCACCAAGGCTGAATTTATTTAATTAAAAATACAGTAAAAACAGTAATATTGTGAAATATTATTACAATTTAAAATAACTGTTTTCTGTTTGAATATATTTTAAAAACGTAATTTATTTCTGTGATGCAAAGCTGAATTTTCAGCATCCTTACTCCAGTCTTCAGTCACATGATCCTTCAGAAATCATTCTAATATGCTGATTTTCTGCTCAAGAAAGAATTTATTGTGTACAATTGTACAAAATATTTGTGTGCAATTTTTTTTTCAGGATTCTTTGATGAATAGAAAGTTTAAAAGAACAGCATTTATTTGAAATATAATCTTTTGTAACATTATAAATGTCTTTACTGTCACTTTTGATTGATTTAATGCATCCTTGCTGAATAAAAGTATTAATTTCTTTAATTTCTTTTCAAAAAAATTCTTACTGACCCCAAACTAGAGTATAATGTTAAAAAAGCTTTGTATTTCAGATAAATGCTGTTCTTTTGAACTTTCTATTCATCAATGAATCCTGGAAAAAAAAAAGTACACAACTGTTTTCAACATTGATAATAATCATAAATGTTTCTTGAGAATCAAATCAGTATATTAGAATGATTTCTGAAGAATCATGTGACCTTAAAGACTGGTGTAATGATGCTGAAAATTCAGCTTTGCCATCACAGGAATAAATTACTTTATACAATATATTCAAACAGATTTAAACATTATTTTAAATTGTAATAATATTTTACAATGTTTTTACTGTATTTTTAATTAAATAAATGCAGCCTTGGTGAGCAGACGAAACTTTTAAAAACATTAAAAATCTTACCGTTTCCAAACTTTTGACTGGTAGTGTATATATAAATAATTATCATTATTAATTAATAAAGAACAATTGCTAATGGATTATCAAATGTTCACTACCACATACAGTCACCCCAAATAGTATATTGTAATGCTATTGTATTAGAAAGCAAATATAGCTCAGTTCATATGACGTTAGTTAGCTCTACCATCAGTTGTATGCAGAAGTCACTTGCTTTAATATATTTTTTTAATACAATGACATTCCAATAGTTTTAAGTGTAGTTTAAGTGTTCAAATACATTTTGGAGCCACTGTAAACATCTTTACAATGCATGATAGACTGGATAGTAATTATATAATTAGTATAATTATTGTAAGCAGAAATTTGAATCATAACTTTCTCATAATTACAATCCATTTTAGTATGTACTCAAAGGCTTTAAGAATTAATTTCCTGAATGTTTTCATTTGGCAGCTACATGTGAATCTAGGGTTTCGGGGAGTTGTTTCCTACTTTTGTCAGGGGTACAGCTGATTCAGGAAAATGGGACTGACATTAGGAAGCGAAACTTATGATTGAACTGCTTTTAAGTGTCATATCTGATCTTGTGGTAAAAGGAAACAGTTTAGCTCCTGAAAGCCTATAGAGCTGAACAGAATGTTCAATATTTTCAAGACAGTGATAGAAAGCCAAAAAAAGAACTATGTAGTCTGTACAAATGTTCTTATTAAATCTGATGTGACAGGATGGCTCTGCATATATGTCAAAACCTAATCTTGTTTTTGAGCAACTTACCATTGAGGGTTCCAATTTTACATTAAAGTCCTGCATTGCTCTCTTGTGGAGTTCTTTGCAAAAAGTGGTATACTCAGGGCCGTCTGGCTCCCGGTACGTTACAATGAACACAGACTAGAGAGATTGGGGGAAAAAAACAAAAACAGTCAGATAGCTAAGAGTCAGAAAAAGAACATAATGTGATCTGACCTGTAGGCAAATATTCAATTCCTGACACAAGAAGTCACTGAGAATTGTTCAAGGCATTCAATAGCTTAGTCTGAAGAACAGACTAAAATTTATGTCACTATTCACAGATAATCTTCACTTCCAGAAGTTGGTTAAACCGAATCACTGAGTCAGTGAACTAATCATTCAGAGTGGTTTTGTGAACCTAATCAACTGATTCAAAAAATGAATGACGTATTTAACAACTTAAAGGGATAGTTCATCCCCCAAAAAATTGTCATCACTTACTCACCCTCAAACCTGTATGAGTTTCTTTCTTCTGTTGAACATAAAAGAAGATATTTTAAAGAATGTTGGTAACCAGACAGTTGACGGTATTGAAAGCTTTGGCCCCTTTCTATTGTAATTGCATTTAATATACTTTCCGTGTATTACTGTTCTGATTCCTGATTTTAAGTGTTACATAATGTGAAGGTGTTTCTCTACTAATGCCAGAGTTATCTGTTATTAATAATCTTATCTTTTGGTTTGTGTCCATTCAGTCAAACAAATAAAGTTAGGTGTGAGATATAAAATTACTCATGCTGTGATATAAGATTTTGGTCATACCATCCACCCTATTCTTCACTGCATTATGACACTGACACATTGACACTACATACACAAAGTCACTGTCTTTTCATACTTAACTTTAAGCTGTCAATGTCAACAGTGGAACACTTTAAAACTGTCAGGCTTATGTTCTGTTTTATGGACTTTTAGTTTGTATTTCCTTGTTTCCCTGTGTTCTGTTCCTGCGTCCTTTGCTTCCCATATTCCCGCTTCTTTTCTGTTTCTTAGGTCTGTTTATGCCCTTGTTTGTTGCCATGGTTACTGATTGCTTTGTGCACCTGTTTCTTGTTCAGTTTATTTTCTCCTGTGTATTGAAGCCCTCAGGTTAGTTGCCTTCTTAGTCTTTGTTTTTGTAAATAAACTAAAGCTGCTGTAATTAAGATCTTCTATTCCTCTTCAAAAATGAGTCATTCTGGAAGATAAGATTCACACATGTGAATGCTCCATTGATGACAACTTGGTGGCAATATTAATAAACAGAAATGTTCTTTGAAAAATAAAATTTCTGTCATCAGTTACTCACGCTCATATCATAAGACTTTTGTTCATCTTCAGAACAGAAGTGAAGATATTTTTAATATTTTCTCATCAAACTTTAATGTACCTAACCTGTACCTATTAATTGACTAAAACTGTGGAATGCTAATTGGAACAATCAAAGTCTGTTTAATAAATGTCTAGCAATATTCTATCCAAAAAACCTGTTATAACCTGTTCACATTAGAATGTTGGGTCACACTTTATATTGGGTGTCTTTAACTCCCCTGTACTTACACAAGAAAGATAATTGTTAGGTACAATGTATTGTGTTCATGTTGTATTGCAAAACACTTGCTGGTATTGGTGTGGGATGTGGGTTGATTAGGATTAAGGACTGTTTAAGGTGTAAGGGAAGGGTCAACAGTAAAGTTATAGATGTAATTACAGAAATTAATTACAGCTGTATAAGTACAATGTAAACACGTGTATATACACAATAGACAGATGATTCATTGAATGATTCATTTAAATGTTAGTATATAGTAGTTAAAAGACATTTAATATAAAGTGGGACTGAATGTTGTGTAATGCACATTAAACTGCCAAAAGGAACAGCTCCAAATCAAGTTTATCTAAAGTATACTCTAAATGGTTTCTAAGCTGTTTGACTCAATTGTCTGTCAATAAAAATATTATAAAGACTGATTTTAAAAAGCATGACAAGAAAGGGTACATTTATTGGCACAAAGGGATTTTGATGGAAACTTTGAAGTTGGTTTGAGAAAAAAAGGCAAAGAAGCCTTTTTTTGATGGGCGATGAGGGGTGGGGGGGCCCTAATGACATGTGTCTCACCCTAGCCATCTGCCCTTACTTATTAGAAAAAGTAACTCACTTTTATTGTGTACATTCAATTTAATTGTTACTACCAAATGTAATCCACATGCATTTCTTCTTTTTTTTTAGTGTAGCTGCATTAATTACCCTTAAGAGAAATGACTGCAAAAGCACTCATTTAAGTAAATGGAGGCCTAATGGATTATTCTCAGTCAAAGCAACCAGGAAGGCTTTCAAACTAAGTGAATATTAGTCATATTAATAAAACCTGTCTAAACAACTAAATTTAATTCTGCATTCAAGAAGCACATTAAATTAAAAAAAAAAACCTCACTGAAATCATACAAAACCTTGAATCACAATGTAAGATAGAAGACAATTCAAAGTGTTAAGCAATTTTTTGACTGATCTCAAAAAAGCAAAAGCAGACAAATGTCAATGATGAGGTTATGGCTAAAGCAAAGCTCTGTAGTTATTATGGGTATGATTAATGATACCTGAAATAGCTTTATGGGGTCATTCCACTGTATCGCTGAACCCTGCCAGGGCATCGGAACATCGCCACTTAAACTCTCTGCAAACACATCAATGTAGAAGATGGCATAGTCCTCTGGATTCTTCACCTCATCCTCAAATAGCTTCATTATTTGGAAGAACGTCTGTAGAGGCCCACATATATACACGACTATGGTAGAAAAAAAGAAGAACAAAAAATAAAAAAACTTTAGATAGAAACTACATTTTTACAATCATACAGTAATGATTTCAGTAAACTCAAAAACTAGAAATACTCAGAACTAGAAAACCATGAACAGAACAACCGTATAAAGATGACGAGAACAGACAATGAACAGAAAGAAACACAGAGCTTAAATACCTAAGAAAACTAATCAACGAAATAAACAGCAGGTGCAACTGATAATCAAATCAATGGAAAACCATAGAAATGTACTGAAAACTAGTAAACAAAACTAAAACCCACCCAAAACAAACAAACACAGATCACCCATAACACAGTGTAAGTCCATGATGTTTTTGTTGCCCATTTCATTGCTAGCTAAAGGGAAAATTGTAAGTCTGATGATGAAAAAAAAATTAAAAAATTAATTGGTTAATCGCCAGGTCAGGTCAGATGCCAACACTGAATCAACATACAACTGCCAAATTTTCTATATATTCACAAATTTAAATAACTAATTTAATGAGCTCATTGTTTCTGCCTAAAATGAATACATGATGTTAGCTAACTGCATGATTTTATCATCAGAAGTGTACATTATTCTGACACAGTCACCTCTGATAATGGAGTACTCTAAATTGTAATGTAGAAACATGCATTTTCTGTAAAGCTGCTTTGAAATGATATGTATTGTGAGAAGCGCTATAAAAAATAAATGTGAATTATCTGAATTTAAATCCAACAAGGTCATTCCGGGTCAAATCTACCAAATTTCTGAAAGTTCCCTGGCTCAAATTGAAAAGAAATATTTATGGCACTCAGACAGGTATGTTCTATGCAACTGAGTTAATAGAAAAACACGAGATACATTTCTAGTTAACATTATTTGTTCTTTAGATATTCCTCTTTAAAAGAAAAAAGTATCAGCTGTATGCAAATTTAACCACATTTGGTTTTTGACCACTGAAAATGTGTACAATTTACCAGTTTACTCATGGAGCTGCATTAAGATCTCCATATCTCTGGGACTGAACCATCGAGGGCCTTTAAAATGAAGATACCAAAAGGGTTACAGGCATTCAAGAGAGGCATGAGACAACAAACACAAGAAGTGCATTTTGCCATTTTGAATAGTAACTGTTGGCATATAATGAAACAAAGATTACTAAAGTCAGCAGATTTTACTAATAGACCTACCAATCTCTGTGTAAAAATAAAATAATGATGCTGCCATCTTTCTAAAGTCATTTTTACACTCCTCTAATTTGGCTCCAAATCTCAGGTGAAAATTGTCATTTTGACCCCCCTCTACAAAATAGTGGATTACTCAGTAAATATACATCTGTGACATTTAATATTTTGGCTTTCATCACTATTTATGTTTGTCTTTCTCCAGAAAAAATTGATTTTGCTGGGAACCTCTGGTTGTGTTGACACGGAATGACCCAACAGCCCTTTTCTGCTGAATTAGCAAGGCCGCAATTCTATCATGCAAACAAGTGCAAAACACCATTATGGTAACACACAACACTAATATAATGCAACAAACATAAATTAATCAACATAAGTTGTAAAATAAAACTCTAATATACATAACTGATAACAAAAACTATTAAGAAACACAATTATTTAAATGAAATGCCATCAAATGTTAAGTGTCACACAGGGAATTCTGGAAAATATCAGTTTACGTGTTTTTTCACTGTAAATTATAAGATTGCTTGTTCTTTTTTTTATATCTAGAAACAGTTAAAATTGGTAACAGCTTTTACTGTAAAATTACATGAAATATAAGGTTTGACAGTTCAAACTTACCATTAACCAACTAACAGGTTTTTACTGTAGCACTGTTACAGTCTTTCACAGTTAAAATTATAATCATTTTTACAATGCAGAGATTTTTAGTGGCAAATAACACTAAAAACTGCTGGATGCACAAATGAAAATGATTTGGGGTTTCTCCTGGCTCTTAAGAAGATGCATCAAATAACAGAGGTGTACTCTTCCACGCTGCATGGCACCATATTGATGCACACAAGAAATCTTGCATATGTGTATGTGTGTGTTTTCCTTGGCATCTACTATGCTATGGGCATTATTTCCATTAGCACTGTCTTTCAGTATTGCATCTGCCAGCTCAGGAGCCAGACTCCCAGTTAGCAGACATTTCCTTAAGTGTTAGACCAAAGCCGGCCCCTGTCTGCCTCTCAGCCCCCAAATTCTAAGCTCTTCCAGCGTAGCGTAGACAAACGCATGCCAAGTAGTCCTGCTGTCTCCTGGATGCGCTCCAAGACAAATGTACAAAAAGGCAAGGAAAATGTTCAACGGTGTTATAGAATTTATAAGGATCTGCCTGAGCCTGGCTGATACAAAGCCCATGAAAAATGTTTGAGAACATTTTGTTTCAAAAGAGTCTATGATGAGATTCTGATGTGCTTGGGGTTTTTGAGATTTTTTGCACATTTGCACTAGGTTGTTTTTTGTTAGTTGCGCCAAAGTCATTTGTTTGTTTTGTGAACTGCACAAAAGATGCTCTGCTGTTTTGTTTACTCAAAATTGTCACAACTGGTCTTTGAATAGGACTATTAAAAATAATTTGATATCAACTGAAGAAAAATAAAAGATGTAATTGATTTACTCTATAATCTCAAGACATGTCTGAATTTGATATGCCGCGAGTCATTTTTTGAAAGGATTGTATAGTTCCCTTAATTGCAGTCTTTACAGGAGTGAAACACACTCTGGACCATTATTGGTGCGATTGGTGTGTGTTCTGAGTGTGTGTAGTGCCCCGCATCTGCAATAGATCGTACAAGCGTTTGAGAGAGCTAATGCTTGCTCTTTCATATACACACACATAAACACAGCTTGGTCTCCTATTCAGCTATTTGACATTTGGTTTTAATCTGCTTCCATTTATTTGAGAGGCAAAAAGATGTAGGATTGAAAAATTTTACCTTTAGAAAATCTGAAATCTGAAAAAGGCTTTCAGTGATTTCTGACATCTAATTGTTTGCTTGAACACCTTCTGTCATTATAAAAATAACATTTAAATTATGATTCAGTAACAGATTAATCAAGGAAGCATCACTATTACTATTGCTCATACTTCAGGTTTTTGAACATTTAAATAACTGAACGATTGGATTTGAGTCTGGTGTATGCTGCAGAGATGAACGATACACCAAATTGTGTGCCCTTTTGTTTTTTGATGAGGGATTTTTTCAACTTGGGCCAGTAAACATCTAAAACATCCCAGCAACAGCATATAGTAATGTGCTAAAAAACACTCAGAACACACTAGCAACCACAACCAATACAACCATCCTTGCAAGCGTTGCGCAAGCCAGACCGGCTCACACTTTCTTTAAAAAAAATAATAAATAAAAATCATTAGTAATAGTGGTTACACTTTATTTTAAGGTGACATAGTTACATTGTACTTGCTCAAATAAGTACTGACATGTACTTATAGGGTTACAGTTAGGGTTTGGTTTAGGGTTAGTTACTTGCACCATAAAAAGATCATAAATGTAATCAATTTGATTTTTGCACTGTAATTCAAATTTTCACAATCCATATGATTGTAGTGAACAGAACCAAATTCAGTGATCTTCATCTACAACTTCAGTAGCGAACACTAGGGCTGGGCACTGACACAAATTCGATTACATTTCGATTCACAAGCTTGTGATTTGATTTGATTTGATTCGATTTGATTCGATTTGATTCGATATTGATTAGATATCGATTAATTGGGCATATCAGTACATGGAAAATTTCCTCAAGGAAAAGCATATCTCGCAATGTTGCAAACTATACAGGGAACCCCAGTTGGTACATCACTATAATATTAAAGGTTAATTAATTTAATAATTAACTGATTTGTAGGCTACTTACATTTAAATTACACATAAGGAAGGTTTTATAATAATGTTATTATAATAATTTAAACATAAACATTTAAATGGTGGCTGCCATAAAAAGGAATACAGATTTGAATAAATGAAGGATTTATTCAAACACACATAAAATATTTAAAAACAGGATAACGAATATGCAATATAGTGAATATATTTAGCAAAATACTCCTCTCTAAGTTCATTTTATAGCTGACTAATGAGTTTTTGCAAATTGAATGGCTTTTCTGAGGTAAATGTAACATTATGTGAAATTTTTTTACAAGCTGTTTTGTTGACGTCTTTCTGCGGTTGAAACACTAATTAAGCGATTACATGTGACATGATACAGATTTCTGTAAGTTGTATACTGTCTTTAACAGGGATACCTAAAAGCAAAGTTTGTTTTAGGGATATCTAAACCAAAAGAAAGTGAAAAGGTGTTATTTTATGTGCTCTGACACAATGAACTATGGTTTCCTGAGAACAGGGAACTCTACACTGCGTTTAACACACTTTGGTGAACGTCATCACACCAATCCTATTGGCCGGCGACGTCATTATAGACGCGACTCAGAAGTATAAAGGAGCGCCTAGAGAAGCAGTCAGTATCTTATCGTCTTCAGGGACTGTTTTGTATGATTGCGATTCTTCAAATCTGGTAAGGGATTTTACTGTGTACTAACAAACGTTTCAGGAAGCGTGTGGATCTGTGTCCCAGGCTTCTGACACCTGATGACACACACAATCTGTGCGTTTTCTGTCTGTGCAAACTGTGAGTATCTGCCTTTTAGGACGCTCTGCTCTCGTTTGGCCGTTGGCCATTTCTCGTTGACATCTGTGCCCGGTGGTTCTGGTCCCGCCCCTGCTGAGATAGGGCAGCGACAGAAATCATGGGGTTCACAGATGGGGCTTGCGGAAGAGTTAGAGAGAGGTGTTTCTCTCGTAATCCTCAGCGGCTGATGAGGGTAGGCTTCTGTATGATGATAATGTTCTTTCTTTGTCATTATCTGATTTTGCAGTGAGTGCTCTTCTGGTTTTTAGCCTAATAGAGCAGGAGTTGGCTGTTAGAAAGGAAGAAGGCGAGCCCTTTGAAACTTCTAAGCCTCCCTGCCCCGCGTATACGGAGCTGTTTAGGTTATGGAGCGTGCCTGAGAGTGCGTTAAGAAAGGGATCGCACGCGGACGGCTTGACGTGCAATTCCTTTCCGACCATAATCTGACAGCCTCCGTGAGCCTTCCTGATCTACATGAGGTGATCGAGAGGGCATGGAAGAACCCATATTCGGCTCATATTCACCGACATCAGCAAGCTGATTCTTCAAGTCGCAGGTTATAAGCTTGGTCTATATTTATATATTTTAATATTTTGACCGTAGTTTTCCTGTATAGCTTTTCCTGGGTGTGTAAAATAAATAGAAAGGGAATTTAGGGCCCTGAAGTTCCTATTAGGTTGGTTTTCTTTGTGTTGGCGTTTTGGCCACCTTTTTCAGCCACCATATGGTAGAGTAGCTTTCTCCTCTCGTCATAGCTAGAGTTGGTATAGAGATTGGCACGCTTAACTTCAGTTAGATCTATGTTAAGCGTTACCTGACATTGTTTGACTTGGGTTGAGTTTCGCTCCTCTGAGCTCCTGTTCCCTAGGGTTTAGTACAGATGTCTCTGTCTTTGGTGAAAAGCGCTCACCCCTGAAATTGTGAATTAAGCATTCCCCTGTTTCTCAGGGTTGTTAATGCTCTAGTTCATTTTGCCCTACACAATGTGAGCCCTTTAACTCTATTGCTGCCACAGGTTAACACCTGTTTTCTGTAGTAGTAGGCTTTGTGCTGGCCTCCTTCAGAAGCATGGTGACTAGGTTGTACTCCCCTTGCTATTAAGGGTAAATATGGCCTGTTGGAATGCATAGCTCAGGTTGAGTTTGTTTGTGAACCTCACTATTCAGTTTGGTTCTTGTGTAACTCCCTTTAGAGTCTGAACACTGCCACAGATGTTGATTGTGTTGTTTGGAGTAGAAGGCTTTATTTGCGCCTCCTTCAGAGCACAATAGCTCTGTGTATCACAAATTTGTTGGTAGATGTTTAGTCAGAGTTTTTGCTGACTTAGAACTAGCACTGCCACAGGTTACGCCCGTGATCATTTGAAGTAGTAGGCTGGTCTTTGGCCTCCTTCATAGCATGTCAGCATATATTCTTTGTACTCCACTTTCTGTAAGGGTAAAAGTGTTTTTACTGAGTACATTGCCTGTTGGAATCTGTAGTTTTAAGCTTAGGTTGAGTTAAGCTAGGTAACCTCACTTGGTAGTTTGGTTCTCAGATTAGGCTCCCTTGGAGCTTAGACACTGCCACTGGCTGACACCTGTGTCGTTCTGGAATAGTAGGCCCTGATTGGGCCTCTTTTGGAGCATGCCGGCGTAGTTTGTACTCCTCTTGCTTAAAGAGTTTAAGTGTTTTACTGAGTACATTGCCTGTTGGAATGTGTTGAATAGAATCAAGCTCAGGTTGAGCTAAGTAGTTAACCTCACTACATAAGTTTGGTTCTATGTTTGGCTCCCTTAGAGCTTAGACACTGCCGCTGGCTGACGCCAGTGTCTTTCTGGAATAATAGGCCTCGTTTGGGCCTCTTTCTGAGCATGTTGGCATAGTTTGTACTACTCTTGCTTAAAGAGTTTAAGCATTTTGCTGGGTACATTGCCTGTTTGAATGTGTTGAATAGAATCAAGCTCAGGTTAAGCTAAGTAGTTAACCTCACTACATAAGTTTGGTTCTATGTTGGTTCCCTTAGAGCTTAGATACAGCCACTAGCTGATGCCACGTGTCTTTCTAAGTCGTAGGCCCCGTTTGGGCCTCCTTCATGAGCATGATGGTGTAGGTTTGTACTCCTCTTGCTTAAAGAGTAAAAGTTCTTTTACTGAGTACATTGCTTGGTGGTATGTTTGGATTATTTTACACTGCCACTGGCTGACGCCCGTATCTTTCTGGAGTAGTAGGCCCTGTTTGGGCCTCTTTCGGAGCATGTTGGCGTAGTTTGTACTCCTCCTTAAAGAGTTTTAAGTGTTTTACTGAGTACATTGCCTATTGGAATGTGTTGAATAGAATCAAGCTCAGGTTCAGGTAAATAGTTAACCTCACTGGAGAGTTTGGTTCTAATTATGGCTCCCTTAGAGCTTGGAGATTGCCACTAGCTCACGCCATGTGTCTTTCTGAGTCGCAGGCCCCGTTTGGGCCTCCTGATGGTGTAGGCTTGTACTCCTCTTGCTTAAAGAGTAAAAGTTCTTTTACTGAGTACATTACATTACAGTTCTAGTTGTGTGGCCTTCACAGGCTGCCCTTTTAAGCTTTCCCCCACCACATTTGGGTGTTCTAAAGCAGATTGAGCATGTAGTTCACATGTTGGCTTTTCGCAAGGCTGCTGTGATGTATTTCTACATATTGTAGAATCTTTTCTGGGCCTCCATGATTTGTGCCTACAGTACAGTTAACTGTTAGGTTGAGCCCTCTACTCCCCTCGTTGAGGGTTGTCCTGCATAGTGCTTAGCTCCCTAAGCTGGTCAGTAGTTGAAGGTCTCTCTGAGGCCTCCCTATTGAGGATCAGCCCCTAGGCTAGTAAATGTACTCCCCTGTGTTGGGTTCCTTTTAGAGTGCACAGCCTCCTCAGTGCAAATAATCAAGCGCTGAGTAGATCCTAGGATTGAGCAGAGTGTTACTCCGCTCATTGGTAAGGGTAAAAGTCCTGCTCTCCAGGATGCCTATCTCTAGACTAGGTTACTTACACCAGGTCGGCCTCCCTGGTGGCATTCAGGGTTGACTTTGTTCCCCTGACAAGTGACTGGCTAGGGTTCCTTCGGGCCCCCTGGCTACATTCCCTTAGAGGTACCCTCTTTTCTGCGGAAAAGAAGTTTGGTCCCAGAAGCCTTCGAGCAGCCTTGGTAGGCCTTCTGTGGAAGGCTTCTTTGAGGCTTATAGCTTATAGTGCTGTCACTGACAGCCTATGTTTGACCCGTAGTGAGGGTGGCACTTCAGTTGAAGCTGCTAGCTCTGACGTTTGTCTAGCCATTTTTTGGCATGCACTCCCCTCAAGCATGGCGGCGTGGGTATATTGTTCCCCAAAGCGTGTTAAACGCAGTGTAGAGTTCCCTTTCGAAAGGGAACGTCTCAGGTTACGTACGTAACCATGGTTCCCTGAGAACAGGAAACGAGACACTTTGTTTCCTGCCATGCATCAGGGCTGCCTGCTGAATCGTCTGAAGGGACTGTTAGGTACTGACTGCTTCTGTAGGTGCTCCTTTATACTTCCGAGTCGCATCTATAATGACATCATAGGCTGTTGCTGGCCAATAAGATTGGTGAGATTTGATAGTTGCTTTCAGACACCGTTTCACGTGATGGCGTTCCCCAAAGCGTGTTAAACGCAGTGTCTCGTTCCCTGTTCTCAGGGAACCATGGTTACATATGTAACCTGAGACGTTCTCAGGTGGGCAATAAGAGTTTAAGTTAGGGCTGCACGATAATGGTTAAACTGATAATCACGATTATTTTACTCAAAATTATAATCACGATTATTCTATCAAAAAGGGTAATGTATTTATGGCCATTTTGCACATTCTTTACCAACCTACACTTCACCCAAAAGGCCTGTAGGTGGCACACCGACTTCATTTAACCAACTATGATAACTTTGTTAGATGGTAAACAAATACAAAACACATGGTTTTGGTGAACGCTTTGTCATTTGTATTCACATTAGATTTAAAAGCAACACAATTCGTTTGCAAATGAGACAAACCACAGATTCAGACTTTTTCTTGCAAATTCATAAAGCAAAGAACGATGCTCTTTGATTATATATATATATATATATATATATATATATATTAAAAAAATGTCCCTGGCTAGGTACATTCTAAAATGCTTAAGGTGAAAAACGCTTAACGTTGCTTAATGTACTAAGACAGTGATATTAAAAGACCAAACTCCATATACATCATAATATACCATACTGTACAGCAAAGCAGATGAGCCCAGAATATGAACGCAATGTGTTTAATCACACGTTAAGTGTTTTCCTCCCATAGAAAACCGTTAAAGAAAAAGCTTAACGTCACTTAATGTAGCCTACTAACAGGGCCGCCCCCACTTCACACTCACAATTAAACTCGATCTTTGAGATGCATGTGAAAGACTGGAGGTTTTGTTTATTGATTTATTAATGAACTTGCACTAATATAAAAGCATGTACAACCATGTTTTCGGATTTCTTTTCTTCTTTTTTTTCCATTCTGCAATGTAAAAAATAATCAGCACGTAACCACTAAATATAAATGCAAATACTTAAGGTGCGGTCACACTGCACTTTTTGTTCCATTGACTTCCATTCAAACGCATGCAAATGTGTCAGACCGGAAACGCAAGCTCGTGCGAAAAATATCGCATTTCGCTGTGTTCCAAAGTTCAAGTTTGGTGAACTCTGACCTGCGAATTCGCATCATGTGAAGACGTGCGACGAGTAGATCGATTCGTCACGGCATGACCTCTTGGCTGAATTAAAAGAATTATATTTTTGCAGTAAAGTCGAGTAGGTTCAATATTTTGACATTTTGAATGTATTACTTTAAGTTATGTGTTGAATTCATGTAAATAAAAAAGACGCTGTAGACCGTGACGTCATATCACAACCGTTACAGCATCCGAAGAAATTTTGCACGTTCAAAGTCTAGTGTGACCGCGACTTTAGGCTATATGATAGAATATCTCCTGGAAGATTAAGGAGAATTCCTGGTGGGCCGCTGATAAATTGGGCCGGCAGTAGCCTAGGCTACGTCGACATAAAGATAGTTTGCGGGACGCGCAAAGCACAAGTCTCTATAGTTAATTTTCAGTGAGAGATACACGAAAGCCGCAAATACGGTGTGCAAGCGGTTGTCACACCCAAAATCCTGTCACTTGCGTGTGCACTTCATTATATAGAGGTTATATAAATAGGCCTATATTGCATTTATAAATATTGTGCACAGAAAGCTACGTGACTCCTCCGCTTTCTCTCACACACACATAGGTGGAGGGTGAACTAAGGTGCTTCACCTTTAAAGACACATATTTAAATTTCCTTGTAATAGTTTCAGTTCACGTATCGTCGCACTACCTACACAGCCCAGCATAAACACTCCTGATAAACCATTTGCTATTAAAGTGTCTACGTTCACAAACCACTGTTAATTTTAACAGAAAATATTGTATAATGGATTTGGCATGGCAGAAAGCGCGCAAAGAGTGCTCCCTAATCACTAAAAAGTTGTCATATCTCACAAAGTTCTGTTATAATAAATGAAGATGTCACACATTGAATCTCTTATTTACATAATGTCTAAATTTTGGCGATCTTGCAAACTCATAGTCCACGCATTGCTCAAAACGCTGTTTTTTGTTTTGTTTTTTTTGATATAAGTGAAATAATTCCAAACGAATGTCTAAAAAAATTAATTAACTTCTCCTTTTTGGATTTAGGAAATCTAGGCGGCTGCCTAGTTCGCCTATAGGCACGCGCTGCTACTAAGTGGTATTAAAAGATCAAATTCTGCACAAACCAATTTTGCTGTATAGTATGCTTTATTGCTATTTTAATGTCACTGTAATATAATGCTATTTTGTAAGCCACATTAAGCGTTTTCTTTATGTGTTGCGTTCATATTCTGGGCTCATCTGCTTTCCTGTACATAGTATGCTTTATTAGTATCACTAAGTTTGGTTTGTTAATAACACTGTTTTTGTAAATTAAGCCACGTTAAGCTTTTTCACGTTAAGCTTTTTCACGTTAAGCGTTTTCATGTTAAGTGGCGATATCATTTTCAACTGATTAACATTATGAAAACTGGTAAAACCTTTAGGAACTTCAAAAGATAAAACAGCGAAACTCCTAATATTATTTCCAATAAAACTATGTTCATTTTCCAGATTGAATTGTCACATAGGTTGCAAAAGTGCATTCTGCAAACAGTAAGGTGGAGATCCGTGTTGCATCTGTTGAAATTCATGAAGGTTTGATCATGGCAGATTAGGCACACAAATATTACGAGTGGCTTGTGAAGAAACAAAGACTGGCTGTATGACACTTTCATTGAAGCAGAATTTCACTGTGGAGATCGCTAAACTCCAGCGCACATGTTTGTTTTCAGATTATCAGCGCTTCTTCTGCATTTAGAGGGAGCGCGTGCACAGAGTTGCCAGATTGCACAGGTTAAGTAAAACGATTAAGTAAAACACCGGGAAGACAGTATATCTTTTTAAGGGAAAAGCTCTATTTGGGGGATTTAAGCTCTTTGCATCTGGCAACCACAAACATATCCCAAAGAAAAAAAATGTTTTCAGGGTAAATAACGAGCGGGCCAATATCGTGACGATTATTTGTAATTAATCGAGAGAAGCAGATATCGTTATCGCAATTAAAATACGATTAATCGTGCAGCCCTAGTTTGAGTCCAGCTTGCAACATTTTTTGGTCCCACTTCCCTATCATTTCCTGTCTCATTACTGTGTGTCTAACCAATAAAGAGGCTAAAAGGCCACAAAAAAAAAAACAAAAAAAAAAAAGGAAGGAAGGAGAAAAGGTTTGTGATGATATTTCACAGCCTCAGGGTCGATTATTATCTCATCAATGCATGGAATGTAAGTTCACAAACTGAACAAGCCCAAACAACAACAACCAAAAACATGAATTAATCTGACCTCAGGGTCATAGCAACTAAACTCATTGAGGAAACAGAGATAGACATTCTGACGTCTCTGGACGTTAACCACTGTGTTATTTTGAGACGCCTTTGCAATTCATTTCACAGGGCTTTTTACAATATGCTTTAAGATTGTCAGCACATCAAATAGGATTAGACTGTGAAATGCTGAAATTGAAAGAATAAATCATCATCCCCCCACTGAAGGTTATACACATCTAAAATGGTTTATGCATCTATACATATGAAATGTAAATAAGATCGATATATATATATATAAAGCAAATGTATAAATCAGAATAAACAATCCACCAAGTAAAATAGTTCTACGTGGTCTATGTTCTTTTTAACAAAGCTGTGCAGGTGAAGGAATGCATTTACCAACTATAACAATTCATTAGCACTAGCCTATTCAATACCCAATTTTATAAATGTTTTTGTAAACTTCTGTTTAAATTTAGAGATGGGTAGAGGAGGCAGAGTAGGATTTAGGCCTGAAATAAGCTTCGAATCGTATGTCCACATTAATATGGTGTTTTATGTGTCGCAAATAAATCTACTACCTTAATATTCAACAATATAATTGATTTACCTGCACTGACACTATTGGACGAGAACTGAACTAAGCTGGATTACAATATCACTGTTTTCTGCAAAACTGCTTTAAAGATTAAATGAACTAATAATTGATGATCTTTACAACGGAACTGAATCAACACTGAACTGACTTCAGCTGAACAATGACACTATTTTCTGTTAGAGCTGCTGTACAGCTGAAATTAACTGCTTACATCATTGAATCCTTTTCCTGTTATCACTGTAAAGCTACTTTGAAACAATCTCTACTGTATAATGCGCTATATAAATAAAGGTGACTTGACTACCTACCCTGAAACCACTTGCCTTATTTTATTAAAACAATTTTTTAAAAAGCTTGTTTCAGATTCATTACCTTATAGCATTACTAAAGTTAAATCCAGCTCAAAAGGTTGTACATGTCGCCACCTCACTCTTTACTTGCAATATGTTAATAAATGCATCTTACGAGAGAGTGGCTAATCAGGATCTGTAAGCAGCCAATCAAGCTAACAGTAAAACAGCAACTGCAAGCAATTAGCCATAAAAGTACTCTAAATGTTCACACACTATAACAGGGTAGTTAAATGTAAGAACAATCTAGACATGTTGAACGGCTCCCAAAGGCTACTAAAAGATAAGGTAAATTTTACCAGATAAATGTCATGTGCTGATGCTATCACTAATTTTAGTGACGTACTACAGTAAACACATGCTACACCAAAAATAAAACCAAACATGACAGAACGAGGTAATGATAAGAGCAGAAATCTGGGGGCAATCTAACAACAGTATAAAATTAAACTGATCATACATCACCATAATTCAACCTCCTTTCATTTTATATTTACTGACGTTGAAGGAGCATACTGTATGTATTCTTTATCAAGCAATGTCAAAGACATGGCTGTAAATGACTGTTAACATCTTTGTGCAAAGCTGTAAGCAACACGGGGCTTTCCTATGCCTTGTGTGTTCAAAGGAGACACTGGGAGACATGGATTTGTGTTGCCATGGCAGTGTGGATTTAGAAACGAAAACCATTGATCTGACTTGTTTAGACCGAGGGATGAATACTTACCCAAAATCACATAAATATACTACACTTCTGATGAAGACACTTTAGCATAGAACGTGTATCTGAAAAAATGTTCTTTTTATGATTGGATTTGTCATATTATAATGACTAAACTTATGCTATGCAAACCTAGTTCATTATGAAGAAGAACTAGTTCATCATTCACTATGAAGAATTCCAAATCATGAATCATTCAGACATTTTAAAACAACTAAGCTTCAAGTTCATGAGTAGTCTGCGGTTGTTTAGGTCAGTGCATTCAGGCTGCGTAACGCAATTCCTACATTTCATGAAAAATGACTTAAATGTTGCAAATACAGTGTAGTCAGTCCATTATTTACAAAACTCCATATATAAGGCACCAGAAATACAAAATTGGGAAACAGTGGGACCATCTAACCAATAAATGCGGTCTGACCATACTGAATGGGCTGCATCTGGCCTGCCAGCTGCAGATGTTTTCAGCCCCCAACCAGACATAATCCTCTATTGATTTCATGTACCACCACAAAAAGAGCTGCACTGCACAGATAATAAACTTATCAACATGAAATATATTGTGCTTATGTCAGTGACTAAATATGTCTTCAGTTCAACAATTAATTGGTTTGATTTAACAAACATTTTCCTCACATGCAACATTGGTGCCCCCTCAAAAATTGCTCAATCTTATCAGTAATAATGGTCTTAAAAATGTAATAAAAAACATAATGATATTTTTTTAAAAACGAATTACTTTAGAGTGAAAACTATCTGAGTAACTTTTTTGTGTGTATATTTAGAAAGAAAACAATAAAGAGATATAAAAAATCTGTTTATTTGTTGCCACACTCTTTTAATATTGAGCCTTTCTTCCTCTGTCTGAGAGCACAGTAATCTAAAATATTTTTGGGATAAAGAAAAAAGGGGTGAGAAAACAAACAAACATTGAGTTATCTAACTCTGACTTCATAATTTTGGAGCAATAGCATTTCTCCACATCCTGATATAAACAACAAAATCTAGAAATCTGGATTTAATGCATCATATACTTTAGTATCATTATGTAATTAGTGTTGATGCACTGAAATGCAGTGACCAGCTGTGTACTCTCTAATTTACTATAAACTATTTTAATTAATGAAATTAAAATGCATTAAATTGTGCTGCATGAATCTTAAGGGAATTAAATAAAACATAAGATACTAATATGCTGAGTGAAGACACAAAGACCTCAGTGACATTATGTGTTCTCCTCATTCCATGTATTATTTCAGTCATGCCACAATAATTGTGTTTGACAGCTCAGGGGGTTATGAGAATGCCAAGCACTGTAACAAAGCAAGGAATCAAGCTGAAAATAATTAATTTGAAGGGTATCCTGCAACACCTTAATAAGTTCAGCAAATAACTATGTTTTTATCAAGAATCATTTATTTGAATTAACATAAAAGTTCAGTGTATTTGTTTCTGGGGTCTTTGAAACACCAGGTCATTTGTAGTTTTGTAAGGAATTTAAAAAATAAAGGTTCTTCTGTTATTCTGTTGCTCAAGATATCTAAATATTTTCTGTTGAATATATCTTTTAAAATCTGCCTACACATTTTCAATAGTTAAAGAATTTTTAAAGAACTGTAAAAAGAAGTGTTTTGTGGATAACTGAACACAAGTTGTCCATAAATGTTGACTACATTGCTTTATTAACAGTGAATAGGGTGCATGCCCTCCTGTTTTAGTGGTACTGTAAATAACTTGCACAGGGCACCACAGGTCCAAAAATACAGCCTGGGGGAACACAGGTGGTGTCAGTCCTAAACCAAAGCTATCAATGCCTCATTGTAGTCTTCAGATTTTAGATGTAATGGACCAAGAATATCAGTGTGGGTGCCATGGGGGGATGCTTTATGCAATAACACAAACTTGCTTGCTTTATTGATTAAAGAAGGTAAATTGTCTGTGGGTGGCAGGGGTGACAATGACCAAACCAGATGGTAGGAACGTGGTATTTTGATATATGGTATTTTTCCAAAGTACATGGTAGTACTGCTTCTTTTAAACCATTACCATTACCATAGGATATGAATACGCAACTGAACTTATTTTCCAGACTGTCCTTTGTGATGTGATGTTTGCTTTCTACCAGAAAGTTTAGAGATTTCTGTATCGTTCTATATATGGAAGGATGCCTCATAGAATTCTGAATGTTGTATTCTAATGTAACATGAAAATGTGGTAACGTCTAAATGAACTGGTTATTTAATTAATTCAAAAGCATTACTGACTAAATTAACCTGAATATGTTACATACATGTTACATACTAGGTTACAGTATTCACATACCATGGTATTTCAAAGAACATAATTATGTTTTTTTTTTTTTGTATGTTTGTTTAACATTGCTATTGTATTCTTTAAAATACACTGATTTAAGTGTATTTTACACGAGTTAGATTCATTGCAAGGCTATTATTGCAGTGTTTTTGGACATGCATAATGGTAGTACTATGCTATTCTTTTTAGTACCTTGGAGTAACGTAAATACCATGGTATATGAATGTAGTAATCAACCAGTACAACTGAATATACCAAAGGACCGTGACACTTTCTTTTTAGTGGCTAAAACCTAGCAGCTGTATCAACGAATCTTTGTTGAACTGAATCTAAACTTACTTCTCCCGCTGTCCTTTATAAATGTGATGATGTCTTTATAATTGAAAGTTTGTGGATCTTCGTAAGGGAAAGCCTCCACGGTGATGTTTTCCTCTCGCAGAATCATGTAAATGCCCTCTGAGAGGAAGTAATGCGGCCGGTCGTCTTGTTTTAGGTCGTGGAAGATCATCAGCGCGCGACTGCTCCAGTTAAAATGCGCGTGCAGATAACTGACAAAGTCTCCGAGTTTCGTGGTGGTCGGGCCCGTCCTGACAATAGTTTTAAACTCTTCAGACCTATCAAAACCATACGCTGGTCCTCCCGCGGTTATCAGGGGGAGGTTCCAGTGGGACGCGAACCGTCCGACCGACGCGACCGAATACGTGCAGCCGGGTCCGAAGAACGCATCTGGTTTGTTGTAAAGTTTTGTGTCCACTGCGATAGTCTGTGCCTCGTTTTCCGAGCAAGAACCAGAGGAATCCTCTGTGCTAAAATTAAGGAGGTTGATGGTGTGTCCCCTTAAAAGTCCGCTCTTCTGAATTTTCTCTTGCGCCATACGTATCGCGGGGAGGACGCGCGGCAATGCCCACGAATACTTCAGATTGTCGGGCAGCATCACCGCTACGGTAATATTCCTCTTTTCTGTTCTGCATTCCGGTATGAGTACGTGAATAAGCAGCACAATGAAAAAACTATATCCCATCCTAAATCCCGATCTTAAGTTTACAAACAAATTCGAGCGCGCCAGGTAAGAGGATTTAATCTTCTCAAATCAAACTTCAATGAGAAATATCCTCTTTTAAATGAAGAGAACAATCCATTAGTGACGTCTTTCTTCCTTGTAAGCCAACTAAATTGCTTGACAGAGTGCCCTGGTGCTTTATATGATGGACTTCTCGAGTCCAACTCCACCGTGAGATTCAGTGTGCGTGCGCGCGTGTGTGAATATCCAGATGAGCGCAACTTCACCGCGCGAGGCCCTTGCACAGCCCCTACACGTCATGACAGCTACTAACTGATACACTAGTTAACGGCTCCCTCTGTCTGCAGGTCAATTAACCGCACTCCTACATGGAGTTGGGACACATTTCATGGGATTTATCACTAAGAAATTTTAAATGGTATTCGTTTCATTCTAAATTGTAGCCTACTCATTTGAAAGCCAACTATAGCTACATAGCTTTGTCATTTCTTTCGACTGTCAATTAACCAGAGGAAAAGATTAAATCCATCCATTTTTTAAATCAAATGTTTAAAATTGTATTTAAAATGTATACCATTTTGAAATAAAACGCTTAAAATGTAATCGAGGTGAGTTGGGATTGTGATCGGCGATGTTTGGGACAAGTACATTTGATTACCACAATTAATTCATGCAGAAAATTTAAACTTATGTTCATGTTTTATATAGCCCAAGTGTTACCCGCTACCCAGAATGTTCCCAAAAATGAGGGTTCTAGGAACGTTCTAGGTTGTTACCATAAACAGGGAGGTTTAATGTGACAACCTAACAAGAATCTAGGCCAAACTATTTTGTAGGATATAAATATAGGAATATTATATCAAAGTTTGAGACAGAGCACAAAAGAAGTTAAAGAAGTTGAAGCAAAATGTGTTATAGTATAACACTAGCCTATCTGTTTTCCCTATTACATTCTAAATACTATTATGTATATGGTCACTCAGATTAATACTCTGCATTTTGTACAAAACTTATGCATGTTTTGTGCATTATGTTTATATAGCAAATGTTATACATGATAAAGTATGATAAATTACAGTATAAGTTGTTGAGAGCATATCGGATCAATTGCATTTGTGTATATGGTAATGTGACAAATTCTGACAACAGAATGGTCTGATTTACAGTTTTGTTTTAAGAATGTTTTAGTGATTCGTTTTTGAACACTAGAATTGCCATTATATAAGTTGCCATTAGAGGTCAGACAAGTTTGTATTTGTAACTACAGAAGGAAGACAACTGCCGCCACCACCACCAATAAATAAATAACTAAATAGAAAAACAAAATCTAAAAATAATAATAATAAACTACACTGAAAAACGATCACTATTTCAAAGTCAGTGTTCATGGAGGGATTAGACAAGACATAATTTTTATGTGTTTTAAAGAATTAAAACAGCACCTCTGTGATCCAGAATCAACAAAAATTTCACTGTGCTCCACAGAGCTGGAAACTACAGTGTGGTTGCCATGAATCCACTTTCATCCAAGGCCAACACAGATGCATAACCTGGTGTCAAGAGCTCAATCTTGGACCCTGAGCAATGGAAAAAGCAGTGTGATCTGATGAGTCAGCTCTCATCCTATTTCACACTGTATGTTCGGGAAAAGTCAAAAGAGGCCTTCAGCTGACCATCTACTATGCTGCCCCTAAAATTGGCACATTAAAACATTTGAGCCTTTAGGGCAACTTTTGGATAAATGAGTGCAGAACAGATGTCCACCTTTCTATCCTCAAACTCGGTGTCCTGGTTTCACTCTGAACATAAAGTAGTGACACAATCCAACACCACATTTTCATGCCACTCAAATACTGCTGTCATTAAAGCAAAAAAGGGACAACCCAATATGAATGTTTATTTATTTTTTTCACATAACTTTTCACTCAAATTGTTAAAATGTTCATTCAAAAATGAAATTTCTGTCATTGAGTACTCACCCTCATGTCTTTCCACACCCGTAAGACCTTCGTTCATCTTCGGAACACAAATTAAGATATTTTTGATGAAATCCGAGGGTATCTGCTCCACACATAGGCAGCAACATCATTGCACCTTTTGACATCCAGAAAGGTAGTTGAAAACATGGTTAAAATAGTCAACGTGACTACAGTGGTTCAACCTTAATATTATGAAGCTACGAGAATACTTTTTGCATGCAAAAACAAAACAAAAATAACAACTTTATTTAACAATTTGAACCGTTGTCATATGTAGTGAACTCAGTGAACTCGACTTATTACTGGCCAGATCCTGTGTCAGCATCACATGCATGTGTCGTGTTGCTCACGTGTTCAGCTTCGGCCAATACTGAGTTGGCGTTCGGATGTAAACAAGTAAGCATGCACTGAGTTCACTACGGGTGTGGAACGACATGAGGGTGAGTAATTAATGACAGAAATTTTATTTTTTGGGTGAACTAACCCTTTACGCTGATTATTTGTATTAAAAAAAAAAATGCACTGAATTTGAATTTGTATTTGAATTCAAAAACACAATCTCAGAAGCATTTTCACTGGTGCCCCAGACCCTACTGTATTTTACAAGATTGCAACAAGAGATTACAAATGTCAATTTTATTATTTTGCACAATGAACAATTTGTGTCTCTGACATGAGATAATAAAGTTCATCATCTCCACTCATTTTTGACTATTGAGTGGTCTTGGGTAATCTGTAGACACCAGTCGACACAATAAGCTGGTGGGCTCTGACTTTCCTCTGCAGGAAGGCCTGCAGCTCATTTACATCCATCTCAGTGACTCCAGGCCCAGCAGCCACAAACATTCGAAGCATGGAGTGGATCCTCTCCAAAGTCATGCTCTCCAGGTTAGTCAGCATGGCCTGAATGTAGGCCCAGAACAGCTGAGAAACAACAAGGAAAAACAGTTTATCATTAACAGCATTATATGGCAAGTAAGGTCCTGAGCAGTGTTATGACAAGTGTTGAAGTGTATAAATAACCTGTAGTTTCTCTTCTCTCTGTTCAGACTGTGTTGCGGTGTTGGAGTCTCCCTCCTCATCACTTTCTATAAGCATGACACCTCTGTCAGATCTCTCTCTGCAAGAGCTTGTCTCCTGCACAATATATCGACCTCCAGCTTCCTCCCGCAGCACACCCTGCTGCTGCCACAGCGCCAACTTCCTGCGCACCATCTCTTGTGGCACACCCAGGACGCCACTCAGCTCTTCCAAGGTCCATGTGCCTAATATTAGGAAAACAGAGTAATGGGACTTCAGGCCCACAAATAATCAAGATTATGCCATTTATTGGCGCACTAAGTAGTGCGCATGCTCACAATGCATAAGAGCCACTGATTGGTGCAGGGATAATATATTTTTTTTAAGCCAAAACACAGAAACTTCCGGTTCCATCGTCCTGAAATTGTTGGGAAGTTAAATGCCTGAAATGAGGTCTGTGGTTAACACAAGCTCAAGATATTTTCACATTTTATTCTGCAACATAAAATACATCAGTAATACCCACTTGTGATTTTTATAAAACATTTTACTTGAAAAGAAGCGTGTTGCAGTAGTCTGCGGTCATATCTGGCTACTGGGAGCCGGTACCCTATAACATGCTCTCACACCCTTGTTTTTTTACTATTACGGGAGGAGTAAAATTTACATATGTGGCTTTGACAACCAGAAGCATTTACACTTGTGCAGTTTAGTTTGGAAAGTGCCTCAAACCGCCCCCTGAAGTGGTTTGAGTGATCAGATTTAAATCCATCTCGAATGCCTTTTGGAGGGCATTTACACTTGATCTTTTCATGATCGGATAGCTATCCTATTAGAGAAAACCCATTAAGTGAACAGGTGTAAAGAGACCCTGTATGATTGCTCAACCAAAATAAAAGATTTTAAAGATTTCAGTGATTATACACTTTCAGTTTGTCCCTCAAACAAAACTACCGTACGATTATACAAAACTTGGAATATTTTGCCTGTCATACTACTTTAATAGTGCTTTTTTTTTTTTTTTTGTCATTTTTGGAGCTTGACAGCCAGAGTTGCTTTTTATTTTATGTAGAAAACCGCAGCCATTTTACTAAATATGTTATTTTGTGTTCCACAGAAGAAAGCTATACAGAGGTGCATTACCAAAAGGATTGTTAGCCAACTATAGTCGCAAGTTCCATTGAATTCTGTTGGTAACAACGGAACTTGCGATGATAGTTGGCTTTAGGAAACGAACCCCAGGTTTGGAATGACATATGGGTGTAGAAATTATTTTTGGGTGAACTAATTCTTCACACCTTTGTCCTGGAAGTGTAAAATAATGGCAGCATGGATAGGAGTCACTGTGAGGTTTGCGATGGTCCTGTCCTCCAGCTCCACGTCCAGCGTAACAGATCCCAGGTGAGGTTTCCACCTCAGAGTCCTCATGGCCTGCACAAAAAAAAAAAAAAAAAAAGAGAAAATATATGGCTTAAGATATTTTCAACATAACACTGGAAACATAACCCTTTAATACCAGGTGTAAACAGGGCCTAGTTCACCCAAAAATGAAAATTCTGTCATTAAGTATTCACCCTCATGTCGTTCCACACCCGTAAGACCTTCGTTCATCTTCAGAACACAAATAAAGATTTTTTTTTTAATGAAATCCGATGGCTCAATGAGGCCTCCATTGCCAGCAAGATAATTAACACTTTCAAATGCCCAGAAAGCTACTAAAGACATATTTAAAACAGTTCATGTGACTACAGTGGTTCAACCTTAATGTTATGAAGCAACGAGAATAATTTGTGTGTGCCAAAAAAAAACAAAATAACGACTTTATTTAACAATGTCTAGTAATGGGCGATTTCAAAACACTGCTTCATGAAGCTTAAAAGCTTTACAAATCTTTTGTTTCGAACTGCCAAAGTCACGCCCCCAAGTGGTGAACCACTGAAATTTTGAAACACTTGATGTAACAAAGCCACGTTTACTGAAATCACGTGACTTTGGCAGTTTGATACACGCTCCGAACCACTGATTCGAAACAAAAGATTCATAAAGCTTTGAAGCTTTTGTTTTTTTGGTGCACAAAAAGTATTCTCTACGCTTCATAACATTAAGGTTGAACCACTGTTGTCACTATAGTGTTTTAAATATGTCTTTAATAGCTTTCTGGGCATCTGAAAGTGTTAATTATCTTGCTGGCAATGGAGGCCTTACTGAGCCATCGGATTTTATCAGAAATATCTTAATTTGTGTTCTAAAGATGAACAAAGGTCTTACGGGTGTGGAACGGCATGAGGGTGAGTAATTAATGACAATTTTCATTTTTGGATGAACAAAGCCTTTAGGATGCATTTTGTGAACAACACTAAATACAGATGTAATCAGGGTCTAAAATGTTTTGAGTACGTCCACTTTCGACCACTTCCAGGATTTCTTTTGTAGTGTAGACGCTCAAGTGGCCAAATGTGTTCAAACAACCACAAAAGATCGCCCTCTCTCCGCCTACTGACTTAATGCTTTTAAACTTTGTCAGCTGAAGACCCAAGTTTGGTTTGAAGACGAAAAACATACTAAGCACAATGTTCTCTCACCATTCCAGATTTCTAACACGTGGCTATCAGAGCAGAAACGAAAGCTGCTGCTCTCCATGTTTTTCTGTCCTCTTCCTACGTGTTCATATGTAAATTGTGCAAGCTTATTTTTGTCCAGTTTGTTCAAAAGATCTGAAAAACCCTTTCATTTACTTGACCATAGACCCTCCCCTTGAAGAAATCAGGACAGAAGTGGTTGAAAGTGGACAAAAGAGACGGATTAAAACACCAGGTGAAAACGGGTATGTGTCTGCCTATCTACTTGTGATCTGATTGACCAAAATGCATCTTAAGTGTAAACAGGGCCTGAAAGACAAATCAGGTGAGACATCCTGTATAATCATGAAGAACTAAAGAATCTAATCAATCTCTTGTTACTGTGTTGGGTCAACACTTGATGTCCAATGTAAAATCTGGGTCCTAAAACAAAACTGGTTGAGAACCTCTAGACTGGAGTACCTTGAGTTTCTCAAAGCGGTGTGTGTAGTCCTCCATGGCTTTAGAAGCAACTGCAGGCAGTTCCATCTTCTCCTCCTTCAGCTGGGGCCAGAACTCAGATGAGATGATCATGGCAGACAGAGGTAATGTAGCCTGCTCCTCTACAGGAAGACGACTCTCCTCTTCTCGTATATTAGTGTTGATGCGCCGGGAGTCTGCTACATCCTGCAGAGAAAGACAGACACGTTCAATATAAAAAGCACACGTAATGAAAGCAAGTCCCTTTGAGGTGGGGTCACATATCATGATAACATGACTAATAACCAAGAGAAGTGAATTTGTGGATCAGAGCTGAGAAGCGAGTGCAAGGTAGAGCATACCTTTAGCATCACTTCGCAGTAATGCATGTGGGACTCGCCAAACCTCAGTTTCAGCAGCTCAACGTTGCGAATCTCTCTATAAACACAAACACAGAGAGAATTTAAAGTCAGCGTGCAAAGAAAATTAGGATAGTCTTTTCTTCCCTATTGTGATGTCACAAACTGAAAAAAAAAAAAAAAAAATTGTAGGACGGGACTTGATTTTGTCCATCAGGAATTTATTCAGTTGTCGTCATTTACTATTGCTGCAATTGTGACAGGTTGTCCCGCCCTCACACAAGTAAACACATCATCAGAGAAGAGATGTCATTGCAAGAGAGAGGGAAAGTTATTCTGATTACGAGGGCACATGTATTTTAGAAAAATCATGATAAGCACGGATAAATCATTTATAATAAATACTGCAATATTCCATAAAAAAAATAAGAATTGTCAATTTTGATTTCATAGTGACATTAAGTACACAATTACTGTACTGTAAAAACCTGGTAAATAAACAGCACTATCCATTCTCTTTTGCTTTAAACCAATGTGTCATAAAAATGTAAATTTTTGTCGATCCCTTGTAGTAGTTCATTATACAATAAAAACATAAAATAAACCACTCAAAACATCAGAAGGTCAGAAAAAAAAATAGTATTTTTATTAGGTTGAAACTAGGTTGTAAAAAGTAATCTGTTCCCTAATTATGCCGTTTTCTCACAGTTGAATAGACTTATATTTATGGATTTTTTTTACCCAAAGTGACTTACAGTGCATTTAAGTTATACATATTTAACAGACAATGTCCTTTTTTGGGGAATTTGAACACATACACTCATGACCACCCACATTTACATGTCTAAAACAACTACTTTTATTCCTCATTTAAATTAAATTTCCAAACTTCAAATATGTGTGAGCCTGGACCAGAAAACCCGTCATAAAGTCACTTTTTTTTAAATTGAGATTTATATATCATCTGAAAGATGAATATCTGGCCGAGATACAACTATTTGAAAATCTGGAATCTGAGGGTGCAAAAAAATATTGAGAAAATCGCCTTTAAAGTTGTCCAAATGAAGTAATTAGCAATGCATATCCACTCACAAAAAAGAGCATATCAAAAGTCTAGACAGCCGAACAAAAGTCATTCAAATTGTCAAAAAAGGTAGCTAGTCTTTACTCAATGATTTAAAAAAAATATATATATATATATTTGAAATATATTCCATTTATATTTTAATTTCATTTGTATTTATATTATTTGTGTATTGTATTTATTCCATTTATGTGGCTAATACTGTTTGTAATGTGAATTCTCAATGAAAAAAAGTTGTAAAACACATTGCAAAGCTTTGCAAAGAGGCAGTTGAAGGATGGTGCAGTGCAAATTATTTTGAACCCAGGATCTTGACCCTAGGCATTCATATTATTTTGTAAGCAAAGATGTCCGCCAATCATAACAGAGGGTGTTAAAGCTACATGTCTTAAAGCTACAGTAGCAAAAACGACTTGTAGAGAGAAAGTGATAAATGCGGAAAATGAAAAAGATAAAGTGAATAAAGTATAATATGACTGCTTTACCTAAAGTAAAAAAAAAAAAACACTGGTTCAGGAGCATTAAGTAAAGGATTGTAGTGGAAAGTGGAAGTATTATATTGGTGGGTTACCTGGCTGTGTTGTAGTTGAGCTGATGAAGAAGTCGGTCGGCCAGTACAGTCTTGTACTCATTAATGAAGATCTCTTTACTGCCGTAAATGCTGACCAGCAGACTGATAATGTCAGAAGAACGCCGTTTAGAGCCAGTTTTATCTACGAAAAGACAGACAAGAGAGAGAGAGCTGAAATGTGGACTACCCCTTAGAACCCATATTTCTGTGACTGCAGCTTGTATTGACTTTTCTACACACAGGCCAATGGCTGGTGAATTTGAGAAAAACGTACCACCATGAATATATTATCCTGGCCATGAAACTGCATTTAGCATTACATACTTTAGATATTAATATTGTTAATTATTAATGTATTAATTTATACTTTTGTTCAGAAAAGAATCCTGAAAAAATTAAGTAGCAAAAATGTTTCAAAACATTAATAATATTAAGAAATGTTTCTTGAGAACCAAATCAGCATATTAGAAGTATCACATAAATTCAGCTTTGCCTATCACAAGAATAAATTACATTTCAAAATATATTAAAAAAAGATTTATTTATTTTTTAATTGTAATTATTATACAGCATACAGTATATATGCCAATTGTTACTTTTATTTGGGGCTTGAAGTATTCATGCCGGTGTGTGTTGGCTGTTAATACTAACCTGCGAGAGCATCGGTAGGATCTGGGGTCCAGTCCTCTGGATCACTTCCCTCATCTTCACTATCCTGTGTCTCCAAGGTAACAGGGTCAGCTCGAGAAAGCTCATTGGCAAGATCAGAACAACCCTCCGCATCACCTGTCAGACTACCCACTATCTGGCGCACAGTGTCCTCACGGGTTCTGTAATTTCCAATATTACAAAAAAGATGAACCACTTCAGTTCTGAAACTGGTTTAGAAAAAAGCACATCTTCCTTGAGACAGACCGCACCAGTGCAGAAGACAAACCTGAGATACTTGCGAATGGGTTGGCAGGCCACTTGCAAGATGACCATGGAGGGGTCAAGCTCTCTTAGAGCTTTGATGGCTGAGATGTAAACAGTGAGAATGTCAGACGTATGGACTCCTGAAGTGGGAAAAGAAAGCACGGTAAAGGTCAGAACACATAAGTTTAGTATTTCGAGAGTGTGAAAACGGCCTGAATTACAGACCTGGATGCAGTAGTCGCGTTTCAAAGGCTGATTTGAGAGAGGACAGAAGCTGCTGTCTCTGATTGGTCCTTTCCAGACAGAACTTAAGATCCTCAATGGCAGGAATAGACTCTGGAAAATCTGCAACAATTAAGCAGAGAAAAATACATGAAAACAACCAAGATGAGATTACAAGTAGCAGTATATATATATATATATATATATATATATATTCCTAGCGTTAGCCCACTCATTTGAAGGGTCTGCTTCATCAGAATTATCCGCATACACACATTGGATTTGGGACAGGTTTTACGCCAGATACCCTTCCGGAAGCAATGAGAGTGCTGGGACACACACACACACACACACACACACACACACACACACACTCCTACAGCCAATTTAGCATGTCCAATCCACCTAACCTGCATGTCTTTGGACTGTGTGGGAGAAAACGGAGCAACCAGGGGAAACCCATGCTGACACATGGAGAACATGCACACAGAAAGGACTCCTGAGACAATGTTACCCATTACAAGCAGTATGCTACACAAATGGAGTTTCTTTCTCACCTCGTATGATGCTGAAGAGTTCCTCGATCCTCATGTTTACATAGATACGGCAGAAGAACTGGTGCATGTGACAGTGCCAGCGCTGGAGGAGAGCATTGGTTGGCTGACCCGTCTTGCCATCTGTGGGTGTGGCGTCACTGCCCGCCTCCTCCACCTTACTGGCAAACACCCTGCTCAGCCATCCTAAAACCTGCCCCAACCACTGGAAATGCAGAGATTAATTAGGCACTTTAACCTTGAATATTAAAACGTAAAAAAAAAGAAAGCTTCTGTTCACAAATGAAACAAGAAAAAAAGACTAAGAAGATTTAATCAATTTCAGTTTTGATTCTAATAACACTTTACTTTACATTTGTGTTCTGATGGTACAATAACTGGGTAACTAGGTAATAACCCTGAACCTGACTTTAACCTACGTAGTTACCTTATATTACTCCGTATTACTGGCTCTTAATGAATCATGTTTCCTTCTGGAGCATCAGTGAATGTTTGCAGCAATAGAGTTGTGTTTGAGTCCCTCAATTGTCCTCAGTGTAAAAAGAAGGATCTCAAAATCATACAGTCACTGCTGGATAGGGTTCAAATATGAAAAAGATGCTGGAAAACAAAAGAATTTGCAGGACCTGGAGGATCTTTCTGAAGAATAGTGGGCAGTTTAACTGTTCAGGACAAACAAGGGACTCATGAACAACATGGATCATTTGTGGATCATCTACGTAATGACAAACGTTATTATTACATACTGAGAATCAAGTGTATGTAAACTTTTGAATCGGGTCATTTTTATAAATCCAGCTGTTATTTTGTCTTGTGGATGTACAGTAAACTTTTTTTTTTTTTTTTTTTTTTACGTAAAATATCTTATTCAGGACAGCACTAAATAAAAAATAATCCTATAATCCAATTATATGTAAACTTTTGATGTAATTTTTTAACCAGTTGACCATTTTGAATAGAAATTGTCTAATTTGTGTTATGGAATAATGAAATTGAATATTATTAACTTATTTGATATAAACATGCACCACCTTTTATTATTAGTGGTATTTGTTAAAGCAAGCATCACTACTACTGCTCAGACTTAAGGTCATGTAGCTACTGAACATCTTCAAACCCTTAATATTAAACTTCAGTTTATAATCCACATTGTGGATCTGTGGCAGTGAGTTTTTCCACAGGAGAGAACTACAAACATTTTCTCTAGAAAATGTAAAAATCTAGTGGGTTTTACTCATATTTTCTTTTCCTAAATTTAAAAGATCAAAAGTTTGTGTTGGCTGAGATTTTGTGTTTGTGCACTTCATTTTAAAACTACATGCATCAAGTGATACAAGTTTGAGCATCAACATGGTTAATGTATCTTTGTATAAAATAAAATGATGTTTTCTGCAGTGTAAGTGAATGAAAGCTGTTTACATCATTGAAGTCTGTGAGAAAAGAGCTCTCGTATTCTCCCCTGCAGCGTTGCTCCATCCTCTGTTCTATCAGCTTGTGCAGGATGCTGGTCACGGCCTCCGAGCTCACGCGTTCTAACAGCTGTAGTCTGGAGCTAAAATCACCAAACACATTTATGAAGGTGTTATATATCCCAGTACTCTCTACCTCTGCAACAAAAAAGTCACATTGGTATATTTGGGGTTGAAAACAACCATACTACTCCTACTACTTTTGAAGTATGTATCACAGAATATGCTAATTTTCTGTATACGTGGAATAATGTAATGCAATGAGATCAACAATCATGATCTTCCATGACTAGTGTAATGAATAAGCCAGAAGTAATATCACCCATGACTTTCAACATCTCCTTATTGACTCAGTCTACAATAAGCCAAGTTATTATGTGATGTGACCTATACAAATGAAATTGGAATGCCCTTAATATTAAAGATATTCCCCTGTATGAATGTTTGTTATATTTATATCATATATTATATAGTTAAGCAATATTACACAAGCAAGAGTGATGTTTTTCCTGAATATGAGCATTATTGCAATTGTGATATTGATTTATATAACAGCTCAATAAGTAAGTTAATATTGTGAGTTATATTATATATATAGACAGAAGAATTTTTTTTAAAATATTTTTTTAAACTTAGGTTTTTGCTCAATTTCACCAATGAAAATAGTTTCGAACAGAACCAACAGAACCATTGTGCGACTTCAAGCAACACACAACAGTGTTTTGTTGCTGAGTGATTCTGCTTGAAACATTATTTTAAAAAATATTTAGGTGAGTCAAAGATTCAAGACACGTCATTCTTGAATGAATCAGCCATTTAAACAAATTGGTTGAGTGAAATCCCAGATAATATTGAGATATTTTCATCAATATCACACACTCCTAATTAAAGATTCAAAATAATCATATTTATTTTAATGATGTCCCTTTAAACATGATGCCACACAGTAATGTGCCAAATGCAACATACTACGTAACATACTGCATACAGTACATAGTGTTTAAAAAAAAACTAGGATGTAGTACAGTAAGCATCTGTAGTTTAATCAGAACGGTACTTCTCTTCAACTCACAGTATGTGGCTGAGCTCTTGAAGCTGCTCTAGAGCTTCCTGACACCAACACAGGTGAAGGAGGGCAGCACAGCCTGGACACAAACCGCCTTCATCATGTTCCGTTGTGCCCTCCTCAGCCTCCACAGCTTCCCCTGCCTGACTCATGTGCACAGAGAATGTGCGGCTGTAAAACTCCAACACACGCTCCTGCAACACAGGTGGAGGGGAGAACAGGAGAATGGCACGAATGACAGAGAAAGCTCTCTCAGTCAGCCCACGGGCCCCTGGACCACACAGACCCCCACGGCTCTCATCCTGCCATGAGCCCAGTCTCTCAAGACCACCTTGAAAGAAAGAAAAAAGTGAGGGAAAGATTAACACAGTAGACCCAAGAAACACTGGACAAGTCACATGTTTTAATTAATGTTTTAAATTAATAAAGCAATTAGAGCTACTCAGATTTTGCATTATGGCAATTAATAACATTTCACTCCAAAATTCTCATTGTAATGCAAAAAAACTCAGCAAATCAGCATAAAAAACATGTTGTCTTATATTTTGTACACAACACACACACACACACACACACACACACACACACACACACACACACACACACACACACACACATTAGGGGGCAACAGAATTACTTAAAATTCTTACAATTACTGTTATCAATTAATATTTATTATTGTTATTCATATATTAAAACAAGTAGTGTGTGACATACCGAGGAAAGGTTCCAGCTGTTGCAGAAGGTTTCTGAAGGCTTTAAGTAAAGCACTTGCCCTGACCCTCTCCTGAGACTCCCCCTCTGGTTGCTTGAGTTCCGTCCAGAACTCTGGAGCAACAGATGTAGTCAAACGCACCTGTAGAGTTTCCAGCAGCCAACCCTCCACATACTGACCGAGTCCATGGTCACCCAGCAAGGCCAAGGCATCAGAGAGAACCTCATCTGTCGAAGCATTGGGTGGCACAGGAGACACCTAAATGGTCATGGTTAGGTTAAAGCTTTTGGCACTCAAAGGTACTTCAACAAAACCATGCTATAACCATGATCGTGTCCAAAAACATGGTTGTAGTTTAGTTAGTTACACTGCAGTATATTTGACACTCACCAGTGCAGATGTCACTGTGTCCCAGGCTGCTGACAGTCCCTGCGGCATTGACTGCACCTCGTTCATTCCCACTCAGATTGTAAACAATAGTCATATATCCGGGGTTAAAAATATATTGTTCGGTGCCGTTACCATACGTGCATATGCATTTTATGCATTTCTATTTAGTCCCAAAATTATATTATCAAAGTCATTCAAAAGACCGTCAACAGTTATTACTGTTGAAATTGTAGCGCTCTTCTTCAAACTCCTGTCGCGCGTCGATGACGACATTGACGTTGCCGGATGTTGCTGGATACGATTATTTTGTAATGGCTCCGATGTTCAAGCTTAACCAGCTTTCTCATGTATTGACTTTTTCTTTATTTCTTTATATATTTTATATTCTGATTGTATATCTTTTGTTAGTATTGTTTCCCCATAAAAATGTATGGTACTTATCCCTTAAAAAAAAAGGGGGGGGAAAAAGAAAAGAAAAAGATAATCGTCTAAAATAGTTTTTTTTTTCTGTGGTATTGAAGAATTAGAAAATTATATGGTTTCTATTAAGGACAGTACAAACAAAAAAGCTGTTAAAACCGTTAATTTATTTAATACATTTAAGATTTTGTGAAATATCAAAGCCTTTTATTGTTTATTTGGTTTATTAAGTTGTGTTTTTATTTACTTTCTCGTTTGGTTGATATGTTTTTTATATTTTTGTATCTTTAACCCTGGTATTCTTCTGTTTCTGTTTTGTAATTGTTGTTCAAGCATTAATAATAATAATAATAATAATAATAAATAATAATAATCGTCTAAAATGGCAATGTTGTTAATAATAATAATAACAGTAATAATATACTACGACTACTACTACTAATAATAATAATAGTAATAATAATATATTAATAAATTATAGGTACGGGTAGTGTGCAAACATTATAATAATGAAACATTATAATAATGAAAACATTTTTTATACAACTAAATTCTAAAATAAAAGTCGACGGAAACTGTCGTAATGACGCTTCTTGAGTGTTCCCATGGAAACAGGAGGGAGACTTGATTTAGCGGCTTCTGGAATGTTTTCTTTAAAGTTACTCCCCTCGCGAATTTACACCATCTAACGCCCGGTAAAGTGTGTGGCTTGCGTATTCCGGAAACAATTTAAATCAGAAGGTACAACTAACTTCACTGCATGAAACGTTTTTAGTGATAAAACGAGTGTAGGCAGGCCTTTTCTTGTAGTTAGCGAGCTAACCTGCTAATCAGAATGACCCAGCAAGGAGCTGCCCTGCAAACCTACAACAACGAGCTTGTCAAATGTAAGTAAACATCGACCCAAATGTATCATTTTGCTGTCAGGGGAACATAAATTGTATTTTTCATATTGTTTTCTTTTAGTTGTATATACTCGTGATGGGTAGAAGAAACTTTGATGCAGCTAGTCACAGCTGACATTTGTAGTCATTATACTAGCTTAGAAGTGATTAAAAGACTAGTGTGACTCCTATAACGTTAGTGTATTTTCAACCTGTGCCTTTGTCCTTTCCCTGATAGAACAACTGTTTGCTTTTAGCAAAGAAGACCTCTGAAAGTTTGTGAGCGAGATTCTCCACAGAATCTATTAAATTACATTTAATGGCCTTAAAATGTATTTGTACACCTGTACTGTATGTAAGTGTCAAAATATCAAACCACTGGTATGAAGTCAGTTCTCCTCAATTTACACAGGTGTCCAGCAGAGGAACCACAGGTGCAGTTCATCACATGAACTAAGAATATGTTTTACCAACATTTAACAAGCAGAAAGTGCCACAATTTTTCATCTTTTTAAAAAAAGTTTATGCTAAACTTTCCTCTTGGGGAAAAAGTGTTATTTTTATGTGATACTTAATGTCCAAATACTTTTTGGGGCAACTGTACCCACCTAAAACGTGATCATTTCATTTAATTTGGCTCAAAAGTTTAGTATTTGTATTTAATATTATGTCTATGCCTATTAGCCTATTAACTTTTCGTTTCAGATTTGTGTTATAGTTTTAAACTTTTTGGTTTTAGAATTTAGAATTCATGTGACTGGACTGTTTGATTTAGTGTTTTAGCAAATCCTGCTCTTTATTGCACAAATCAGCAGGAAGAACTGCTGAGCAAGCCCTCATCAGCAGCTTATACACACTCCCTCTCAGTTATCACAACATGAATGTAAAGAAATGCAAGTAAAACACTGATGAAACATATTTTAGGTGTGCCTGGGGCTGCCTTTTTTCTTTTTAATTAAAAGAATTGGCCCTTTTCATCCTCCTTATCTTTCTCAGGTATAGAGGAGCTGTGCTCTAAAAGAGAAGACCTGAACCGGCTGATCCAGCAGGAGGAAGCAGAGAAAACTCGTCTGCAGCATGACATCCGTGTGCTGACAGAGAAGCTGAGTCGTGTGAACGAGAGCCTGGCACGCCGCCTCAGTGCCCGCGCTGACTTTGATCGCACCATCGCGGAGACAGAGGCTGCATACATGAAGGTAAGGACACAATCAACCTGTTTTTAAATGGTTCGTTCACCCAAAAATGAAAATTCTATCATTAATTACTCACCCTCATGTCGTTCCAAACCCGTAAGACTTTCGTTCATCTTAGGAATGCAAATGAAGATCTTTTTGATGAAATCTGAGAGCTTTCTGTCCTTCCATAGACCGCCTATGCAATTGAAATTTTGACACTTCAAAAAGTTCATAAAGAGATCGAAAAAAAACTAATCCATATGAATTGAGTGGTTTAGTCCAAATTTTCTAAAGAGACTTTATTGCTTTTTATGTTGAACAGATTTAATTTCGGTTTAAACTAAACTTACACAACATTTATAAAATTAAGTGACTTACTTAAATTTATAACTAGTCTAATGTTGTTAGTTAGCCAAGCAAAATTATTAGCTGATATTGTCTGGCCAAATGTTGGCTGATAAATATTGTATTGTGTTTTCATCATGAATCTTTTGTTTATTAGTCGACCACTGTAAATGTTTTTTTTCCTCCAATGTGCAGTGCTAATATCAATATCTAGCAGGATGGCTGATAAAAATAGTCTTGTACTAATTTACAAGTTTAATATATTTATATATACACTAAGTTTTGGGTAAGACTTTTTTTTTCTGAATGAATGAACACATTTACTCAGTCAGAATGCAATGAAAAGTGACAAAACATTTAATTTTTTTTACAAAAATCTTTTTCAAACTTAAAAAAATTTTCATGAAAATATGATATGACTGATAAGAATATCCAATTTTAAAATTTATAATAAAATGTTTCTTGAGCTCCAAATCAACAAATTGAGCATAGTATATAATGCTAATACATTTTCTTTATAAATTCATTATCTGTAATTTGCCTGAATTTGGCTGGCTCTTTTTTTTTCTGAGGGTTTCTGCAGGTTTCCTTTTTAAAAGGGTCTTAAATCAGAGCAGAAAGCCTTACATGTATAAAGTTATAGCATTAAATGTTGCATGCATTGCAAAAAAAAAAAACTTCCTCAGTATTTTTTTTCCTATTTTCCAATACAAATATCTAAACATCTTTGATACATTTACTTGAGATGCATCAAAAAATAAGTCTTGAAAAACTGAAGAAAATTCATTGAGCTGAAAAACAAGAGTTATGAAAACTTCCCTTTGAATTAAGTTGATTTTTCTGAGATCCTTGGTAGATATTTGTTCTTGTTTTAAGCATATACTTACTGCTTTTTTTTTTTTTTTAAATATAAAGACTTCATATTTCATGTAATTTTGTATCTCCAGTAAATTGCATCAATTCTTAGATAATTGTACTGGAAAACAAGACAAAAATACTGAGGAAGAAGATAAAGATAAAAGTTATGTCCATATTCTGGTGATTGAGAATATGGTTGTACTTTTTTTTTTTTTTTTTTTTTTTTTTTTCCCTAAAATGAATTAAAAAGTAATGGATATCTGTAGGAAGTTGTATTTTCAAACTATGTGTTGCTAATACAACTTGATGTGTTTCTCCTGAGACATTTAGATTTAGAGAACCTACTGACGTATTTTATTCCCTTCAAATACACAAAAAATAATGTCAAAATGCCGTTCTTGCAGAGTTTATTTACTGCCATTTACCACATTTACTTTATTTACTACCATTTATTTACTTGGTATAAAAAAGGTCTTGGAAAAAGTCATACTTGCTAATATAAATATATCTTCATAAAACCTCCATAAAGCCCCGTTATTTTTATATATATATATATATATATATTTTTTTTTTTAAGCTGTACAAGTGTTTTTAAATAATGATGCCAGTGCACAGCCACCACATTTCAGGCTAATTAATCTGTTACAGCTGTGTTATTTCCTACACGCAGAGGTTAGTTCCCTTTCAGTCGGCCACGCTCTACATCATGTCGGAACGTATTGACGAATTGGACGTCGGTACATTTTGACATGACGTCTTCGTTCCCACCTTCAGGGAACAAGGGTTACATACGCAACTGAGACGTTACACAAAAAGCAAATGTATGTGTGTTGTGTTTTTTTATGGCTTGAATAAATCCTTTCTCTGTCTTTCTCAGATTCTCGAAAGCTCTCAGACACTGTTGAGTGTTTTGAAGAAGGAAACAGGGAATCTGACCAAAGCCACTGAACCAAGAAGCAGCAAAGATCATTGATTAATACTGAATGTTCCCATTCACTCAGTCCTTTCATTTGTCTATATTCCATTCATCTCGCCTCTTCCTTCTTCTTTCATCTTTACCAGCATTCCCTCTTTTAATCACCACACAACATCAGAATGTAACTTCTCATTCCTATCAGGAAGCTGTGTATGTAAAGTGTATAGATTTGTAATGTTTTGATATGATTAGTGTTTAATGTAATGCTTTTATTTAAATCTAATTTTTTAATAAAGAGAACTTGTTAATTTGATTTTTGATGTTTTTTTTTAAAAGGCTATAAAGGGAATTTCTGTATGTAAATAAATGTAAGTAAATAGTATCCCAAGATAAAGTGTGAAAACTCCTTCGCCTTCATCTCTTTATTGAACATTTCCTTGTTTGACATTTTCCCACCTCTGAGTTCATCAAAACCAAATTGTACATTTAATATTCTCTTGATGCAGAAAACAGAAAGAATGAGAGAAAAAAAATTGACAAACAGTACATTAACCACCAGAGCAATGAGCAGCTTGACTGGAGTTACAGGAACTAATGAAACACTTAAAGTTGCATTACATTTTGTAAGACACAAAAGCAATAGTTCTCAACCCTCTAAATGTCTAATATACATCCCTCAAGATATATTTCATGTTTGCTAAGAACATCTGGAGGATCTACTGTAGACTGGGATGGTAGAGTGTTAAAGTGACATACTGCAGAACTAGAATGTAAGATTTGGTTGAATTCTAACACTTGGTGAAATAGCCTCATTTCAAGTTTTCTCTTAAATAAAATTTGCCTTTAATTGTGATGTATGAAAAATCATGTGTTTAAAGGTTTTGTTCAGACAGGCAGCAAAAATTTGATTTAAGTATCTGATTTAAATACATTACCATTCAAAAGTCTGGGGTCAGTAAGATTTTTAAAAAATGTTTGAAAGAAATCTCATGCTCTCCAATGCTGCATTTATTTGATTAAAAATCAGAAGAAAAAAAATGTAATAATATTGTGAAATATTATTGCAACTTAAAATGATAATTTTATATTTTATTATATTTTAAAATGTAATTTATTCCTGTGATGGCAAAGCAAAATTTTCAGCAGCCATTATTCCATTCTTTAGTGTCACACGATCTTTTAGAAATCATTCTAATATGCTGATTTGGTGCTCAAGTAACATTTCTACTTTTCAATGTTAAAAACGTTGTGCTGCTTAATTTTTTTTTTTTTGTGGAAACCGTGATAATTTTCCAGGATTCTTTGATGAATAGAAAGTTAAAAAAGCAGCATTTATTTGAAATAGAATTTTTTTTTTTTTTTTGGTAACAGTGTAAAAGTCTTTACTGTTCCATCTGATCAATTTGATGCATCCTTTCTGAATAAAAGTTTTACATTCTTTGAAAAATCATATTGACCCCCTAACATTTGAACGATAGTGTTCAGTTGTTTGTAGTCAATGTTATGACCCAGTGGACACAGATAATAATTGTTATGAAATAAATTATAATATGAAAGTGATTTTAGATTCCTAAAAGGCATTATTCCAACCAAGAGAAGCTTCTGGCTCTCAAAACTTGACTGCATCAGGTGCAAAATAAAGCAAAAACAAAGACAGTGCAAATGAATGAATACAAAAGCATAGGACTAAGATGTAAGCTGTCTTATCAACACTAATGTCATTTTGTACATGATGTCAAATTATCAAAAGAATTACCCTGAAGCACCTCAGTTTGCCCCTTTGACTAAAAATATGAAAAAGTGGTAAAAGTGATTAAATAAATTATGAAAACCTCATCCTGGAGTGTACAAACTATACATCAATACTGGTCGGAAAGGCTGAGGAGACACGTGAGCAGATACGCCGAAGCCATTTAACAGATATGACACACTCAAGTCAGTTGGCATTGTGTGTATGTTGTCTTCATGTTTCACACACACACGTGGCCCATGCTTACAGCGTGTCCACTCACACACCCACAAAATAATGTTAATTTCATGACTAAAACTGACCGCTCCCATTTGTACTGCAAGAATATCCAGTTCAGAACACATAAGGATATAAACTTAAGCATGATTATTGATAAACTGATACATTAGTTGGTAACAATGTCCTTAAAATGGCATACTAAAACTATAGGTCAATGCCACTTCAAATTGTCAGATCATAAATCTCACGAAACCTGTCAAGAACATTTCCAGGTCATATTTCATCCCAAAATAAATAAATAAATAGATACATAAGATACATATAATTATATCCACAGATATCCAGACCCACCGAAATTGTCATTACCGTAACGTGAACATTTAATAATACAATAAAAAAAATTACTTAATGTAAAAAATACTTCATCATGATCACCACTGAGAATAATAATAATAATAATAATAAAATTACGGTAAAGAAAAAACGCATTACGGTAAAGAGAATTTAGGAGGAAAATGTGCGTAAATGTCATGGAAATAATGTCACAATGATGGTCCTAAAAACAGGCATCATTTTAAACATTTTGTCTTTTTTTAAATATTTTTTATTTTGGGGTCAAATGTAACCTGGGCCTGTCTTCACAAGATTGACCTGAATTTATGACTGCATTTGTGATCCAAATCTTGACCAAGAATTTTTGTGTATATTTGTGTAATCAATCAATTCTTTTACTATGAAAAAGCAAAACAAAATGAATGCACTTACCAGCTCACTCAGGTCACATTAAGAGCTGCTCTTAAAAGAAACTGATCTAGAATCACTAAGTCAACACTAACATGTTGTTAGTATTTCAACCGTATAGTATATCGGTCTGTGCATCAGAAATGTCTACCTTGAAACACAGACATACAAAAGGAAACATGAAACTAAAGTGGACGAATTCTATAGTTTGGGAGTCAATACAGACCTACACATGCACATACAAAAACATCACAAAGAACAAGGATTGTGGCACCCTTTCACCAGTCATACATAAACAAGACACTTATTTCATTTTTTTGTTGCTTATTGTCCTCTTTCTCGAGTCCTGTTACACACAATCAAGTTTCCTTCTCTGTTTGAAGGACAGTCTTTCATCTTTCCCTCTTTTAGAAATTTGGTCACTTTCATGAGGTGAGTATTACATACGTAGAGCAAGTATGTGATGGAAGAGTGAAATTCAAGAGCGGAATGGCTATTCAAGCCTTTTTCCACGTTAACAGAGTCCATCACAATCACAATCGGTGGCAACAGGAAGTCAGATGTGTGCGACACATCCGCTACGTGGATCAGCGATGAGGAAAGTCCTGCTGTTGACGCTGATGGCGTACGGCCACAGAATATGAAATGTATGTTTACGTGCTGGTTGCTACTGGTCCCATTGTTCTGGAAGTTGTTTCTTTGCATCCAGGCTGGTGCTGGCAGGCAGTGGTTGGTCCCGTATCTTCCCGACGTCTGGAAGGTTTAGAAGTAGAGGGCTGGTTCACTGCTGAAGTCTGACAGAGAGGAGCTATCAGCAGGTGTCAGCTGGTAGACAACAACAACAAAAAAAAGACAATAAAGTTAATCAATAAGTTTATTTCCATGGGTGTCTTGTGTGTATTATAGGTGTAAATATTTGTTCTGACAACGATTTGATTACAGTTGTTTACTAAATGAAGCAATGCACGATAAAAATCTGGTCAGAATTTGATTCTTTACATCAGAATTAGGTTCTTTACAGGTCAATTTACACTTTTACTATTGCTCAGGGGTGTGTTTCATATGAAACATATTTCAGGATTCTTTGATGGATACATTTAAAAGAAGGGCATTGACTTGGAACAGAAATCTACTGTAACATTATAAATGTCTTTACTGTCACTTTTGCTGAATGCATCATTGCTAAATAAAACTCTTACTGCTGCTCAGGGGTATGTTCTACTCCTAAACCTAAGTATTAGAGTTTGGTGTGTAACTTGTCTCACACTGTTTGTCCTTCGAACATTGCAGTAAAAAATACCTCAAACCATGTGTTTTTTTTTTTTTTATATGCTCTTCCTTTTACAAGCGATCTGAAGCTGATAAAATAGTAATACATCTCTAATCACTAATCAAAATTTGATCTAAATCCAGAAGAACTGCGGCAACGTCTCCAAGATGCTTGAAGAATTGAAGAAACCAACCTGTAAAGCTACAGTACTGTGAAAAGTTTTAGGCACTTGTGTAAAAATGCTGTAAAGTGAGGATGCTTTCAAAAATAAAGTCATAAATAGATTTTAATTATCAATTAACTTCTATTAACTAAATTAAATCGATATTTGGTGTGACCACCCTTAGTGTTTAAAACGGCTTTTGTCCTAGGTACACTTGCACATAGTTTTTCAGGTAGCTTTGGAGGTAGGTTTCTTCAAGCGTCTTGGATACGTTGTCGCCGTTCTTCTAGATTTTTCAGTTTTTTACAGTTTATTCACTATAGTTTAAAAAAAATGGTAATAAAATATGACAAGATCTCAGAGTTAAACTGTGTCAGAAAAAAAAAATCTTAATTATGTCAGATAACGGTACATTTTACAATAAGGTTCATTAGTTAAACATTAGTTAATGTTTTAACTAACATGAACAAACCATGAGCAATACATTTGTTACTGTATTTACTAATCTTCGTTAATGTTAGTTAATGAAAATACAGTTGTTCATTGTTCATGTTAGTTCACAGTGCATTAACTAATGTTAACAAGATTTTAATAATGTATTAGTAAATATTGAAATTAACATTAACAAAGATTAATAAATGCTGTAGAAGTGCAATTCATTATTAGGTCATGTTAACTAATGTAGTTAACTGGTGTTAACTAATTAACCTTATTGTAAAGTGTTACCAAGATTCCAAATTTTTATCAATTTTACTAGTAGTCCACTGTATGAAGAATTTGTGGGTATAATATGTCACAGTTTACTATAGTGTACTATAGTTAAGTAGTGTCCTGCACCCACTAGTAAAAATATATCAAAAATATAAAAAATGTCTGAATAATTTATGGTTTGACTATATGTATATGTGTATGTGTGTGTGTGTGTATGTGTGTGTGTGTGTGTGTGTGTGTGTGTATGTATATGTGTGTGTGTGTGTGTGTGTGTGTGTGTGTGTGTGTGTAAGCATGAGTTAAAGTTCTCCGTCGCTGCGACGGATTTCCGTTAATTGATATACTGATATACTGATCATTTATTATTAATGTTATTTTATGATTTATAGATTACACTTTTGCAGCATGTGCCATGTTTGTGTTCCCGCATTTAAGCGGCTTTGGCCAGCGGATGTCGCTAGCGTGCCACACTCTTCCGCTCCCTTGCTTTGCGCATGCGTAGGAGTTTATCTTTATTACTAAAAAAGTTTCTCATTATTACGAGAAACTAAGTCATTATTACGAGATCCCCCCCCCCATACATATTAATTATAGTTCCTCATTATTATGAGATACTAAGACTTTCTAAGTATGATAAAGTTTCTAATCGTTATGACTTACAGAATTATATTTTTTATTCAGCTGTGGCAGAAATACTTCCATATGTCTTTGCACAGTAAGCCACAGATGACTTCAATATGGCAATAATGGCAAAAAGAGTTTAAAACTTCTCCCCTTTAAACGCTATAGGTCTCAACTATTTAAATAGAGTGTCGGTTAAAAGGAATATGACTTGGCCTGAAAAAAAATTCAGTCAGACGAGTTTTTTTTTACTTTAACCTATGTGAAAGTATTCATTTCTTTAAAAAAAAAAAAAAAAATTGTCCCTTAGCTTTTGACCGGAAGTGTGTTTCTTGTTTGCAGTTGTGCCTAAATGTTTCTATGGTTATCTCTGTCACAATAGGTGATTCCTGTATTCCATAGACACACAGAACAATAATTTATGGGACTCACTCATGCATTTTAATGCAGTTTTCATTACCATAGAGATCTATTTTCACTTGGGCCAGTGACAAACCACCCGCAATGCCATATAGAGAACACTGAACACCCTCGTTTTACATGAACAGGCACCTTTCTACTTATTTTACACTGCAACTCTGTATATGATCTTTTTAATTTTTTAATTTTATTTTTTTTACCATGACCTCCTCTGTACTCTGTGAAGTATCTTCCCCCCGCTGAGCAGACTCATCGAGCTTGTGTTCTTGCCAGGCGTTAAACTCCACTGAGTGTTTGGGTGTATAATTGGACAAATCTGAGGACACGAGAAGAAAGGTATTAATCAAAGTCAATCCAGATTGAAAAATCATCACAGAAACTACACTTCATCTAAAAATATTTTAGACATTATTATAAAATTATATATAATTACAATTATATAAATGTTAATATTTTAATATTATACATATTTGTATATACACTTTCCCTTCTACCTTTACATATATGTTAACCTCTTAAATGTTAAAAAAAAAAATTGTTGTTAAAAACTGTCCTTTTTTGTCAACTACCCAAATGCAATAAATGTAACATCTTATGACTGACCAGCAGGGGTCAACACTGTTCAATTGTGATGAAGGTGGGCTGTTCTAACCGCCAAGAGATCAACCTAACAAATCATCATCACCTTATTCATTTCAACAAGCACCAGATTCACCAAACTGACCCCACTTCCTGTAAGACCACATGAAACAGGTCCCATTTTGCATCCTATTTATCACTCCAAGAGTTGCATCCCAAAAGATATATAGACAAAAAGTGTGGATAAAAATAGTATGTAAACTGAATCCATTTCCTGTTCACCTCATCCATGGTTTCTGTGCCTTCCTTTCATTCTATCCATTTCCTGTCATTCTTCTCATCTTACTAACCTGTGGTGTTGTTGGAGTGAGTGGGTGAGCTGGTGTAGCTGGCACGAGGAATGCTTATCCTCCCTGCAATGATCCCTCCATCATCATCTCCTCTTTTTTCCTCTCCTTCCTCCTCTTCCTCTCCGCTGTCCCACACGCTGTTCTCGGACGGGTATTCAAATGTGCTCTGTAGGCTGGACTCGTTGAAGGATATTTTTAACTGTGGTGGAGTCAGAGGACAGTTTGTTAGGTTCCAGACCTGTACAGAATCTGCAAATGCAGAATTCCAAAAAATGCTCTGCAGATTTCCACAGAGTATGAGTGTCCAGCATATTTCAACACAATTTAAATGCATCCTAGTTTGTACCTCATGAAGTTGTTTGAGAGAAGCCCAGAGTGTTCAGAGCTGTGACCTAGACAAAGTGTGATGACTTTGAAAAGGTAAAAAATAGGATAGATTTCATTTGAGTTATTTTTTGGTCTTATATTTTTTGGCTTTAAAATGATTCGAAAATGCAATAATGAAACCTAAAATTACGTTATTAAAAATAACGAAGTATCAGGCGTGTCCAAACTATTTGTTTAGCAAAACTTTACCAGGCCTGTGCACTTGATATTTATGTACACCAAGGATCTATGATAACAAATGGAGGCATTTTTTGACTATGCACATAATGCAAACGAAAGGGAAATGATGGATCAAAAATTAAGCATTAACAGACAACATAGTTTCCTTATTGCTTTATTTGTTACTCCATATGATTTATTTAAGCTTCTCTGATAATCTAAGTCAGCCATGGTCATAAATGTTGACCCGCAAATCGATTGGGAAACTCAAATGAACTAAGAGCACCTTTCAGAAGTGGTGTGACGGTACCATAACATCATAGTTCTTTGAAATATAACATGCCATTGAATGATTATTACCATATCATATATTTATAAAATTGCACTTATTGTGTACGTACATGTTTTTACATTGTACAGTATTTAAAAATACTTGCAAGTAATTACAGCTGTAATTATTTTAATTTCTGTAGTCACATCAGTAATTACAATAATTGACCTTACCCCTAACCCACCCTTAAAACTAACCATACAAAATTTGTCCCTAACTTTACCCATATCTTTACCAACACTCTGGTAACCACTCACAACACCTTAACATTATGTTAATCTTATTAAGGACTTATCAGACAAATAAATACTGTGTTGTCTGATTCAAACTCAATGTGACAGGCCACTAAAATAAATTATAACATAGTATGTAGGCTTATGTAGTGTCCAAAGCACCCTAGTGACAGTCACCTGGTCAACGTCTGTGCCCTGGCCCGTGTGTGTCAGAGCTGTCCTAAATCTACTCTAATCTCAATCACATGTCCTTAATCAACTACAGTACATATAAGCAAGCTTAATTTACAAAAGATGTGAGCATGACACAGCACGCCTATCAAAATGACCGGGCAAAGGCCACATACATGATGTTTATTTGGTGTAATAAACATTGCCTTATATACCCTCTAAAATACCTTGTTAACCATCATGTGTCAATGAGATCACCTTCTCTTTTTTGTTTTTTGGTCGCAGAAGCCCTAGTGCTGTACAATAATGTGTGTTTTCCTCCAAAAGTTTGGTGTGAGTACATTTTTGTTTAGAAACAAAAAATACTACTTTTATTCATAGGTCATTAAAAATGACAGTAAAGACTTTTATACATTACAAAAAATCTTTTTTTTTTTCCAAAATTAATTAAATAAATAAATAATTAATAATTATTAATTTAATTTTTTTTTTTTTTTTTTTAAATGATGTTCTTTTGAACCTTATATTCATCAAAGAATCCTTAAAAAAAAGGATCATGGTCTCCACAAAAATAGTAAGCAGTACGACTGTTTTCCAATCAGCATATTAAAATGATTTTTGAAGGATCATGTGACACTGAAGACTGGAATGGCTGCTGAAACATTTCACATGAATAAATTACATTTTCAAACATATTAAAAAAAAAAAAAAACATTTTTATAATATTTCACAATATTACTTTTTTTACTGTATTTTTGTACGTGGCCACTTTCAGACAACAAACATGATACGAGGTATGTTTAGCTTCATGTTAAGATTAAATATTTAAGATTCTTCATACAATATCAGAAAATTACTAAAAGTGTAGCATTTTTATATTTGTGTATACTCTTTCAGAGGTGTTGTACAAGCTTTGCTTTCTTTTAGTAACTTAGTGTTGACAAATCTACTGTGGTTACGTAACACAATGGACATAGACTGGGTGTGTAGTCAAATCTGTCTCTCTTTATATTTAAAAACAATAATAATACAAACATGATACCTAAAGGATTAACTCACGACATTATACATGCTGTGCTTCCTGAAATAAAAGACATTCAGCACCTTTAGAAAGTATCCACCCTCTTTCATCTTTTGTTTCTGTTAAATCTGTAATAACACAAATCATTTATGAATCTATACACTTTATTATAGGTACACCTGTTCAGCTCGTTAATGCAAATATCTAATAAACTATTAACATGGCAGCAAATCAATGCATTTAGGCATGTAGACATGGTCAAGGTGACCTGCCGAAGTTCAAACTGAGCATCAGGAAGAAGACTCCCGTCAGCTAAGAACAGTAAACTGAGGATATAATTTGCATGGGCTTACCAAAATTGGACAATAGAAGATTGTAAAAACGTTTCTTGGTCTCGCTTTCTGCTGTGACATTCATATGGTAGGGTCAGAATTTGGTGTGAACAACATTAAAGCATGGATGCATCTCCTGCTGCTGGTGGTGGTGTAATGGTGTGGGGTTATTTTTTGGCACATTTTGAGCCCCTTAGTACTTATTGATCATCGTTTAAACGCCACAGCCTATCTGAGTATTGTTGCAGACCATGTCCATCCCTTAGTGTACCCATCTTCTGATGGCAGCAGGATAACGAGCCACGTCACAAATCTCAAATCATTTCAAACTGGTTTCTTGAACATAACAATGAGTTCACTATACTCAAATGGCCTTCACAGTCACCAGATCTCAACCCAAATAATCAGGGGTTTTAATAATCAGCACTGCACATTTTGTATGTCTCCCTCATCTAACATACCTGATTCAACTCATCAGCTCATTAGAGACTGCAAGACCTGAACTGTGTGTGTCAGATAAGGCAGACATACAAAATAACCCCTGCAATAGAGCACCTTTGGAATGTGGTGGAGCAGGAGATTTGCATTATGGACGTGCAGCTGACAAATCAGCAGCAACTGTGTGATCCTATCATGTCAATATGGACCCAAATTTCTGAGAAATGTTTACAGCACCTTGTTGAATCAATGCAATGAAGAATTAAGGCAATTCTGAAGGCAAAAGGGGCTCCAACTCTTTAGTAGCAAGGTGTACATAAAAAGTGGCCTCTGTGTGTGTACATATATAAATGATAAATTAAAGACATATAAATGAATAAGACTTGAAATAAGACTTATAATTAAATAAAATAAAGACTTTTATTATTATTATTATTATTATTATTATACAGCAGTCAATAATTTGTTCGTTGTCCTTTAGCAGCAATTACAGCCTAGAATTTTCTTGGGTTTGAGTTCTGCACATTTAAAGTTTTGCCTAATCCTAAATGCAAATTTGTTCCAGCTCCCAAGTAGACACTGAGTATCAGTGGACTGTAATTTTCAGATCATACTAATTCTCAATTAGAATTGGGTCTAGGCTTTTTCATAATGCTAACTTTTTGCAATCCATTCTTTCACAACCTTTGCTGTGTGTTCTGGATCATTACCCTGCTGGAAAATTAATCTCAACCCAAAGTTAATATCTCTGGCTGACTGAATCTAGTTTTCTTTACAGATTTGCATGTGTCCAAGTTGCTAATGATAACAACAACCTTTTCAGTTTCCTCTACTAGAAAACAACTTCAAATCATGATGCTGCCACTATCATATTTGACAGCAGGGTGTTATATGGGTGTTGGGATGTATTTGTTTTGCATCAAACATATGCAATAATCTTTCAGGTCAATTTTTTGTGGTTTTGGTTTGCTATTTAGTGTGTCACATTCTCATTCCAGGAATGAAATCCAAATAGGCTAAATCTAAAGTGCTATCAATCGGGATGTCAAGGTATCTTAGAGAAGACAGAATTAAGATGACTAGCTTTTGAAACTTTTTGTGTCTGGAGCATCTTTGTGTTCTTAAAATGCAATGGGCAGCTCACTATAGGTTTTGGAACAGAGCAATTGCATCAGATTTACATAAATATGTAGAAATTCAGCACCAGCCTAAGCATTAAACAACACTTGCGACCATAGCCATTTTCCCACTCAACTACTGTAGTTTATTTAACCTACTGCTTTCTGAGGCACGATTTACCCAAACTCTGAATAAGTCACTGGCAGTAACAAGCAAAGTTTCCAGTGTGGAGTTATTTGGTCATTCTTGGCTCATGCTGACATATTTCCTGACTATTCAGCCAATGTTAGAAATGTGAGCACAGCGTGATATGTTGGCAGTTTCAACAATTTCCCATCGCAATTCACCAGCACAATTTGAACAAATATTTGAAAATATATATTCTTTGGCGTGAGAAAAAAAAGTCAAATTCCATTCAAGCAGATGAATCATTATATAGAAATATTTTCAGAGCACTCATCTAACACATTCTGGATGAAGAGATTGGAAGCAGCACCAATGGAAAGGATTCTTCATATCCATTCCATATTTTGCTCTCTACACCTATTAAAGGGATAGTTCACCCCAAAATGAACATTTTGTCATTATTTACTCACGCTCAAGTTGTTCCAAACCTGGGAGTAAGTGCAGAGGTGTTGTGTGCACTGTTTAAACCCCAAAATGAAAATGACTCGCCCTCATGTTGTTCCAAACCTGTATGAGTTTATTTCTTCTGTTGAACACAAAAAAAGGTATTTTAAAGAAAGTTGGTAATCAAACAGTTGAGGATAGCCATTGACTTCCATAGTAGGAAAAAAAAAAAAAAATCTATAGAAGTCATTGGGTGCCGTCAACGGTTTGGTTACCAACATTCTTTTAAATATCTTCTTTTGTGTGTTTAACAGCAGAATGAAACTCATACAAGTTTGGAACAACATGAGGTCGAGTAATTTTCATTTTCGGAAACAACGCCTCTGCATTTACTTCCGATTTCTCTCAACATGGGGACATGAGAGGTGTCAAGCCAATTTAATTTAATTTATTTATTTATTTATTTTTGATAAATTTGACTTTTTCTTTGTATCAGCCCAAGATGATTCTTAAAGAAAACATGGCGGGAGTCTATTGCAGAGTCCTGCACGCGGGTGACCCGGCAAATTTGATGTAACGGGTGGAATAATATTTACGTGTCGGGTACGGGTGCGGGTCCAATAGCCAAGATTGTGCAAGTCAATACACACAAAAAAAATAGTTTGGCTTCATAATATTTAATCAAAATCTGAAAATGCTCCTCCCCTCTGCAACGATGCCCCTCCTCTAATGACATCAGTTTGATGGCTTGGGTTGAAAACGCTTAAACCACTCCCCTCCGACCATTAGTCTGCTATGAGCGAGGGATGGAGAGGAGGAGCACTAAAATAAAACCCTGCCCTCTATTCAATATTCCGTTTCACTTGGAAATACGTCACAACACTGGAGAAAAGTTGTTTGCAACTCCCGGTTCATGGGGAATTTAAAGGCTTACAGCACGATTTGCAGCGCTGAGCATTGTAGCCAATCGCGCGGCATCTGATTGAAAGCTATAGTGATATATATTAAAGTTATGGTTATATTTGCTTGCTTTGTGTATTTAATATAGTCTATTCACAATTTGAATAAAAGTTTTAGAATATTTTTCGCACTGCTACAAAGAGGACCAGAGGACAGGTAAACAATGCTCAGTTTCAGAAGAGACAACCGCGTTTAAATGCCGAGTGAATCTGATAAAATATAAAAAATAGGCCAACTAAAACATTCTTTGTTCTATTATTTTTACTTGTGTTGTTTAACGCAATGTTTAATTAAATGCAGCGACATAGAATGCCAAATGTTGGTTTTATTGCTTGTGTTAGGCTACATGAGAAAATGATTTTTGTCTACCTCATGTAGGAGATTTAATGCAGGTGCGGGTCGGGTCGCGGTTTTTATGTCAAACGGGTCGGGTGCGGGCTAAAATTATTGTTTTTGTTGGATATCGGGTCGGGTGTGCTGTTAATAACTGCAGGTGTGGGGCGGGTGTGGGTTTCTCAAACAGGACCCGTGCAGGACTCTGGTCTATTGTTATGCTAGCAACTGATTCAACTTTCAGGCTAATCTGACTGACAGATAAACAGCACGCTTTATCATTCCACTGAATTGTGCAAATGCATTTTAGACACTATGTTCTTGCCCTGTCCATGCAATAAATGCACGTCCTTGAATGAGTGGGGTGTTCTAGCATACTGTATTTAACAGCTTAGGTAATGTCAATGGTATGACCCATGTTAGGGGTGACAAAAATTTCAATTTAAAATCAGAATATGAGCATAGCTTACTTACATTCACTGAAAATATTGAAACAATAGCAATAAAGATTTAACACAATTATTAAAAGTGTAACTTCGCTGTTTAACCCACTTTGTATTGTTACAAAATATATTTAAAAAATGCAAATATATTTAAAATTTGCAAGTATTGTTAAGTATTTCTTCTTGATAAATGTATTATTGTTAATTTAGTAAAATAATAATAATAATAGTTTAACGTTTTTTAAAATACAGATACAACTTTTCCCCATAAAACTGAGTAAACATGTTTAGCAGAACTACCAGAGCAGAATTTACTAGAGACGCTATCCTTATTTGAACCAGGTTGAAACTTCATGTAAATACACACACACGTTTGTTTTTGTAAATTGTGGGGAAATTCCATAGGCGTAATGGTTTTTATACTGTACAAATCATATTTTCTATCGCCCTACACTACCCCTAAACCTACCAATCACAGGAAACTGCACATTTTTACTCATTCTGTATGATTTATAAGCCTTTAGAAAAATAGGGACATGGGGTAATGTCCTCATAAGTCACCCTGTCCTTTTAATATGTCCTATGTCATACCCATGTCATTATACAAATTTGTGTCCTGATATGTCACAAAAACGCGCTCACACACACACACACACACACAAACACACAAACACACAAACACACAAACACACACATCATGGGGGCTTCTCTCTGAATTACAACCTTTGGTTGGCAGCACACTGTGAAGCAGAAGCTGTCTAGCAAACACTGAATCTTTTTGTCAGTCTGATTGTGTGTGAGAGGAAAGATTGTTACGGCCTCTCATTGAAGTGCAGGGCAGACTGAGCAGATGCCTGATTAGAGCTAATCTGCTGCCAGGGTGTTTAATATTAGAAATCCCTCAGCACAGTACAGCTGGTAAGACCTACACAACAAACACACACACATATGGTTTCATAAGTGTGTGATGTGGGCAAACCAGTAAAAGACATGTGTATTCTTGCATAATATAGGGGATTCGAATATTTCAGACACGTCTGAATCATTTCACTTGCAATATAGGGCTTGCGAGAAATCCATTACTGTAATATTAAAGGTTAAATTTTTATTATAATAACATTATAATATTAACTTTTTAATTACAAAATTGTTTCATTTTTTAATTATAAACATTTAAATGGTGGCTGTCATAAACACTCATTTTCATGACGGTTTTATTTAAACATACATTAAAGGGATATTTACCCAAAATTTGATGTTTATCTGCTTACCCCCAGGGCATATAAGTTGTATAATGCATGTCAATGGCAACAAAATCTATGAGAGTAAAAAAAAAACATGCACAGACAAATCCAAATTAAACCCTGCGGCTCTTGACGACACATTGATGTCCTAAGACATGAAACGTTTGGTTTGTGCAAGAAACCGAACAGTATTTATATAATTTTTTACCTCTAATACACCACTATGTCCAACTGCCTTGAGCGCGTGCACAGCATCCGGTGCGTGAGGTGTGTACGCGCTCTGGCGTAGTTTAACTAACTTAGTTTAACTGTCTTGTGCGAACTCATTCGGGAGTGGTGACTTTCCACATATTTCCAACTTCTGAGCCTGCTCGCCTGAAGTTATGGTTGATTGCTCTTCAGCTGGATATCAACACACCCATTAACGTACTAAAGTTGTTGAGAGTCTGCAGTGATCATTTTTCCCCTGATGATTTTACATACCCAGGAGAGGGTCATGTACGACTTAAACCATCAGCTGTGCCTATGGTTTTTCCACATCCAACTGAGGTATGTGAACAAGATCTTTGTATGTGTCCTTTTTATTTGTAAAGCTGCCCTCACGAAAAGTAACAAAATAAAAAGTTTTCATGTAATAAAACCACGTTTTTTAGTGGTTTACTTCCATTTGTATAACAACTTTTGTACTACAAGCACCATGTTTAAACTACGCCAGCGTGCATACACACCTCACGCTCACGTGCGTGCGCTCAAGGCAGTTTGACATAGTGGTGTATTAGAGGTAAAAAATTATATAAATACTGTTTCTCGCACAAACCGATCGTTTCGTGTCTTAGGTTGTGTCTTTCGTGTCGTCACGAGCCGCAGGGTTTAATTTGGATTTGTCTGTTTTTTTACTCTCATAAATTTTGTTACCATTGATATGCATTATACGACTGACAGACTGCAACGGTTGGAGTTAAAAATCATAATTTGTGTTCTACTGAAGAAACAAAGTCACCTACATCTTGGATGCCCTGGGGGTAAGCATATAAACATCAACTTTTCATTTTTGGGTGAACTATCCCTTTAAATATTGAAGAACAGGTGAAAGTCAGCATAACGCAAGTTGTTTTTATTCCCTATTATGACAAATATCTGAGTGAAACAGCTTCTTGAACAAGAAAAAAAGTATAGGACGGGACTTGATTTTGTCCATCGGAAACTGATAGGATTGTTGTCATTTGCTATTGCTGCAAATCTCATGTAAGTGACAGGTTAAGGTTTATTAGTTAAACATGAACTAACCATGACCAGTACATTTGTTACTGCATTTACTAATCTTCGTTAACATTAGTTAATGAAAATTCAGTTGTTCATTGTTTGTTCATATTAGTTCACAGTGCATTAACTAATGTTAACAAGATTTTAATAATATATTAGTAAATGTTGAAATTAACATTAACGAAGATTAATAAATGCTGTATAAGTGAAGTTCATTATTAGTTCATGTTAACTAATGTAGTTGACTAATGTTAACTAATGAACCTTATTGTAAAGTGTCACCGTCCCTCCAGTAAATCATCAGAGAAGAGATGTCACTAAAAGAGGGAGGGGAAGTTATTTTGATTGACGATTACAAGGAGGGATGCCCCAAGCCATCAGCCGCAGATCGGTATCAGCCAATAATCACATTCTATGACTCGATCGGTAGTAAGTAACGGCTACTGGAATTCTGCCAAAACACGCACTTGTAAGTGTTCGTTAACTGAGTACTCAGTATATTGTAGGTCTGCACATATCTGAAAATAATATATGATCACCAAAATTATTTTATATGACAAAAAAACATTATAGTTCAAACTTATATTCATTTAAACCATTTTAATTTAATTTAAAAACAAAAATAAATTGTAAAACTGGAATTTATTTTTTAAATGTGGTCGGCATATTGTGGGCCGCATTTGCATTCGTGGTGGCGGGCCGCAGGTTGAGAACCACTGCTCTATACAGTATGCATTTCAGTGGTGGTGGGAAGTAGGGCTGAGTATTGACACAAATTTCACTATTCGATTCAAGTAAGTTCGATTTGATATTGATTCATTTGGATATATCAGGTACAGTTGAAGTCAATTAAGTCAGAAAACATGTCACTCAACTAAAGCTGTAAACTATACAGAAAACCTTGATACTTTAAAATAATATTAAAGTTGGCATGAAATGGAAGCTGTGATAGTCTTTTAGAAACAGCTTCTCGAACAAGAAAAAAAAAAAATGTAGGAAGGGGATTGATTTTATGCATCGGGAATTGTCTGGATCATTAGATCGTTGTCACTTGCTATTGCTGCAATCTCCTGTGAGTGAGAGGTTGTCCCGACGTCACACCGAAAAACACGTCATCAGAGAAAAGAAGAGATGTCATTGAGAGAGAGAGGCTAAGTTATTTTGATTAAAGATTACCAGGGCACTTGAATTAAAAAAAAAAAAAAAAATAATAATAATAATAATAATGATGATGTGCACAAATAAATCATTTATAGTAAACTCTGCAATATTCCATAAAATAAGAATTGTCCATTTTGATTTCATGGTGACACTAATAGATAAAAATAAAGGGTTAGTTCACCCAAAAATGAAAATTAATTACTCATTAATTAGTCATTAATTACTCACCCTCATGTTGTTCCACACCTGAAAGACCTTTGTTCATCTTCGGAACACAAATTAAGATATTTTTCATAAAATCTGATGGCTCAGTGAGGCCTGCATTGCCAACAAGACAATTAACACTTTCAAAGCCCAGAAAGCTACTAAAGACGTATTTAAATAAAACAGTTCTTGTGACTACAGTGGTTCAACCTTATGTTGAATGTCAACCTTATGTTCATGTTATGAAGCGACGAGAATACTTTTTGTGCGCCGAAAAAAAAACAAAATAACGACTTTCAACAATATCTAGTGATGGGCAAATTCAAAACACTGCTTCATGAAGCTTTGAAGCTTTATGAATCTTTTGTTTCGAATCAGTGGTTCGGAGAGTGTATCAAAATGCCAAATTTTTAACAAATGATTTGTGTACAGAAAAAAAAAAAAAAAATCACACATAAGGCGTTTTTTTTATTATAATAATAACAACAACTTTTTAATGAAATAACGGTTTTACATTACAGATTTATTCAAATGTACATTAAATATTGAAGAACAGGTTAAGTAAAAATATAACGAATATGTAATATAGTGCATATTTAGCAAAATGCTCCTTTATAGTTCATTTTTCTACTTAACTATCGAGCTATGGTAACTGAATGGCTTTTCTGAGGTAAATGTAATTATGTGCCTATTGTAAAGGGGGGCAAGCTGTGAATAGCGTTTAGTTAAGTTTTGTTCATGCATCAACTTAAAATAGCATCAACTTAAAGATCGATTCTTTTATTTCAATAATCATATCATTTCACCAAAATGAGAAATTAAAATCGAGAAATTGATATTTTCAACACAGCCTTTGTGGGAAATTATAGTAAGACATATATAATAGGAACATACTAAGGGTATATTCTATATGCTCATCTTCCATTGCACAAGGGGTAGTGGGTAATATTAGTCGAAATGTAATGTAAGGGCACACATTTTGAAACAACAGCATCTGTGTACCTTTGGTCAAAGTCAATAAAATATGAACTGGGACACACTATATACAATTTCACACATTATTTAGGTCAGATTTATGCAAATAGACAGCCAGCCAATGTGTTGTTGAGGTCACAGCTAGTTAAAAAGTCAAAAAGATGGAAGAGATTTTATCACTTTATCTTGTCATGATTGGTTTAGACAATGTCTGAGTGTGCATGAGAAATTAATTACAACATATGTTTTGATTGTGGAGAAGAAGAATGTTTCTACATATTAGTCACAATATAAATTCGGATAAAGGCCTGATTGAATCTGCAGATTTCTGATTTTCAAAAGTCAAATGCACAATGCTATACATGTTTATTTAATAACTATTTTGGCTTTTGCTTTAAATTGAAAATTATATCATCATGCAATCATAAAGGATGATTAAACATTTGTAAAGGGCCGTAGACATGTGTGCCATAGGTAGAAACAGCCTAAATGGATGGCCAGTCCTACATAGAGTTACAGTATTATCAAAATGTCAAAACTGCTCTTTCCCACAGAATGAAAATGTATGATGATCAGTAAAGGCCTGGAAGTCTGCATTTACAAATGTAATAGTATAGTATTTCAAACTATATTTTTACCAAAACAAAGTGAAAAGTTGAACAGAAAAAATTTACATAATTCATGAACTGAAGCAAGAATATCTGAATGTCTCTATACAGGACTTGTGCTGCATATTTAAAAGGCTCTCTGTGGTTTTCCGAAAGTTGTAATGTTAGAAAATGAACAGAATTACCGTATCAGTATTGTAATTTTACAGTTGTAATGTAAAATACAACTATTGTATTATTTTTCTTAAAAACTTTTTTACAGCGGAATATTACAACAGTGATAATTGTTAATAATAATAATAATAATAATAATCTCAATTTTTATCTGAAAAAAATTAAATTAAATTTTATCTTGTAGCAGTAGGACACATACACGTAAACACATACATGTGATTATTTGATTATTGACCTAGAAATACTGAAAAAATTAGAACTTCAATTCAAAGAGTTAGTTCACCCTAAAATTAAAATTCTGTCATTAATTACTCACCCTCATGTCGTTCCAAACCCGCAAGACTTTCGTTCATCTTCAGAACACAAATGAAGATCTTTTTAATGACAGAATGTTGTCAGTAACTACCACTTTGACGCTTCAAAAAGTTCATAAAGAGATCGGAAAACTAATCCATATGAATCGAGCGGTTTAGTCAAAATGTTTTGAAGAGAATCGATTGCTTGTTATGATGAAAATATTTAATTTTGCCTTTTACTCGCATGTAAACATTGATCAGCGAACATAAGCAGAAGCTCAACCAAACCTGCTACACGCTCGAGAACAAACCTCTTCCGGAAGCTCAAATGTGCTGCGTAACCAATGAGGTTCATTCTCGTGTGTTACGCAGCGCATTTGAGCTTCCAGAAGAGGTTTGTTCTCGTGCATGTAGCAGGTTTGGTTGAGCTTGATCAATGTTTTTGATTTTGGGGTGAACTAACCCTTTAATTTCTGTCATAATGTTAGAGTAAATTTTTTTAAGTTTTATTTTATTTTATTTTCAGGTAAGAAATAACTTTGAACCTCACTGTGCACAATAAATGAAAATTTTAAATTATATTACAAAAATATGCACACATGGATTTTCCCTCACAATCAGCATAGAAAATGTGAAAACTTGTGCACGTTTTCATGTGGGCCTAGATTTGATGCTCTCATTTACCGTAAGTCTTAAAATATTAATCAAGCCTAACATAAGCACTCATGAGCAACACTGTGTAAAGGTGTGTAATGCTGCCTGATCTGGGCGGTTTGATAAATCATTGGCAAGTATAGGGCAGAAGGAGGGAAGGAAGTGTTTTGGAAACAAAAAGGCACAGATACCTAATTTAGGATTTCTAATGACAGGATAGAAAAGCTGTGGTCTCTGTTGCTCAGCGACAGGATCCATGGCTATTTTTAGAGAAAAGAGCAGAGGAGGAACTACAGCAAGAGCAAAAAAGCATGCAAACAGTGAAAACACAAGAATGCTATACTCTCATTGGAAAACAGGCAGGAGAGACAGAGAACAAGATTCCTATCAACAGGCTTATCACAGAAAACCAGGGCAGGAATACACACGGCTGCCCGTATCATGACATACATAAACACACACAGTCATATCATTCTTTCTGTGATGACCTACAGTGGTAATTTGGTGTTTTTGAGCAGCTTGAGCTTATGGTTATGGGTTATTTGAATAAGATTTGCATTGACTATTTCAAGCCTGACTCCTAAACAACAAATTAGCATATGTGCAAACATCCATGTTAGTCAGCACGAGTACAAATATTTTACACAAATGCCAGGTCTGAGACAAGCGGCATTCTTGCATTTTACAATGCTGCACTGTCTGAATATAAGGAAAGACTTTTGAGACTAAACTCTCATATGACTTTTAAATGTATTCTTTAAAAAAAAATTAAAATCTAAAATTAACTTAAATACAAATGAATATGGGAATCACTACATTAAAAAGGTATAGAATGGATATTTATTTTAAAAATTATATTTAACCATGTTATTAAAATGATACTTTTTCTGAAGAAATGAGTACTGTTTTTAAAGATTGTGAGTGTTAGATGACAGCAAAGGAAATCTAAATGTAAAAATGGGAATAATAAGTATGCACAATAACAGTGCTTGCACATAAATTCACACCATGTTGGAATTACCGTAATTATGAGATTCCGACTTGTAAAAGCATTCACATTCTCATAGAACTCGTAACTACAACTTGTAAACTCAGAATTTTCCGGGAGCACCAACTTGTTGGTACACCTGATTGCGACAAATTCATTTTGGTGTTGATAGCGTTGCCATTGAAATGCATGATTCAGAGTCCGAGGACCGGTCACATGATCCTTCATTCAAATATGCTGATTAAGTAACATTTCTTACTATTATCAATGTTGAAATCAGTTGTGCTGCTCAATATTTTTATGGAAAGCATACTATATTTTTTCAGGATTCTTTGGATAACATTAATATTATTGGTAACACTTTAAAATAAGGTTTATTAGTTAAACATTAGTTAATGTATTAACTAACATGAACTAACCATGAGCAATACATTTGTTACTGTATTTACTAATATTCGTTATTGTTAATTAATGAAAATACAGTTGTTCATTGTTCATGTTAGTTCACAGTGCATTAACTAATGTTAACAAGATTTTAATAATGTATTAGTAAATGCTGAAATTAACATTAACAAAGATTAATAAATGCTGTATAAGTGTATATAATTATTAGTTCATGTTAACTAATGTAGTTAACTAATGAACCTTATTGTAAAGTGTTACCAATATTATAGTAATATTATAAATGTCTTTACTGTCACTTTTAACCAGTTTCACTCATTGCTACTGCAAGGAAAAGAAAACACAATACATTATTCAAAATGTGTTCCATAGAAAACTAATAGCATATGGGTTTGGAATGACATGAGGGTGAGTAAATGAAGACAGAATTTTTATTTTTGGATAAACTGTTTCTTTAAGGAAATAATTAATTTAAAAAGCAACAATGAGACTGCTGAAACACTCTCACATTCACGTTGACTATAACTTTCTCACTCTCTCTCTCTCTCTCTCTCTCTCACTACAGCTCTCTATGATCCTCTCTGTCTCTCACACACATGCTGGAGTGACTCTTGAATTAAACATGACAGTGACAGTGGCGCTTTGCAGTCTGAATTCTAATTACATTGACTCTATTGTAGACACTGCGGCCATGTGACAGGCGCGCACACACTCTCACACACACAGAAGTGGTCCATATGGGATTACACAATGGCATCAAAATTGTAGGACACATCACTAAATTATCTGAACTTCAAAGTCCAAACACAACAATGCATACCAAAGGCAAAGTAAACACAAATACACAGCTGCTGAAGAGCATGCAGTGTCTGTCTCTGCCTGTAAGGAGAACTTCCTGGAGGACACCAGTAAGGTTAAGAGAAGGGAGACAGGGGGAGGGGGAGGAGTAAGTGAGGATAAGGAGAGAGAGAGGTGTGGTGCATGATGGAGGAGATGGCATTCTGACTGGTCAATAATTAAACACGGTGGACTTTCATACTCGTAGCAGGACATACAGGAGAAGAGGAGGGTTTTCATCTGCCTCCTTGTGTGTTTGTAAGGCTCACATCATAAAATTTGTCATTTTACAGACAGAAATAAATTTTGCAAGCTTAAAGAATCTGCAACCAGAGATGTATCCTCTCGTGTGGAAGAGAAATTATGGATTAAAATGTTTACATAGTACAGGAGAATAAAAGATGACCAAACAAAAAGATGTCTGAAACTATGGGTCCATTACAAATAAAATATACATATATTTTTCCTATAAGTATTCAATAAGTATATACTGGGTTATTTTGTTCTACCCGAATGCTGGGTTGAGCCTGTTGGCTTTTTGTTGTTGTTGTTTTTTTTTTTTCCATGGTTGGGTAGATTTTGTGTTACCCAGCCATTGGGTTAGTGGTCGGTCAATCTCACTGACAGTTGAAACAATACACCCCTCCCCCACCCTCACTCCAACGAACCAACCCAGCAACGGAGGTACTACAACAACCCAGCTGTTGAGTTACACAGGGCTGGCTTTTTGCATCCTTGTCAGAAGATTTCAACAACATACCACTGCAATTATGACAGGAATATACAGTGGGTACAGAAAGTATTCAGACCCCCTTAAATTTTTTCACTCTTTGTTATATTGCAGCCATTTGCTAAAATCATTTAAGTTCATTTTTTTCCCTCATTAATGTACACACAGCACCCCATATTGACAGAAAAACAAAGGATTGTTGACATTTTTGCAGATTTATTAAAAAAGAAAAACTGAAATATCACATGGTCCTAAGTATTCAGACCCTTTGCTCAGTATTTAGTAGAAGCACCCTTTTGATCTAATACAGCCATGAGTCTTTTTGGGAAAGATGCAACAAGTTTTTCACACCTGGATTTGGGAATCCTCTGCCATTCCTCCTTGCAGATCCTCTCCAGTTCTGTCAGGTTGGATGGTAAACGTTGGTGGACAGCCATTTTTAGGTCTCTTCAGAGATGCTCAATTGGGTTTAAGTCAGGGCTCTGGCTGGGCCATTCAAGAACAGTTCTTGTGAAGTTCTTGTGAAGCCACTCCTTCGTTATTTTACCTGTGTGCTTAGGGTCATTGTCTTGTTGGAAGGTAAACCTTCAGCCCAGTCTGTCCACAAATACCGCTTAGAATTAAGGCCAAAAAGTTCTATCTTGGTCTCATCAGACCAGAGAATCTTGGAGTCCTTCAGGTGTTTTTTTTTTTAGCAAACTCCACGTGGGCTTTCATGTGTCTTGCACTGAGGAGAGGCTTCCGTCGGGCCACTCTGCCATAAAGCCCCGACTGGTGGAGGGCTGCAGTGATGGTTGACTTTCTACAACTTTCTCCCATCTCCCGACTGCATCTCTGGAGCTCAGCCACAGTGATCTTTGGGTTCTTCTTTACCTCTCACCAAGGCTCTTCTCCCCCGATAGCTCAGTTTGGCCGGACGGCCAGCTCTAGGAAGGGTTCTGGTCGTCCCAAACGTCTTCCATTTAAGGATTATGGAGGCCACTGTGCTCTTTGTAACCTTGGCCAGATCTGTGCCTTGCCACAATTCTGTCTCTGAGCTCTTCAGGCAGTTCCTTTGACCTCATGATTCTCATTTGCTCTGACATGCACTGTGAGCTGTAAGGTCTTATATAGACAGGTGTGTGGCTTTCCTAATCAAGTCCAATCAGTATAATCAAACACAGCTGGACTCAAATGAAGGTATAGAACCATCTCAAGGATGATCAGAAGAAATGGACAGCACCTGAGTTAAATATATGAGTGTCGCAGCAAAGGGTCTGAATACTTAGGACCATGTGATATTTCAGTTTTTCTTTTTTAACAAATCTGCAAAAATGTCAACAATTCTGTGTTTTTCTGTCAATATAGGGGGCTGTGTGTACATTAATGAGGAAAAAAATGAACTTAAATGATTTTAGCAAATGGCTGCAATATAACAAAGAGTGAAAAATTTAAGGGGGTCTGAATACTTTCCGTACCCACTGTATGTGGAAAATAATCGAAGCGGAGAGGAGAGAGAACTTTGAAAGTGACTGCAGCGAGGAACATGTTCTTTTAAAACTGGAAGATTTCGTCTGACTGTTTTCTTTTCTCTAACATCCAAATCACATAAGCAGGCTTTCAGTCTGTTTTTTGGCTGCACTCATCTTGATGGTTTTGGCCGTAGTGCGATTAGTGTGTTCAATGGCGGGACAAAAATAAGCTAAATATGGTCAAATTTCTTCTTAAAAGTTATTAAATACTACACTTTTAAAAAGCAATTTCGTTTAACTGTATAACTGTTAAGTTGTCACTCTTTCCTGCACTTTTTCTCACATACACATGTACATGTTGTTTTTATTCTTGCCTATATTTTTGTCCATTCCTGGGTGTTCTTGCTTACTAATAAATGTTCACATTTATTTTGGGTTAATTTTATTCCAGCAATATAGTAATCTTTAAACAATTGTTGAATTAAATAAAACAGCCCAGCATGTTGGGTCAAATATTTAACCCAATACAACCCAGCGCTGAGATGCCAAAATTATTGCATTTTTTAGAGAGTAGACATCTTAAAGGGTTAGTTCACTTCAGAATGAAAATTCTGATAATTTACTCACCCCCATGTCATCCAAGATGTTTATGTCTTTCTTTCTTCAGTCAAAAAGAAATTAAAGTTTTTGAGGAAAACATTCTAGGACTTTTCTCCATATAGTGGACTTCAATGGCTACCAATGGGTTGAAGGTCCAAACTGCAGTTTCAATGCAGCTTCAAAGGGCTCTACCTGATCCCAGCCAAGGAATAAGGGTCTTATCTAGCGAAACGATCTGCCATTTTCTAAAAAACAAAATGTTAAATTATACACTTTTTACCCACAAATGCTCATCTTGCACTGCTCTGCGATGCGCCACGCTTTACGTAATCACGTTGGAAAGGTCATGCATGATGTAGGCAGTGTTCACAAAGCAAATGTGCAAAGACTAATCAAACGGCATTTACAAAAAAAAGGTAAAACAATGATGTCGGACAATTTCGAAGTTGGAGGAGAAAATGAGATGGAGTTTTTTGCCCTACTGTGGTACTTCTGCCTACGTCACGTGTGACCTTTCCAATTTGATTACATAATGCGTGGCGCATTGCGGAGCTAGTGCAAGGCAAGTATGTGTGGTTAAAAAGTATAATTTGGACTGGCCATCGGGAAGTACCGTGAGTTCTCCCGGTGGGCCGCTGGACAATGTGGGCCAACCCGTTGCAACGTAAATATATATTATGAAGAATGAATTATAGTAAATTTACATAGTCTAGCTATATCCTTTTATGTCAGCCAGACGAATTGTTTTTGCCCACTTGAGGCAAAAAACTCTAATCCGTTTAGTGTGCTCAGTCTGTCTTAAAGCGCTCAATGTCAAAATGTTTGAGATATCCAATCAAATCAAAGGAGGCGGGATTTACTGTCCACAGAAACTGAGCAGCACGGCACTTTAATGCTTGAAGAATGCGAGGCGAGGTAAGATAAGCAGCCGGACATGACGAGACAATATACAGCAATATTTGCCTAGCCTACTGTTTACAATAAAAAAAAAAAAAACTGTTAAACGATGGACATTTATTTCCAGGGATGCACTTCTGACCTTTTTGGAATTTTCATATTTTAATGCCATTTACATTATTCGTCACAAAATGCACAAAGAAACATTAACGTAGCCTAGCTATAGTTTTCAGCACGTCAGATAAGAGTGAATGTTTGTGTATCTGTTGTCAGGATTTCTTCAGTAATTTCACAATCATTTGAAAATTATTCATAAAACTCGAAATATCATTCTCAAACTTACACTAAACATGGCAAAACCGGCAACTTTCATATTCAAGTAGCCTATGTCCCGTGTTAGGAAAGTGTCTAAAATGTTTACTTTTCTAATTAGTTCACATGCATTAGCTATTTTACAGACTGGCGATCAAAAGTTTGAAATAAGACTTCTTTAATGTTTTTGAAAAGAGGAAGGCGGAATTTATTTGATTGAACAGTCAAATAACTGTTTTCTATGTGGATTTATTGTAAAATGTAATCCACATAGGTCACGTGATCCTTCAGAAATCCTTCTAATATGCTGTATTTTCATAAACATAAGAATTTTCCACAGTTGGACCTCTATTCCATAAAATGACAGTTGTCAAGCTCCTGAAAGGACAAACAACCACTAGAATGTATAAAACAGTCCACATTCTGCACTACATTTTAAGTCTTAGACCGTACTAGAGCATTATATATGGACTGATTTAATGGTAGGCCTAGGTATTGAACTTTAGTGATATTAAACTTTCCTGTATGGAAAAGAGATTTGAAGTTTTTTCAAAATTATTTACAATGCCATGTGCATCAGGAAAGACAAATAATAACATAAAGAAGTATGCCAGTCATTCATTAATGTTAATGATTAATTTCAATAATAATAATAATAATAATAATAAAAATAGCATTTATATTTCTGTAGAAATAGCGGTTATATTTTTATGTTATAAAAAGTGGTGTAAAAAAATTGCTTTGTGCATAATGAGCTGGTGGGTTTTATGGTGAGGTGTGTTGCGGAACGGGTGTGATGGGCCACTTTGTGCCAGAAAGGCTTGAGGGCTTGAGCCCCTGCCCCTTTGATCACGAAAGTGAAAGTGCCCTTTGCAGTAGCATCGTGGTGCCCCCGCGTTCCATTTCTCTCTGACATTTAAAATGTCATTCATGCTTTATGCTAACAAATATTGCAGGAAGTGTGACAAAGTGTAACATTTAGGGATGTTTAAATCTCTAACCTTAGTCATGTATGAGAAGTAATAAGAATACATACTACATAACCACTATTAAACGGGTGGGATTTTCACTCTTGTTCAGCAAGGCTGGGAATGATACAAGAACTCCCAGTGAGTAATACACTAATAAAACCACTCTCAACAGCCTCAAAGACAAACAGAGATGGCTAGTAAGCCTAGAGTGTACTGACAGACAAGAGCACCTGCGTAAAGCCCCCGCACACTATCTAAAGCTGGGCCATGTCAAATTAAACCTTTAGTGGTTCATTAAAACACTCCCTCTTCAAGCGCTTCAGAATGAGCAGCAGAGACATCAAAACTAATTTTAAACCATGACGAAAGTCCTCTAACATATTTTGCATCAAGCTTTTAATAATATTGACTTTCTATAAACACTTTCTATAAATATGAGCATTAAAAATGTGAAGCAAGATAACCCAGGTTTTTGACAAGATGATTGACAGGGCAGTTTAAACGGTGAAAGGATGAACGTAACTAACCAACAGAGCTGTCCTTTAAAGACGCAATTATAATGAAGTAATATGTCCTAAAGCTACTCTTCTCCTAGACACTCAAAAGTATGTGGTTTTCCTTCACAAAAAACATAGTACATAGGGCATAGTATAAGTATGTGAATTGGGAGGCAGCACTGGTTATATTTTAATTGAATGCAATGCCGGTCCACCCTATACGAATATAGTACGCAAGTTGCATAGGACCCCCTTTTCCTTTTAAGCAGTGCGCTGTCACCCTTCCTACGAAAAAAGTTATTCATTGTTTGTTCATGTTAGTTCCCAGTGCATTAACTAATGTTAACAAATACAACTTTTAATTTTAACAATGTATTAGTAAATGATAAAGAATAAATGATAAGAATAATAAATGCTGTGGAAGTATTGTTCATTCTTAGTTCATGTTAACTAAAGTAGTTAAATAACGTTAACTAAAGTAACCTTATTGAAAAGTGTTAACGTATGAACAGAGCAGTATTTCAACTAGACATTGTCAGACAAATTGCTATTTTATCAGTTCATGTCAACAATCCACACGTTTTCTTTAAGGCCAGAATCTCCTATTCTATGTTGCATTCTGCTATACCATAATCACAAAGTAAATATGACATCTGATTCAGCAAATACCTCATGATCTTTCCCATGAAATCAGACCTAACTAAGCTACACGCACAAAAACAACTAAAACCACTCATATTAATTATATGTATTTTTACATGTTCACAATGGTTGGGCACAGACTTGGGTCTGTAGATGTGTTCTTGAACTAAATTACTCTCATTGCTCTATTCTCAGTAGGGGTGTAACCTCAAGGCACATGCAAAATTAAAGGTCATACCATAATCACGATTATCCTACACAACAACAGGATCCAGTCAAGCCCCGGAGCATAATGAGCCGACCCTGGGCAGACAATATGCTAAGAGCATTGGTGAGATTTTAGCCCAACCCCCTCAACCACAGTTCATACAAGACCCCAAGAGAAAAGACAAGAAGAATCAATCATTCTAGGGTGATTTTGTTGGGGAGTATATCTGCATATATTTAAAAGAAAAGAAAAGAAAAGTAAAAACCTAAATTTTTTTTTTTTATTCTGAAAATGTTTTTTGAGTGAAAACCATTCTTTTAAGGCTAAACCATTTGGGAAAAACTTTACAAAAATGTGGGTGTTCAGTTTGCCAACGCAAACCTCTTTTAGTAACCAAAATCTGAAGATAATTTTTTTTGTTGATGTTGTTGTTGTTGTTTTGCTTTGTTTGTTTGTTTTTCTACTCTCTTTGAGAAATCTCTTTCCACTTTAAGTCTCATATGCCACTGTTTTTGACCCATTCAATATGACAAAAAAATAAAAATTATTGTTGTCATTTTTATTATTATGATTATTATTAAATACAAATATTAAACAAAATATTGTAATACTGTTGTACTGTGAAATAAAAAGGAAGTATTTAATAAAAATAAAAGTAATTATTTTATAGTACAACTTTAAAATTACAATACTAATATTTACACTTTAATTTTATTACATTTTTTTTTTTTTTGGTAGTTTCACTATCTTGATCGATTTGATTTTAATTAGCGCTGGGCGGTTTGACCAAAAATCTGTATCACAGTTTTTTTTAAGATTCTGGCGGTTTCACGGTATATCACATTTTTTTTCACTGGACCTTTATTTTGGCATATTTTACCGTCAGGAGTACAGGGAATATGTTATATAAACATTGTAAGGACAAATCAGAATTTATTAAAAAATATAATCAAATCAGTTCATAAAACTAACAATTTAGTTTAAAATGTAATCAAATAATTAAATTATTTAATTAAATTAATAATAATATTAATAAGTAGGCTACATTTTTACTGTGCAATTTCTGTCACTTCAATGAAGAACTTTGAGTTTGTGTTTTTATAAACGGTGTTATTATTATTATTATTATTGTCTCTATTAATTAAAGTATACTCGATTGTACAATAGTATATTTCTGTTATTTCAATTTATACCAAACTTTTATTTTGACAGGGTCGTGAAGACCTTTGACTTCCTGTGTATATGATACAACAAATGTCGATAGTTTTATCAAATTAAAAGGTGAAATGTTCATAAAGTGATTCTAATAGCAGCTCTGCAGAAGAAGTTCATGTATGAGTAAGACAGCAGACACTGAAATCATCGCAAGCGTCACGCATGCTTCAGTATGTGTAGTAGTAGAGGAAAATGCGGCATTCATTCATACAGACTTCAAATTTCAATAGCAGTCTTTTTTACCTTTAATATTTACAGACACTAGTCCGTATCGATATCTGATGCATTGTGCAACCCTATATTTGATTTATTCATACAAAAATTGCCAAATTATGTGACCTTCCGCTTTATACAGTATAAAGTTCTCTGTGACTGGATTCCGTGATTTCTTTTGTGTTTTATGCATCGCGGAAATCATGTGGCTCTACGCGGTATTTGCAGTATTTGTGAGTTATTTATTGTTGTGTTATAAAGTTGTTTCCATTAGTCTAAGAAGGGTATGCAGTTAATAGAAGTCCGCTCTCTATACACTCTGCATAGCGCTTCATGGCCATTGAATAGAGACAGCAGCCGTTTCAGCTACGAGGCAGTTTTTGAAAAATACATATCGTCTTGAAATTGAAACTGGTATACCATATGAACCGGTATACCGGCCAGCACTAATTTCAATATATTGTGCAGTCCAAATAAGTGGTGCTTGCCAAGGCCAGAAGATCCTAGAAGATAATAATCAACACCTATCCAACCAGCATAACAATGCCCTAGCAGCCAGTCATAACACCTTAACAACTACATAGCAACGCCCTAGCAACCATCCATAAGACCTTGGTAAGTGCAAAGCAAAAATCTAGTCACCACTTATAACACCTTATAACTGCGTTTTGCATGGGAAACCAATTACACTTTGTTTAGAAATATAAAAATGTATTTGGAAAAAAAAAATAATGGTAAAAAAATTGCCAAAGCCTAACACAGCCCTGCCCTCAAGAATTTGAAGAGCTTTTGGAGTAAGTAGGCCATAAAGACTCCCCTCTCAGTGCAAAGACTGTGAACCCACAGAGACCAACCACAGAGAAAGAGAAAGAGAGCGAGATGCACATTGACAAAGTAAATTCCAAACAAATGGCATGCCCTTGATGTTGTCATAATTGCTGCTTCCCTGTCTAAGTTCCGAACCAGGAAGAGCTTCAGTGAAAACTCTAAAACCCAACAAAACAAAAGGTGTGGCATGAGCCAATCCTCAATCACTAACATCACCTCAAACACAACAGAGAACAAGAACAAAAGCAGCATATAACCTAACCCAACCTGGGCCTGGCTGGCTGGATGATTCACAAAGGGGAGGCAACAAAGTTACATGAAATCAAAAATTTCTGTCAATGATCAACTTGGCATAATTCCATTAGGAATTTAAATGTACACAAAAAAAAAATCTGAAGCCTTTCTGCCTTGTGAAGTGTACAAATGTACCGACAAATGCATTTCACAATGATGTAGTTCAAGAAAATGTGAGTGATGTGTACCTTATGTCTGAGCCCTGTATAGTTAGAATGATTTAAAGAGTTAGTTCACCCAAAAATGAAATTTCTGTCATTAATTACTCACCCTCAAGTCGTTCCAAACCCATAAGACCTTTTCATCTTCAGAACACAAATTTAGATATATTTTGATGAAATCCAAGAGGTTTCTGAACCACCCATAAGAAGCAACATCATTGCAACTTTCAAGGCCCAGAAAAGTAGTAAAAACATAGTTAAAATAGTCCATGTTAAAATAGTCCAATTTTAGCATGCTAAAATTCTCTTAATTCATCTCAATTAGCATTACCGCTAAAAGATTAAAGGTAAAACAAAAATGTGAAGAAAAAAATAAATAAAATAAAAATCAAACAGCTGGAACCATCCTTACTTTAGATGCATTATGGATCTAAATCTAGTTTGATAGACCTAGTTTACAGCACCACTGTGTAGAGGAAGTGAAACAGATCATTGGTGCTTGTTTGGTTTCCTGTTTTGAGATTGATTTTGACTGTGAATAGCAGCATGTTATGTAACAAGTCAAACAAATCTCAAGTATGGCTTTGTAAAGTTACAAATATGAATAGATATCAGTTCTATAAATACAAATCCTAACTTTGTAAATAGATTTCTTGACAGTAATGAGATAGCAAGAAACAAACACACCAAACGTCACCTTTTAGCAAAATGCACGTGCCAAACTAGTTTTTGAAAGGGAGAATAAACAGGTTTCCTAGTGTTTGCAGTTTCACATTCCCTTCAGGATTCACTGATAAATCTAAGAGATCTTTATTAGATCTCACTAAATCCTAGACTTAACTCCAAACAGAACACATGACTCTTTTTCCGCCATAAATCACCTGACCTCCTTCAGCAAGTTCTTTACTGCTGTTTACATTTGGTTATAAATTAAAGTCACAATGTGAGCGTACAGGCTGTCTTTGACATGGCACATTTTCTGTATTATTTGCATATAGAATTTTTCTATTGTTTTCTATAGTTTTCTATTGTTTTCTATAATTTTTACTCCAAGTTGCCCTTTGAAATGTCTTAACAGCTTTTCAAGATCAAAATACTCAGGCTAACAGGTCAGTGACATTCTAGTACAAGAAAACCCAATAAAGTACAGCACTATGATGACACATGCAGTGGTAAAGAATACAGTAAACCTTTGAACAGGTCATAAACACCTAACAACTATGTCTGAATATCCTTAAAGCCTTTTTTGAACATTTGAATGTGTATTTGCACAGATTTCACAATTTGTATTTGTAATTTTCAAGTCATTAAGAACATAAAAAGTGATTCAATAAACACTTTCCTAAAATTTATAAATTCTTCTTAAATGATTAATTCACTCAAAATTGAAAGTTCTGTCATTATTTACTTGACCCTCATGTGGTGCCAAAACCCATATGACTTTTTTTTCTTTAGTGGAACACAAAAGAGGATATTAGGCAGAATAAAAATAAATGGTGACTGCAGTATTTCCTTGCAATAATTCCCCACACAATAAATAAAGTGATACAGGTTTTGAATGAAATGAGGGTGAGTAAATTTGTTTTTGGGTGAACCATCATTTCAAGCCGCTTCTTAAAGACATCAAATTTCTTTAATACATGTCTAGTGAGTGAAGTCTCATCAGATATTATACTAAATATAATATATTTACCTTTTTTCCTGTTGAGCCAGTCTTCGAGAGGCAGGATCGCCCAAGGGAAAGGTAGCCCCCAATGACCTCTATCTCTTCTGCAGCAGGGTAACGTTTTTTAATCAGGGTGCCCAGATGGGCATAAGGGGCTTGTGGCGTGCTCGGAGATTCAATGACAACTTCCGGCGTCTCAGAAGGGTCAGACTGGGCCTCGGGCCTCCGTTTTGGAACAACTGTAAATGTATTCCCTTTGCGCCTCTGCACTGCAGGGCTCAGGATGGGCGGCATGGGCTCCACGACTACGTCATCAATGTTCGTGATGGGCAGCTTATCAGCTGGAGGTTCCTCCGGAGGTGAGACTGATTTGACAGGTGAGCCAATTAAGGGTGGAGAAGCTGGGGTTGGGGAGGTGGGTGTGGCAGGTGGGGTGTGCTGCGGAGACCCTATTTTGGCTTCTATGGTCACCTTCTCTGTAAGCTTTGGTCCGAGGGGTGTGAAAGAAGTAGGTAAGGGGGTTGGCACAGCGAGCTCTGAAGTTGCCACACCCACCAGGGGTCGTGGGGATGGGGGGGAAAGGACAGGGCTGGACGGGGCGGTGCTGCCAGGTGACGAGATGGCCGCACGACTCTTGGGAATGACGGTGAAGGAATTGCGAGACTGAAGACGCAAGTTGGCGAGTGCACGGGCCTGTAGATCACCGGCCGGAAGCAGAGAAAGATCCGGCCGAGGGGACGGACGGATCTCAAAACTGGGCGATAAGGGGGGTGACGTGGGGCTAGGAGTACAGTCGGCACAGGCACGATGGCTCTCCGGGGAGCATGGCATCTTGGCTTTGGAGGACCCATCTGTGCTGTCCCAGTCCCGTTCTCTAACAGGCTTGGACGGGGACATCTCAGCGTCCTCCTTGGGATGCACAGTGACACTTCGTCCCCCACTCCCCTCAAAACGTCTACGCGCAGAAGACACTAACTGAGGGGATCCGGAAACAGGCGTACTGCTCCCTGAGTCACAAGGAGAGGCAAGATGATTGACTACGGTAGACTGGGTGTTTTGGAAGACTTTGCTGCGCGGAGAGCCGGGTTGCGGAGACACTGGGCATTTTGGCACCACATCTGGCTTGGGTCTGGAGCTTGGCCTGACAGGAGTAGGGTCCAAGTCCAGGAGGTTTTCTGTGCTGCGCGACTTGGGCTGCAACTTGCCATAATTCCTGTCAAATTTCTGTAGCATGCGACTCACCCTCCCTTGCCCCTCTAGCGAAGCGGAAGCCGGTCGTCCCAGCGTGCTGAGGTTTTCCTCGCTTTTACTAAGCGCAGTATCGTAAATTACCACTTCCTTCGCGCGTATCTCCGTAACCGGACTACCTCTTCGATCTAAAAGGTCATTGAGAGAGCTATATCCACTCACCGTGCCGTTCTGCTGCAATTTCGATGCGTGCTTCAAACCACATCCTTCCGGAAAGTACTCAGGGTCGGATTCAATGATGATGATATTCTCAGCGCGTATAGTCCGTATCCCGGGAACGCTGCCATATAACTCGAGGATGTGCTGAACGGGTCGCGCGGCGTTCTCTTGGCTCTGACGCTTCTTGCGTTCTTTCTCCAGTTTAATGAATGGGTTTTCCTGCAGAGGACCCAAGCTCTCTTGCAGCACCAAGCTCTCTTGCCCTCCGCTGTATCTTGCTGTTCTCTCCTCCGAGTCGTACGAGTCCGCGGATGGCCAGTGCTCTTTTGTTTTCACCGGTGACAGATCCGGGCTTTTGGTCGCGCGCTTGGCAGCAGTAATGGTATAGTTCCTGCTAGAATGTGCGCTGGTAATATCATCCTTGCTTTTGCTGGCAGTTACCTCGCCATTAAGTCGAGATGCGACGGACTCGGCACCTGCTCCGGACCCGCCGCCCTTCGCCTTTCTCCGCTCAAGGATCTCGCGTTTCCAGGCCGGCATCCTCGGGCTCTCCTGCCCTGGCTCTTGGCGAAGAACGCGAAGATCCCCGCCCGACATTATGGGAGAAACAGGGTTTATGGGGGAAAGTGTGAAATAGAATATTCTCTCGCTGTACCTGCAGCGCCTCTTCTTATTCGTCCTCGTACATCATTGCAGCCGCAACAATGTATCCTGCATGATGATGATGTGCCAGTCTACCGACACGACCCCGCCCTCGGAAAGTGACGTCACCCTTTCGTCTCAGGGTGGACACCTCATTTGGTCATTTTTACTTGAGGCACACCTTTTGTTTAAACATATGCCCCGCCCACCTACCCTCTACTACTGTGAATATTAAAGCGAGCCCTGTCAATCAAACAAAGCGAGACCCGCCCATTTCATAGCTTTAACCCTTTCCGCATTATTTCAGAATTTACGTTATGAATGGACAAAACTGCAAACTGTTTGGAGCAATACAATACGAAAGATAACTTGAGTAAGTAAAAAACAAAATAATTCCTTGTGTGTTTGTGCACACTTGGTGAATAAAACTCATTTTAATTATAATAAATTAACTATTATCTATTTATTATAAATAATATCTAACCTGCAAAGAATAATAGGCCTATATGCTACTGTTTTTCGAAGGAAAAATAATTCATTTTTTAAATAATGTAAAGCTGAACTTATTGAAAGTTCAGTGATTAGTTATATGACTATATAGTTATACATTACTAGTTTTGGATTCACATTTTTTAAAAAATAATTTAGTTATATTACTAAATTAACAAACATTTTAAAACTCTATATTAATAATACTATTTTTGGATCTAAAACGGTATGTTTGATTAAATAAATGAATAAAAAGTACAGCAATGTCATGTGATGACGTGGTACAACTACTGTCCTCGTCATAATCCAGTTTTAAGATTAAATGGAACATAAATAAAGATTATAGCAAGACATCATAAGTACAGCGCGTCAAGCTATTTATAAACCAGTTTATCCAAATATATGGCTGTAGCCTATTATGCACCTAGGCTGTGGATTTAGATGACCTCAAAATCATTTTGAAGACAGGAAGAGAGGACAGGAAAACGTGTTCATTTAAGATATGGTGTGCGACCTTTAATACAATTGTTGCCATTTACAGCCACAATGGGTTGCAATAAGCACTGCATGTTCAGTTTGGCAATTCATTTTTAAAAAATGCCTAAACATATGTTCAAGGAAATATTTGATGCATAATAAGTGCCTAAAAGTGCAAGGACCAAGAATAACATGACTTGTTATTCAAAGTAACACAGCCCTTGCTAACAGGACATAAATAGAAATGCTTTCTGTATTATACATAACCTAAATGGTAAAGGACATCTAATGCAAAAAAAAAAAAAAACATAAACACAAAAAACAAACAGACAAACATACATACATACATGTTACTTCTACCGTTTTATTAGACAAAAGAGAAATTGTGAAGTGTTGATTAAAGCTACAGTGCCATCTAGTGATTATTATACATGTTTTTGATGCAGCAAATGTTTTCTTTTCTTTCCCAACATAAACATCAAACAACAAAAAAGTTAATAAATCTTTCAAAAATAACAAACTTTTTTTGGGTCACTTAATGACTAAAATTTTTAGGTCACTTCAAGGCATGGTCATAAACCAAGGAGGAAGATCAAGGGAACAGTTGAGTGTTTGAATGTTGATGGTTTATTTACAATTGTACAAACAATAAAAGGTAATAACACAGATAAAGCAACATTTACAGTATTCAGAGAAAATCCAGACCAAATCTCTCATAGCACTTAAGGAAAATAATAATAATCAAAATTGCACATTACTTTGTTTTGCATTGTTTAAAATGACATTTTAAACAATGCGTTTACATGCTTAAGCCAGAAATTCAGTTGAATACATAAAAAAACAAAAAGCAAGGTCACAATGATTTTGCAGTTCACAACGATTCATTAATCCTGGTTTGAATGACACCTGCAGGAGTCCATTTCATTCACATAAGTCCATTGGATCATTTGTCCTTTAATTGACGCGACAAGCACGAATCATGAGCAGCTGCAGAAGGATGAAAAGCGGGGAAACAATAAGCCCGAACCACAAATCACGTGCCTGCTCCTGTTCAGCCAATTTCTGGCATAGCAGCACCTCACAAACCAGCTTGAGGCTGAGCACGGTCAGCACCCACAGCAAGCGCAGCACTGCCAGCCGCTTTTCTCCTTCTTGATAGAGGCGGATGGATACAATGGCTGTGAAGTAAGTGCTGAGGCCATCAGCAGCAAATAAGGGTGAGAAGACAAGCCACCAGCTCATCTCAAGAGTCTGCTTGTCCACGTCCATGTGCAGGGCAACCAGTACGCTGAAGACCAGCAGCGCACCCAAGTGGAGGAACAGCTCGAATGTGGCAAAGCCCAGCCATTGCACCAGCTCTCGCAGAGAGAACAGCATTATTAATGGGGTAACTGAGCGTTGTTTACTTGGGAGACTAAGGTCAAACACTAGCCTAAGAAACTGGAAGTGAAGCGAAGCATTAAAATATGTTAATGGTTATTCAAGTTTATGAAGAATCCTCCACTTAAGAGTTTCACTATTTTGGCAGCATCATGCTTCTTTTGAGATGGATCAGGTCCACCTTCTGACTTCTGATTCATTTGACTTATCTATCAAAACCTGAAGAAAAGAAAAGAGCAGGGGGAAAAGACTTCATTATCAAGATGCAACTATAAATAAAAAATGCAACTAAAATTGAAGTTTCTAATTGTATGGAAAACACTGGTACCATGATACACAGACAGAGTCAAATAGCTATTCTAATGTAAATAATGGTAGATTATTATTTTTATTATTATATTAGCCTACCACGGTATTTGCTTGGGATTTACAACCATGTCAAAAACATGGTTGACTGTATTCTGTGGCTATATGAATAACATTTAAATCATCAATACTGCCTTCAATATAGATTATTTAACAATCCTTAACATCATAGCTTCTGTATTCTAAATATACATTATAATATAGGTTAACAATGTGCAGATAAACATGTTATTAGTAAATTAACGTCCATCATTTTGCGAAATTTAATTTGTAAGTATAAACAGGCGAGCTGTCAGTTAGCATATGATGACGAGTACTAAATGTGTCAATGATATATTGAAAAAACCTTTTATCTTACATGTATCGCTCGCAGTGATGGTTGAAGGCAAACAAGTAATGATAACCTACATTTTTAAATTGTCGTTAATGAACGGATGGATTGACAGCGGTGGATAAGCAGCTGTAATGAACACAAGCTAGCTGAGATAAGCTATTTACCTTCCAATAGGAGCCCAGGGAAACATCGCGAGATTTCACATACGAACCACAAGAAATATCGCGAAACCCTTGAAACTGGAAATTTTCTACGGAGGCCGAGAGGCAGCAAGACTAATGAAATCACAGAAAAATGGCCAGAATGACAACTAGCATAAAAAGGAGAGTTAATACAACGGGCGGGGCTTATAGGCTCCAGTCTCTTCAGCACTCACTATAAGCATACATTTTGCTATTTTAACTCTGTATTCTCTATTGTATGGCTGAATGGTTTGTAAGAAGCATTATTCAAGTTACCGCTAAAATAAAACGTAGCCAGTGCTGTCAAGTGATACCTGTTACTTTTCTCTGCGCTGTTTAGGATGGATCAATCAAAGTCGTTTGTGATTAAATGATAAGTTTCAGAAATTTTGTAAAGTTTAGAGGAACATATTTACTTTTATATCTCATGTACAAGAGCTTGGTATTTACAAAATTATACTTTTTATAGTGCTGATGCCCCCAGTAAGACAAAAACTTACTGAAATTTGATTGTGGCTAAATGGAGAATTTGCCATTCTGAGCCACCAAGCGCCACCTAGAGAAAGACAAGTTTTGTCTAATAGGAAATAGTTGACAGATAGCAACATATTAAGTGCAATATCAACAGCGAGACAAGATATGATATTTGAAGTGATGCAGAGTCTATTTAGAATAACACAATCTGGAATTATGGTAAATTTCCTGTGGGTACCATCACATATGGGCGTGGCAGGAAATGAGGAGGTAGATCATCTGTCTAAACAGGCTCTGAAACACGCACAAATTGACATTAAAGTGTCATTGAGTAAAGCAGAAGTAAAAGGGTTAATTGCAAATGAAAAGAAAGAAATGGCAGAAGGAGTGGGATAGTGGAACAAAAGTAGACACTTTCATCATATTCAAGAGAAAGTAGGGCTAGAAAGAAGAAAGTTTGGCAACAGAAAAGATGTTTTAATGTCAAGAATGCGTCTTGGACATTGTGCATTAAATTAGGGTCTGTATAAAATGGGGAAACATGAAAATGGAAACTGTGATAAATGTGGTCAAGCAGAATCAGTAGAGCACGTACTGTGTGATGCATATGAAGGAGCAAGATTTAAACTAATTCACGTTTTAAGATCTTTTGGTATAAATAATTTGTCTCTTCAGGTTCTATTAGGAAATGACTCAAAACAGTCTAGGATATTTCATGAATTGGTTATTTTCTTAAAACAAACAAGACTGATCAATAGAATTTAGTATATAGTTGTATTACTATTTAATTTATTTATTAATTAATTATTGTTTTCAAACTTCCCAACCATTATGCGCTCCACACCCCTATCCAGTAGGTGGCGGGAATGCAACATTTAAGTTGGTCTGCCAACTGCTATTAACACCAGAAGAAGAAGATAGCAACATTTTCCTCTTAGAATGAAACGCACGCACGCACACACGCCGTTTGAGGTTCAAGGAGCAAAGATCTGGGTCATTTACTGTTTCCCATCCTAAATACAAAGTAAGTTAATCTCATTTGTATATACTGACATGCTTTCTGATGTTTATGAAATGCTTGAATTGTTATGCCTTTTAAAAGTCAAGTCTCCGTAACATTTACATTATACAGTATTATGCAGTATTAAGTACGGTCACCGTTAGCTTCTAAAACCTGTCAAAATGTTACCAGCATCAACTGTGCACATCTGCCTCTCAGATGTGTACCAGATATTAGAGTGTGTAATGTAAAGACTGCTTTTGAAAGTTTTCCATTACATTAAATCTCAATGTCTTGTCCGCCAGTATTTCTGCATGCATGCTTCAGATGTATGGCAGGCAGGAATGTGTCAGAATGACTCCTTGCTCATTCGTTCAGAAGATTTATTTTCATAAAATCACTGGACAGAATAACATAATTACCCCCAAGTTCCCAACCACTCAGGATGTGTTCATTCAATTGAGATAATTCTTTAATGTTTTTTTCTTTTTAAAAATAATTTAAATAATTTTTATGATTATCACTTTTATTTTTAATAATATAAAATGCTAAATGATTTAATTGTTTTATACTTTTAATAATTGAATTAATAACTAAATTAATAATAATTAAGTCATTTAAAAAAATTATAATGATTTTTAATAAGATAAGATGTTAAATGTAGTAGGCTTACAGGTGAACAACACTATACAGTCTCGCTTATTTTTTTATTGTAATTTTTAAGGATGATTAAATGTGTGTGTGTGTGTGTACATTTTTGTTTACATTGTGTGTACATTTTTGTATGTAACTATGACTCATAATTTTGCAGTTACATCACATATGGGATGATTGTGTAAGTGTTTGTCTTCCATTTGAATCTACAGAACGATGACACAGCCGGCAGACTCCATTCTACACAGCGGTTACTTTCACCCCACTCTCCGATACTGGCAGACCTGTGCTTCAGACCTCAGACCAGATAACCTCATATATCCTATCTTCATTACGTAATGTCTTCCCCCTCATTAAATTTATTTGTTGATGGTATATAGGTTCAGGAGTTAAAGGCTTGTTTAAAGTTGTTTGAAGTTGCTTGTTTTAAGGTATTATTGTCTGTTTGTTTGATTGAAGACATATATTTATGTCTCTCTCCAAATGATTTTAACAGTGACTGTCCTGATGCAGTGGAACCAATTGCAAGTCTACCTGGTCAAGCGAGGTGGTATCCTTCACTGTCAAACACTCATTTTTAAAAAAAAATTTTTTTATCCTCTCATCTTCGTTTCTCGACTCTTACCAAAGTAACAAGTATCATTGAATTGTCATTGGATTAAGGAATGTAATGGATTACTAATGGAATTTAACATGAAGCTAGACTGTTATGATTAATTTTAAACATTTAAAGGAAAACTGGCACTTGACATTAATGATGTTCATAATAGGTTGTTGTTGTTGATTTTAAACAAAGTGTAAAGTCTTTAACCTTCAGAAAGTGTTGTTTATCTTGCTCAGGACCTCAACCCTGTTATAAAAGTTTGGGACAGGGATGCAGGAATACTATTTAAAACCCTAAAATGTGTACAGTTTAGCCAGAATTAAGCTGTCACTCAATAGGGGTACCTAGTTTGGGACCAGAGGTTAATTTGTAGTTGCCTATTTTATTATTAATTAATATATTAATTTTTATATTAGTTTAATCAATTTAGTCATCTTTGATGTTTTGCATAAGACTTGCATAAGAGACTCTAGAATGACTATGGGCAAAAAAATTGAAATATACAATATGTGTATAGTTGATATAACAAAGATGGAGTATGCATGTAAAGTTTGGGCTGGTGGTCTGAGATAAGATTCATGCAGGGTGGAGCTGGAGGTAGCCAACAAAAAACAAAGATAAGCCAATGATCCGTTTATTCTGGGTGGATAAGTCTTCTTGTTGCTTTTGTAGTTAAAGTGAGGTCTGGTTACATAGTCATGTAATATAGACTGCATTCAAAAATGAATACTATCATGCTGGTTGCTGCTTTCTTAAAAAAAACAAAAAATGATAATAATAAAAAAAACAAAAAAAAAAACGATATGTGACAAAAAAACACATGCAGCAGTTAACATATAGTAATAAACAGTATTATGCATTATCACATGACCTAATGGAACATTATGTTGCATGTTTCATTCAGAGTGAGATGTCTAGTTATTTCAGACTTGTATTTTCATTACATTTTGTGTGTTAAAAAAAAAAAAAAAAAAGTTAACTATTTAAAATCTGATCAAATAATTTGTTAAATAGCAATGAGTAGTTTACTTACGTTACTATATATGGGAGAAATATAAAGGAATTATATAAAGGAAGCTCTAGTAAAGTAAGTCCTGTCTTCTAAATAAAATAATCAACTGACAGTCATTGTGTCATTGCAGCTGCGGTTAGAAGAAACAGCTAGTGTCCTGAAACGCTCAGGACTACAGATAGCGTTAGTGTGTCATATAAACAAAAATGAATGACAGCATATTGTTAAGAAATCTTTAAGACATACAATGTTTATTCTGTTGATTTCAGATATGGTGTTAATAAGATAGAGGGTTTACTTCGTCCCCTTGTGGATAAAGGCCTGAAGTGTGTGCTGATTTTTGGAGTTCCTGCAAATGTTGCGAAGGTCATAGAGAAGTTAAATGGTTTCAGTAATATTGCTATTATTGATTTAAGTGATAGAATTTTATGCAGGAGTTGATTAAATATCGTTTCCTTGTCTTATTTCCTGTCCCAGGATGAGAGGGGCTCTGGTGCAGACACAGATGACACTCCTGCAGTCCTGGCTGTGAAGAAACTGAGGAGCACATTCCCTGATCTTGTGTTGGCCTGTGATGTGTGCCTTTGCCCCTACACCTCTCATGGCCACTGTGGTTAGTTTCTGTATTGGATGTGTTTACATAATTTTTTGATTGTTTTTATGTTTAGTGTTGGGGGGTAATGCATTACAAGTAACGAGAGTTATGTAATCAGATTACTTTTTTCAGGTAACTAGTAGAGTAACTCATTACTTTCAAATTTAAAACTAAGTTTTCACATTTATTGAGTGACACCTCTCCTGTACCTATGTTAAGAAATTAAGAAATCGGAAGTAAATGCAGAAGCATTGTGTGCACTGTGTCTACTTCTAGACTAAATGTGAGCATGCATTTAATCATCTCACTTGCACAAAAACACATTCAGTATTGCTCAAAATGAGTAAAAACAGTGGAATGCAAACTCTGAATACTATGCAAGCCTGCAATAATGAAATATGTTATCACACAAATCTACTTTACATATTTAATCTCACTTTATTAATCAGTGTCTTTGCTGCTGACCTTCAATGATCCAGTTCAACCATACGAAAAAGCAAAAATGACTTTAGTTAAACATCACATTTGTTTCTTTTTTTGTGTGTGTTTATTGCTTAAAGGCAGGGTAGATGATTAGCTTCAAAAACATTTTTTAATGCTGGTTGAAAGTCTCTTCACATCCCAATAGCAATCACTAAGTTAAGCAGTCTAAATGTATTTATATTATCTGCGGAAGGCGTATCGGTCCGATGCGTACAATAGGATGTCCTACCTGCCTGTCAGCGTATGTTTTTACATACCCTTGCACACCCTGTTTGCGCAGATCTCACATGTCATCGGCGCATTTCACGTTATGCAGAGTTAAGACAGACGCCAGTCACAAGCACTGCAACCAAAACAGCAGCCACGTTTTACAGTTCCTTCTGAATGAAAACAATGACTTTATGCTGCATTCACGCCATAACTACTAAAATTTGGAAACCTGTGACGTTATACTCAGAGTGGGTCGTGACTCGAATTTATGCGTTTCAATGGCAACATGGCAATCAACGCCAAAATGAATCTGCAGCAGTCAGGTGGTACAGGTCAGTGCTCTTTAAGTTGTTTGTGTTATTTGTTCATTACAAATAATTACTGAATGCTCCTTTAATCATAAACAGAGGTGGGACGACTACAATCTTAGACACCTTTAGTGTTGTCTTTTATTAATCCTGTGCAATTTTTTTTACTTGGTATTTTTAAATGAACCCTTTACAGTGAAACTACCATAGTGTGTAATTTTTTTTTTTTTTTTTACTTTCTCTGTGGTACCTTTAAGGAATCCTGTGTGAAGATGGCAGCTTGGATAATGCTGCAAGCTGTTTGCGGTTAGCTGAAGTAGCTCTGGCTTATGCTCGAGCAGGTTAGTCCAAAATTATATTAATTTATACTCAATTACACATAATATTTGCATTTTTGAATAATAGGTCTATAGAAGTCATCATCATCCTATTAGGTCACACTTTTTCTCCCCTTAGGCTGCCACATCATCGCCCCTTCAGATATGATGGATGGACGAATTGCAGCCATTAAGCAAGCACTAATCGCTAATGATCTTGGCAACAAGGTAGAGAAAACTCGCTTCTGTGTCACACAATATAGTTAAATAGAATATAGGAGATACAGACTCAAGCTCTTTCCCCTTTCTTAGGTGTCAGTGCTGAGCTACAGTGCTAAATTTGCCTCCTGCTACTATGGACCATTCAGGTAGTGTACAAATATTCCCTTTACCAAATTTCTTCTTAGTTCTTATACATTCTTATTAGATGAGAACACCAGGATGTGTTTATTCTTTGTAAACCAAAATTAAAAAATGTCTGAATTTAAAGGGATGCTGCCCAGTCAAAACCTGCTTTTGGAGACAGACGATGCTATCAGCTGCCCCCTGGTGCCAGAGGACTAGCACTTCGGGCCTGTGTAAGAGAAGGTCACTTTTAAAGGATTAGTTCACTTTCAAATAAAATCTTCCTGATAATTTACTCACACCCATGTCTTCCAAGATGTTCATGTCTTTCTTTCTTCAGTCGAAAAGAAATTAAGGTTTCTGATTTAAAAACATTCCAGGATTATTCTCCTAATGTAACTCGCTTAAGCTTTTTGAAGAATACGAAAGTACGGTTTTGGCGGAAGCACTTGGAAGGCGATCATTTGTTTATATAAAGCATATACTTTTTTTTTTTTTTTTTTTTGCGAAAATGACAGATCGTTTTGCTAGATAAAACCTTTATTCCTCGTCTGGTATCATTTAAAGCCCTTTGAAGCTGCACTGAAACTATCATTTTGACCTTCAACAGTTTGGAGGCCATTGAAGTCCATTATATGAGAATAATCCTGGAATGTTTTCATCAAAAACCTTAATTTCTTTTCGACTGAAGAAAGAAAGACATGAACATCTTGGATGACATGGGGGTAAGTAAATTATCAGGAAAATTTTATTTGAAAGTGAACTAATCCTTTAAAGACCCCATGAAATCACTTGATGAGCATTTTTCCTTCCTGTGTTTACATATTTTGTAACAGAAATTTACTGAAAGGCCACTTTAAACATTGAATCTGAACTACTAAAAAACAGCATTGATATAGTAATCCAGGACACTGAAGCAAATTTTGAATTATAGAAATGGCCACATTGACTAGACCTGTGTTTCTGTTGTATGGGATACTGCAAGTGAAGTAAAAGTATAAGGAAAGTACTTTTTTGTTTTTAGTTTTTTTTGTTTTGTTTTTTTGCTGGTAGGACCGGGATGTGAAAGAAGGTGCTGACATGCTGATGGTGAAACCTGGATTACCATACCTTGATATTGTGAGAGAGGTCAAGAATAAGGTAAGTGTATGATTATATTTATGAATTTTGAATCCTTTTCTGATACCTCATGTTACATTTCAGCTTGAAATTTTTATCTTGCATTGTAGAAATTTACAGTAGTCCCAAAACTGCATTTTTGGAAACTTAAAGGGATAGTTCACCCAAAAATGAAAATTATCACATAATTTACCCTCAAGCCATCCTAGATGTATATGACTCTTCTTTCAGCCGAACAGAATCATATATAAAAATTCTCTCCATAAGGCTGAGCTTGTAGATTTCCATTGTATCTTCCCAGTCGTCATTTGAGATATTCAGATTTCCCTGCCTCCTCCATTTGTCTTCAACAAATCATATTATCAGGCACTGCTTTGAGTAATCCTTTGTATAATTTTGAAATAATCTTACTACATGATTCAGCCTTACTTACTGCTAAGAACACCTTTAATATTCCTGTCTATGCAATTTCTAATACTGGTCTGATATTACAATCAATATAATGTCTTACTTGAAGGTATCTATAAAAAATATTTTGATTAAGCCCATATTTTACCTTTTAATAATTCAAAACTTTGGATTTTACCTTTACTAAAGAAAGTGTAATAATTAGAAATCCCTTGCTTAACCCAAATTCGGAATCTTCTACTCTGTATGGTACAAAACTGTATGGGTATTTGCTCTAAATTATTATGCATCTCCCCTGTTTGAGGGTCCCTAATTCTATCAATAGCCCTATCTGCTTGTTGTTTCTTTAATCTATATGATAATAATTTAAATGATCCCCCCCCCCCCCCCCCCATTTTATAATAACTTTGTTTAAAGAACAAGAGCTTTTTGTTGTTCTTTAGAGTATATTTCCTCAATCTCTTTAACTGTTTTCTTAATATCTTACATTACCTCATGATTCATTGTAACCCTGTGTTCCTCAAGTAACCTTTTTAATTTAATTTCAAGGTCTTATCATTTCTGCCTTCTAAGTGTCTTTAAGCTAGATGTGCATGCTATGATTTTACCTCTCTTACTACTTCCTTAAGAGCATCCCAAAAAGTCAACGGAGACACCTCTCCATTGTCATTTTTCTCCAAATATGACTTAATCATGACTTTTTTTTTTTTAATTTCTTGATTTGAGAATTATTCAAGATATTTAAATTCATTCTCCAAACTGTTGACCTTGATTTCTTGTTTAAACCCATGTTTATACATATAGAACTATGGTCAGAAATATCCATTGTTCCCAAATCACAGTTATCAATCAAATGCAGCTCCTTTTTAAAGATAAAAAATAGTCTATTCTAGGATATGTCATAAGAAGACGAGAATAGTGGGTATTGTCACGACTTTTGGTATGTAATTCTTTCTATGATTCCTGTCTCTTTTAACAAACCATTCACCTTATTACATAACTTGGGGTTTAAATGTACAGTGGGTATGGAAAGTATTCAGACCCCCTTAAATTTTTCACTCTTTGTTATATTGCAGCCATTTGCTAAAATCATTTAAGTTCATTTTTTTCCTCATTAATGTACACACAGCACCCCATATTGACAGAAAAACACAGGATCGTTGACATTTTTGCAGATTTATTAAAAAAGAAAAACTGAAATAATCACATGGTCCTAAGTATTCAGACCCTTTGCTGTGACACTCATATATTTAACTCAGGTGCTGTCCATTTCTTCTGATCATCCTTGAGATGGTTCTATACCTTCATTTGAGTCCAACTGTGTTTGATTATACTGATTGGACTTGATTAGGAAAGCCACACACCTGTCTATATAAGACCTTACAGCTCACAGTGCATGTCAGAGCAAATGAGAATCATGAGGTCAAAGGAACTGCCTGAAGAGCTCAGAGACAGAATTGTGGCAAGGCACAGATCTGGCCAAGGTTACAAAAAAATTTCTGCTGCACTTAAGGTTCCTAAGAGCACAGTGGCCTCCATAATCCTTAAATGAAAGACGTTTGGGATGACCAGAACCCTTCCTAGAGCTGGCCGTCTGGCCAAACTGAGCTATCGGGGGAGAAGAGCCTTGGTGAGAGAGGTAAAGAAGAACCCAAAGATCACTGTGGCTGAGCTCCAGAGATGCAGTCGGGAGATGGGAGAAAGTTGTAGAAAGTCAACCATCACTGCAGCCCTCCACCAGTCGGGGGTTTATGGCAGAGTGGCCCGACGGAAGCCTCTCCTCAGTGCAAGACACATGAAAGCCCGCATGGAGTTTGCTAGAAAACACCTGAAGGACTCCAAGATGCTGAGAAATAAGATTCTCTGGTCTGATGAGACCAAGATAGAACTTTTTGGCCTTAATTCTAAGCGGTATGTGTGGAGAAAACCAGGCACTGCTCATCACCTGTCCAATACAGTCCCAACAGTGAAGCATGGTGGTGGCAGCATCATGCTGTGGGGGTGTTTTTCAGCTGCGGGGACAGGACGACTGGTTGCAATCGAGGGAAAGATGAATGCGGCCAAGTACAGGGATATCCTGGACAAAAACCTTCTCCAGAGTGCTCAGGACCTCAGACTGGGCCGAAGGTTTACCTTCCAACAAGACAATGACCCTAAGCACACAGCTAAAATAACGAAGGAGTGGCTTCACAACAACTCCGTGACTGTTCTTGAATGGCCCAGCCAGAGCCCTGACTTAAACCCAATTGAGCATCTCTGGAGAGACCTAAAAATGGCTGTCCACCAACATTTACCATCCAACCTGACAGAACTGGAGAGGATCTGCAAGGAGGAATGGCAGAGGATTCCCAAATCCAGGTGTGAAAAACTTGTTGCATCTTTCCTAAAAAGACTCATGGCTTTATTAGATCAAAAGGGTGCTTCTACTAAATACTGAGCAAAGAGTCTGAATACTTAGGACCATGTGATATTTCAGTTTTTCTTTTTTAATAAATCTGCAAAAATGTCATTCTGTGTTTTTCTGTAAATATGGGGTGCTGTGTGTACATTAATGAGGAAAAAAAATTAACTTAAATTATTTTAGCAAATGGCTGCAATATAACAAAGAGTGAAAAATACTTTCTGTACCCACTGTATGTTAAAGTCACCTCCACATATTAGTAACCACTAAGTCAAATACTTTACTGTAGACATTCCAATCACACTCTAAAAAATGCTGGATTAAAAACATTGAAATTGGACAAACCCAGTGATTGCCCATGTTTGCCCAACATGCTGGGCAGTTTTATTTAACCCAACTATTGTTTAAAACTTACTATATGGCTGGCTTAAAATGAACCCAAAATATGTTGGAAATTAAAAATCAGACACATTACTAGAGGCAACAACAATAATCAAATGGTGAACATTTATTAATAAGCAATTGAATAAATGTTTGTTTAATTATTATTCATTAAACTTATACAGTTAAGCAACATCACACGACAAAGAGTGCTGTCTTCCTGAATACCATCACGATCGTAAACGTGACACTGATTTCATACAACAGTTAAATAAATGAGTAGTTAATATTAAGTCACTTACATTTTAGAAGGAATATTGACTGTTTTTGTTCTTTCAGCAGTGAAAATGGTTCCAAATAAACATCACTGCAGAACCAGAGCGCATCTCACAGCAACACTCAACCAGGCACGTGCACACATAGACATAAAAAAGGGCTTGAGCACCTGCCCTTTTTTCTGGGGTGCTTTTTTTTTTATTATTATTATTTTTTTTAATAAATATTACTGTTTGCACACAGCTTCCCTGTCAAACAAATATGTTTACTGAATAAAAAAATACTATATATCAGGTCGGCTTTGTCAAGTTCAGACGCCCTCCCTCCGCAACACGCCATTCATTCCCGTCCCACCTCGTATTTGCTGTTGGCTGAAAATGTGTGACAACTATGCCCGGGAAAAGCCGTCTGGCAATGAGAAGCGAAAAAAGAAAAAAGCCCTAGATGAATCGTGCGCATCTCTTTCAGGCAGCCTGTGTATGTTCACAATCATGTGAAAGTTTTGGCTATTTAAGAATATGATTATTTATACGTTTAACGATGCGTTAACAATTTATGTTTGATGTCCACGTATTCTTGTTGAAGAAATTACTGTGGTTGTAGCATTTCTACCACAAAGAAGTGGCCGAATATTATTTTTATTGAACTAGTATTATATTTTTATAAATTTATGCTGGTTGGCCAAAAACAAGGATTTGATCGTGCTGTACTAGTAACAACAACAATCACCAGGCTTTTGGCGCCCTCTGCAGGCAATTGCTATAATATATATTATATACTTATAACATTTCAGAGGAAAAAAATGAAAATTGATGTGTTTAAATATGCAGATTATCTTATTTTGGTTAATTTAGAAGAAATCTACAGATGCAAACAGATGGAGGGTAGTAGGCTTAAAACAAACACCATCTAAATGTGTATTTTGGAAGTTTTCTTTCCAATAGAGTAAAAGATGACATGGAAGCAAAAATAGACCAAAATAAAATTGTCCACTACATGAAAGAAGTATTCCAATAACGCCAAAAGAATTCAAATGATTTATTGATTTGTGCAAAATAAACAAATTATTAGTGAAACTATGTCCCTCTCCTTGTGCAGTCATTTATAAAGGTAAAAAACAATCCAGGGTAAATATCACAAATATGCAGATTTAAATATGTCAAAGCTGCAATATTCTGAAAGAATATTCTGAATGAAAGAATATTGCTTTAGAATAAATGTATATTTACACCACACAAATTTGCTTGTCCGGAAAAAAATAGGATTTTTTTTTTTTTTACTTGGACAAGTGAATGGCGGATTTACTTCTCTGTAGGACAAGCACATGACGAGCTTTGCATGTAGTCTTAATGGGCCACGTTTCAGTCACTGTTTCACATTGTCTGACAACAAAAAGAAAAATAAATAGACAAAATAGTTTTATTGGGATTTTGGCTGCATTAAAATACATTATGTGAGCACAAAGAGTAGTAGCAGAGAAGCAAACAAATCTAAAGGGCTGACACTTGGCAGAATGAGAATGCAACTTAATGACATAATGAATATTCTAATTGCCATATGACTGCATCTATCGACTTTTAACGAATATATATAATATATATTCGTTGAAAGTCCATAGATGATGTCATATGTATAAGGCATCAAAAAGCATTAAATTAGATTTGAAGAAACCTGCAGAGACCCTATCAAATATACCATAGTAGGTTCGCAGAGATTTAGGAAACAAGTTCAAATACTTGTTTCTCTGATAAACAATGCTACAGACAGTTATTCTACTTTGAAATGTGCGTTCCGTAAATGTCTGATTTTGTTTTGGTCTGCCAATTTGCCCAATATTATTTTGACACCCCGAGTTGCCCGATCACTGTGTGGAAAACAAAGCGTATTGCCAGCAGATTCTACCCGACCTAAAAAGCTGCAGCAATAAAAACATTCCAAACGTATACATTAGCTGATCAACTTAAGTTTAAGGCTCGCCACATTCCATAGTCAATTGTGCTCGTTTCTGTTGACTCTTTTCACATTTCTGGTGTTCTCGGAAGTCATCATAGTTGGATAAACTTCTATAGTGGTGAATGGGAGACAACCGCAAATATAATTTTTGTATTCCCATTTGATCCAATATCAAAATAAAAAAATCTATAATAATGTTTCCACGACTTCCCAAAAGAGGGAAAAAATATAGAGAGATTGATTGCAGCAGTCAGGAGAGAGAATTGTGAAATTTGCCGTCACTCTCTAAATACATATGGTTTACACATTCAACCAGCTTTCATTTTTCATTAGAAACACTGGTAACACTTTACAATAAGGTTCATTAGTTAAACATTAGTTAGTGTATTAATTAACATGAACTAACCATGAGCAATACATTTGTTACTGTATTTACTAATCTTCGTTAACATTAGTTAATGAAAATACAGTGGTTTATTGTTCATGTTAGTTCACAGTGCATTAACTAACGTTAACAAGATTTTAATAATGTATTAGTAAATGTTGAAATTAACATTAACAAAGATTAATAAATGCTGTAGAAGTGCAGTTCATTATTAGTTCATGTTAACTAATGTTGTTAACTAATGAACCTTATTGTAAAGTGTTACCTGAAACACACTCAAAATGGTGCAAATTTGTTTTTATTATTATTATTTTACTCCCAATTTACTGCCAAGGAAATATCACACAAAGTGTAGCATAAAAAAAAAAAAATATATATAAAAAGCTTTACTAGATTTGCGATGCTGATAACTGGGGAAATGCATTATCACAGTCTTCCTCTTCTGTTTTCCATCAGCACCCTACTCATCCGCTGGCAGTGTACAACGTATCAGGTGAATTTGCCATGTTGTGGCATGGAGCTGAAGCTGGAGCTTTTGCGCTGCGCACTGCAGTTATGGAGGCTATGACTGCCTTCCGTCGAGCAGGTGAGAAGGGGGACACAGAAGATAAAAGTAAATGATCTGAATCTGTTGAGGCCAGGTTCTTCGAAATGGTATAAAATGAATGATTGCAGTGCCTTTGGGCAGGACCTTGGTGTCTAAGTAATTTTTAAATAATTTTTTTAATGTATTCTTATTTTCAGGAGCTGACATCATTATCACCTACTACACTCCACAATTGCTCGCATGGTTAACAGAGTAATCTGTTGGTTCTCCTGTGTGAATAAACGTGGATTAAAGCAAATCTACTCTCTCCCTGAGAGTGATATATAGGATTAGAAATAAAACTGACAAGCAAATATTAGTATCCGAATCAGCCTTTTCACAAGATCTTTATATATATATATATATATATTCATGCATTCATGTAATGATGCAAATGACACTAAACCATGCATTGAATAGAGTTTTGGTTACTTTTATGATAAACCAGGTGATGGCTCAACACTATTAGAAATGGAGCCAAGAAAAGAGATGATTACCTGGGGAGAACAAGAAGAGGATGACTTAATAAAAATTAAAGACATAACGAACGCCCGTTGGTTGAGCAAAGTTGGGGGGCAAGGTGTAAGAGAAAATGAAAGTTTTGACTGAGATTGTTAGATGTTCTCCGTCACCTCTGCTTTGTTGTCTAGATAACAGGTTTGTAATGGCAGCTGTTAAGTTCTCAAATTAATGTACTGATAATCACAATAATATTGGAAGTCCATTTTCTATCTCCATTTTAAGCTTTACATTGTTTCATGTAGTTCATATTTAAAATGTTTATCTGTATGTAACCAAAAAGATAAGAATAAAGCTACAGCCATGTTAAACATCATTTGTTTTTATTATAGGATCACATAGGAACATTGTTTGTATTTGTATATATTGACCACTCGGTTTTGTATTATGCTTTATGCACTGAACAGGTTATCAGAAATGCCCATCCCCTTAACAGAGTTTAAAGGCAGTTCATCATTGCTGTCAGTATAGGAAAAATATTGACTAACTTAATGTATTTATGATCAGTGCTTTCATTCCTAACTGATTATTAAAAATGCTGATTTATATAGGAACCACACTGAATGAGGAGGGGTCACTTGATAGAGGTGCCCTTGAGACGGACCAGACTTGCTGTCCTGCAAGAGAAGAAATAAGAATTTCAAAATTAGTGCCTAAAATCTAAGATGAATTTTTTAAACTTTTTATTTTTTTTACTGTTTTTATTTTTTCTTACTGTTTGCATGTCACCCTTTGTTTGTGAGTCTTTTTGAAGATGTAAGACATGAAGCCAACCTCTCAGCCAAGTAAGACAGTCCTAAAATTAAAAATAACATTTCACATTACTAAATACTTGTACAGTATCTCCTGTCTGCTCAACTTAGCACTACTTCAAGTTCAGTGGAGAGTGAAAAAACATGGTAGGTACATATGTAACTTGCATATACCAACCCTGACATCTCACAACAAAATAAACAAATAAATGAACAAATACTGAACTATTATCTAAATGAATATGTACAGAAATATTTAATCATAATTTGGAAGAACTCTTAATGGACATTATACAGTATAAAGGACGATATACAATAAGTATGGTGGGGTTATGATAAATATGACAATATATTTTAGGAAAATTAAAATAGAAATTCACATTCTCTTAAGGTTTTTTCTTTGACCTTTACATAACTTGCTCATGTAAAATGATATGACCAGAGTCAGCTTTCTTATCCATAGCATTAACTTTGAGCCATAATTTTACATTTTTAAAATAAAACATCAGTTAATCTCCTAACAGTTTTTTTACATATTCACTATATGTACTCCCTTGTTACAACTGCGTGTACATTTTAATAAAGAGCAAATTTCTATTTCTAATAATTAAATAAATTTAAAAAATACACTATTAAAGAGCAAATTTTGGGGTTAAACTTACCTCTCATAATCAATCATAGTAACATAGCTGCCTGTATTTGTCTCATCCAAAGAGGTGCTCTAAAAATCAACCTGATACATCCTACGACACATCAGACGTAAACATTTTCTGCGATCGGCTTTTTTACCTGATCTATTCCAGCACGTATTGCATCGGAGTTCGATTTTTGTGGACTGGGGATTGTGCTAGTCGTTTAACCGGAGTTGAAACAAATTGAGAATTATATATTTTCCTTGCCTGTAAACCAGCTATTTATTCCATAGGTTGTGGCCTTTGGCAGGTAATGTAAAAATTCATTAAATATTTATCTGAAATATAGTTTCACAAAGCATGTCCCGTGGATATTTGTTTGTCTTGAGCTTTGGTAATGGGATTAGCTTGTGTTATTAGCTGCTTTAGCTGCTAACGAAAATAACAATTAACAGCAATATATTGGTATTATATCGTGCTTATTATGTGCGTTCAAGCAGTATATTCTTGTTCTGTGCCAGGTTGCAAAAGAAAATTATCATAATATCAATGTTTTGATATCTTTGTTTTGTTTTTTAACGCTTGTATAAAGAAAATTAAAGACTGGAGCTTAAATTGAGTTTGAGTTTACTTTAAGACAGACAGGACAGTACAGATGTTCAATATATGCCATAATATTAAAACATCAAAACTTGTTACCAAATTCGTATGTGGGTGAGTGCACTGCTTGCAATCATTTTAATATACCCTACCTTATAAATCTAACCTGATTTGGACGTTCTGGGATAGTCATAAATAAAAATAAATCATAGTGGTTGGTAACCCAGAATGTCTATATCATTGCATGCCTATAAAAATAACGTAGTTATTTTTTTTTTATTTTCTGCATATTTCATGCTTTCCTGTTTATCTAGTTTGTTGTATAAATTTACTAAATTGTATATTTGAACTTTAGTGTGAATGCTGTTTTTGTTTTGTTTGTTTCTTGTTTGTTTTTGTTGTTGTTGTTTTTCTCCCCATAAAACAACAAGATAGAATCATGCCATGGTATCAGTGATCAATAATAACAAAAAATAATGATCATAATTTATGCATTAATACATCCCTAGAACAGAATATTTTAGCGTTCCTAATCATTTAGTAGTTAAAGGGTATTCATAATCATTTATTCACAGAAACGTCTCTTTATGTGCAAATAAAGTTTTCTTTATGTGCTAAAATAAAAAAAAGAATTCTACATAATTTCCTTTCCTAACTCTTTACCTCTAAAAATAAACATATGGGTGGAGAAGGCGAGACTCTGTTACTAATAATTCACAGCTGTCAGATCTTAAATTAGAACCGAAAAATGAGATGGGTGAGCCACAATTTTTTACCCGTTATAGTGGATGGATTTGCAGGTAGATGGTGTCAAAAGCTATTTTTTGAAAGATAAGCTTCCAAACTTGCTAGAGATGGACATTGTCTGTTATGTGTGAAATCACATTATTTCTTTGTTTTATTATTTATATTAAACATTTTCTAGCTAATTGGTGTGATTAACTCTATGTATTGGTGGTATTTTTATGTTACTTGTTTTAACCACTGCGGCTGACTTTGTGTCATGTTGGCACACAATAAATTTGGGTTATACAGGTGTTTATGGAAACCTTAATATCTCATTCTCAGCTCGTTGATCTCTAGAGCACATGGTAAATGGACATATATTAACACTTTGCACATTCTTGTTCCTTACACTTAGAATACACTTAGACACTTAGACACCTTACACTTGAGTCCAAATGTAATGATGATCAAGATTGTTCAAAATTCCACTTTTAGGGGCAATTTGTAAAGGGAAGGGTTTCAAATCTCAGTTCTATTTTTCAGTTCAGTTCAGGGGTAGAGTGGCTGCAGAACATTTCCGGTTTGAGACTTCTGAGTTGTTTCTTATGTGTTTGGATTGATAATCATTGTTAATGTTATGTTCTCTCAGGATGTCAGGATGGCAAGTGGCCCTGGCTTGCCGGACAGCCTGGTGCTGGAAATCTTCTTGCATCTCCCTCATAAGGCGGTGCTGAGCGCTGGGTTTACCTGCCGTCAGTGGTTTGCCGTGTCGCGGGATGAGTTCCTCTGGAAGGAGCTCTTCTACAGCTACTACCGCATCCCGCGCTCTGTACCTCGCCACCCAGGTACTGCAGCTGCACCACAGTTAATGAATTCATGTGCAAAATATAGTAGCACACACCTTCACATCTGTAAAGATCAAATAAAGTGAAACGTGTATATATGGCCTTTAATAATCCAGTTAGTAGTAGTAAAATATATGTGACAGTGTCCTTTTTTACTCTCTGTCATGTATGAATGCCGCACTGTGGCGGTAAAAAGTAACAATGCAATTCCTGCATGTGTGCAGCGGCTGTGTCATGGTACAGGGAGTTCAAGCGGCTGTATGACTGCATCCCCTGTGTGGAGGTTCAGATTTTGAAGGAACATCATGATCAGGTCCTGCATTTGGCCTTCTCTCACCGTGGACATCGCTTCTCTTCCTGCTCCAAAGACTGTACTGTTAAGGTAAGACTGCCTACTGCAGTTCCTTTCAGGCAAGTCATTTCACTCTGCAGCCATCTTTGAAATGCCTCTTGGGCAGCTATTTCAGTCATGCAAGTGTAGCTCTTATCTGTTTGAATGGGGAAATATCAAATTCTCCAAAGCTGTTCATTAAGCTTACGATTAAATTTCATTTTTGAAATCACCAATAAAATTACTACTGTCTCATAAATTTTGTTTCAAATCATGACAAAAATTTGCATTTTTCAGGCTGGACCAGCAAATGCACATTTCAAATGTTTACGTAATTTTCATGATTCATAATGAGCAAATAAATGTCTAAATGAAAAAAAAATGATTTGATTTGCCAATTATAACATATAGTATCTTTGGTTATATTTATATAAAAAAGGGACATCTGGGCAGTTGTCATGGCATGGCATGTCTAAAATGTTTTATAATCATATTTTTTGTTTATTATTTATTAAAATCAAATTTTATTAAATAATAATTTCATGTTCTTAGAGCAAATGATATAGGACAAGTTATGAATTTAATACTTTTTCAAATCAAATAACAGCAAGTATGAAGGACAATGACATGATGCCTTTTTTATCAAGGTGTATTTATAAATTATAAATGTGTAATGACTTAAACTTTTGAAATCATAGTGAAGAAAAAAAGCCTCAAAAGAATTAATTTCTTGGAAACAAAAACCATGTACAGTTGTTCAGTGTAATCTTTTATCAAATATTAATACAAAAAATATTTGACAAACCTTTGTCCACCAAATCAGTTACATGTTTTGACCAACATGCATGAAAAAAATATATGAACAGGATGATGATATCATAAAAAGACTGTGTTAGGGCCAAAAATATCATATAATTTGACATTTTTATGACAGGCAAGGTAAGTTTAGATGTCTTGGGTTGCCACACTGAAACATTTAATGATCTTTTTTCATTAATAATATTTGTAAAAAAAAAAAAAAAAACTTCTTAAGCCAGGGACACACTTAATGACTGAAAGGCCGATTTTGAATGTAATTTGATTCTTACTGCTGATCATGCCCAAACGCGTCGAGTCAGAGCCAGTTGCGTTCAGTCAGTGTTAAAAATCATCTAGTGTGCGGTGTCTACAGATTTTAGTCTTAGAATTTAAGAACCATCTGTTGCCAGTCGTCCTCGCATAGATTTTAACATATTTTTTGCGACTGGCGTCAGTGATTATGCTGAGGATTAGCATTCCCTGTCAAACATCATTCTTGTAATTTTATCAAACATCTTTTTGATGTTTCTTTTGTATTACTTCATAAGTTAACATTAGCCTACAAGTTAAATGTTTTAGGCAATTCATTTTGTTCTGCAGACAAAAAAAAAGTGAAACTGCATTCTGTAAAAATTCAGAGTAAGCTGTGATTTCACTAATTTTAAAAATAACATTAAGAGCATTTTTCTACTGGCAGATGTTCAGCACGGTGCGCACCAAGGTACCGAACACGAGACTACCTGGAGGAGGTGTTGTGAGTTTGGCTGCATTCGAGCTGTGCCGCGATTCACGTGAATGTGAATCGTTTTTGCTCAGAACGAGACAATTCGTTTTTAATTCCTGATTTGAGAATAATAGTGTATATTATTGCTTGATTATAGGTTTAAAAATGGCTCTAGAAATGTTGTAATTAATGAAATGAATAAGGAAAAGCATAATGAAATGTGGCAATAAAGGGCAATAAAGACAAAAAGAAAACTTTTTAAAAATGTTTGAATTTTTTAATTCGGGTTATGTTTAATGTTTCATAAATAAAACCACCAGTGTTGGCAGGGTTTTTTCCCTGTTTTTTTTTTTTTTATTTTTTTATGCACAAATTGCACTGCAAATAAGTAGCGGTGGCTGTCTCATGATATCCATATTTGTTTTGGTACAAGATCTCGCACAGTTCGGCAGAATGTCCCGTCATGACTCGCCAATCGTTAAATGTGCTGTGTAGCAGTCTGACTCATTCGTAAATGTTTGTGCTCTTCTCCGACTGTCAAAGATTAAAATCTGCTGCAGTCAAAGGAAACAGTCTTTAAGTGTGTCTTAGCTTTAGGTTACACTTTATTTTAAGGTGAGTTACAGTGTAATTACACAAATAAGCACTAATTTAAAAAAAAATAACATGATGCAGAGTGCATTTCTGCATATTTAAAGCAAGATTTAAAACAAAACAAAAAAACAAACAAAAAAAGACAATCCTTACTTCCATCTCTGACACATATATAAATAACATGTAAACTAAAATCTTAATCTTGAAAATAAAAAGTTTGTGTTTGTTATTGCTTAGTTATTCACTGAATAATATTTTTGGTGTTTTTACAGATTTGGGACACAGAGAAACCAGATGGCACCATCTCTTTGGTTCACAGCTACAGTATGCGACAGTTTAACTGGGGCTACACTCAGTTCTCCCAGTTTAACGCGGATGACACACTCCTGCTGGTGTCAGGGGTCTACCTGGGCCCACATCACTCCTCCTCTGGAGAGATTGCAGTCTTCAGTTTGGGTATAGACTGTTGTTATATACATCGACTGCACACACCCACAGTCACTTTAAGTTGAGTTTTGATTGATATTGTTGTTTTGGAACCATAGAGAACTACACTCTGCTGTCCCGTGTGAGAAATAAGCCCTATGACGTGTTCGGCTGCTGGCTGAATGAGACCCACCTTATCTCTGGTAACCTGCACTGGATTGGCAACATGACCTCCTGCTCTGTGCTCTGGCTCAACAAAGCCTTCCAGGTCCAGATGTGTTCAGTTCTCGTATGGTCTTAAAGTGATGTGCTGGGTCCAAAATTAAATGTAGTTGATGAATTGTTGCCTACTGGCTTTTTACCCAGTGATCCAGTGGTCATTCCATAGTCTTACTCTGTTAATGAGACCCATTGTGATCTTCCACATATTTTCATTGTGGTGCTTTATTAAATCTCTGTAGCCACATTAACAATAAAAAACAACCAAAAAATCTAATCATCTAATGGTTATGAAGTTACGTAGCTGTAGACAATATCGACAACATTTTTGTCCTGACTACTCACTCAGTGTTACCCCTCTCCATGTTCAGGACATCGAGTCAGAAAACGTGAATGTGGTGAAGCGTCTCTTTAAGATCCAGAACATCAATGCCAGCACTATCCGCACAGTGATGGTGGCCCACTGCCGTCGGCACGACTCTCCTGACCTCCTCCTGGACTATGAAGCTCAGTCACAGGCACAAGCTCAGCGGACACAGCAGCACCAGCCTCTCTTCTTTGATCTGGGAAACACAGACAGTGAAGAGGAGGAGGAAGATGATGATGAGGACGAGGAGAATGAGGAGCGAGGAGAAAAAAAAATGTCAGCACACCTGCCCTCATTTAACCCATCTGGGCTGCAGCATGTAATACATGTAAGATATAGAAATCACTAGCATCTCATGTGAAGCATGAATCCCAGTGATATCATGAAGACAGCCTAGAACATTTATTAATAAATGTAAATTTATTACATTATGGAAGTAAAATGGACTGGAAATGCAGTTTCCTGTTGAAGTGTATTTTCTCAGCATAACAGATCCTAGCAAAAGATCAACTATAACTAAAAACTTTAATAAACCGTGCATTAAGAGCACTCCTCTTTAACTTGTATGTTGTCGGTTATGTGTGCTGTATTTGCTGCCGTTAGGGATGTCAGAGCATAGCTGCTCGTGATCGAGAGTTGGAGACGAAGGTGGCCAGGCTGATGGGCAGCAGACGCACCAAAGCTCCTGATCCAAACCTGCTGTCTTCCTCAGCTCCTGGAGAAGGAGAGGACAAGACCTACCTCCTCTTCACCACTGGCAGCCTTACCTACTCGCCTCACCAAATAGGTGAGTGTGCATTTGTGTTTTGGATGGGACACTGTACGAATGATTACTTAATATGCTAATTGTGTGTGTGTGTGTGTGTGTGTGTGTGTGTGTGTGTGTATGTGTATATATATATATATATATATATATATATATATATATATATATATATATATATATATATATATATATATATATATATATAATCCTTTTCTATTTTAACTTCTGATTTACTGTAAAGCACTTTGGATCAACTATAGTTGTGTTAAATTTGTGCTATATAAATAAAATTTGACTTGACTAATTCCATACAGTACATGTCTGGATGGTAAATTCATGTGTTTATGTGTGTTTCAGGTATCAAGCGGATAATGCCTGATCAAATGACAACATGTGGTCCTGTGTTAGGAGAGGAGCGCAGTACAGAGGAATTCTTTGACTCGCTGGATCATGTGATTGACATACACGGCCACATTATCGGCATGGGTCTGTCACCTGACCATAGGTGTGTGTGCTGTGTAGCAGTAGATGACTAACATACGTGAGCTTTTAATTGACTTTGGACTAATGCAGTTTACTCAGCAAGTTAATTTGGCCAGTGAAATTTAATCAAGAGAACAAATTTGTGTAGAATATTATCTGGCTAGATTTACCTTGCAAATCATGCAGCCACAAAGCTAGGGTGCTGTGAGTGATGTGAGTCAGGATGTTGCTGTTGTGTTTCTATGGGATACAGAACCACAAAGCTTTCCTTCAGGGTGCGCAAGCAGGCTTAGAAAGCTGTATTCTGTGCTGTGTTCAAATTTAAAAGATTAGTTGACTTTCAAATGAAAATTACCCCAAGCTTTACCCTTGAACTGTGAGTTTTACACTTTCTTCGTAAGTAGAATACGGAAGGCGGTTATTAACCCACCGGAGCCATGTAGAGTATGTTTATGATGGATGGAAGCACTTTTTTTATCAGCTCATACTCGTTGATCCTGCTCACTGCCATTATAAAGCTCAGATGCATCAGGATATTTATTAATATTTCTCAGACGGTGTTCATCAGAAAGTCATATACATCTAGGATGGGAGAGTAAAGCTTGGGGTAATTTTCATTTGAAAGTGAACTAATCCTTTAAAGCCATAAAAAGCCTTAAATATCTTAAATGGTATAAGAAAAATCTTATACCTTGGGGACAGAAAAACAGGAATCACAGTATGGCGATTGGGTGGGCTAAGCCATATTTCAAAAACGCTGTTGGACATTGTTGATATTTGAAATCAACCCAAACACACCCCTCTCTTCATTGCTCTGCCTCCAAAACTCACCCTCCAGTCCTAACCACCCTGCTCTGAGTCGGTCTCGAACCCCGATCGCTGCTGGCAGGCGAGGCGAGGCAAGTGCACTAACAATGACGCTAAACACTGCATTTTCTCTAGCGGTCGTCAGTGTGCTGTGGTTTACCTGCGGTTTACCTGCACAACTCTCACTAGCTGACCACTGTTACACACGCAAAGAGTAAATACAAACAAGAGTTTGTTGTTAGTCACCAACAGCACAGCAGCTTCAGCCAATCAGTGACACTCAAAACCCAGTGTTACTCACGTGAAAAGCGGAATCAAAGCAGCCTCCGCATCTGTTTTAAGGTTTGCCCACTTAGCTCTCTCCAGCACTGAAAAGCTTTTCTAATATTAACGCGGGTCATAAAATGCTTTCCCAGTCATAAACCTTCATTCCAGTGATATTCTTTTGACCTCTTTTGTATTGTGTGTCATCTCTCTTTCTGCAGTCTTTCTTCAAATCCCCCTCTTGCTCATTTTCTCTTCGACATCATAACGCTGACTGGCTACACGTTTGTTGTTGGTGTCGGTCTGACTAACTACCAGTGTTTTTGGAATATGGCTTACCCCACCTTTAATGTAATTGATTATTAAACTTTAAAAGGCTATGATTTAATTAAATGTAATCACTGCACATTCCAAAGTAAAAACACTGTACAGATTTCAGAGCAGTTTGAATACCACGCATTTATGTTTAATATAAATATAATCATTTATCATTTTGACTCGTCCCTTTTAAAAAAAAAAAGGGTTTATGGCTGAAATAAGAAAAAGAAAAAAAAAGTGTAAACCTTGCTGAAATTAAAGCATTATCAATTAAAGTTGCATCCGTCATTCAGTGTTTGTCTGCTCATAGGTACTTGTATGTGAACAGTCGAGCGTGGCCAGCGGGCTGTGTGATCTCTGACCCCATGTCCCCTCCTCCCATCGCGGAGGAGATCGATCTGCATGTGATTGATCTGAAGAGTCTTAGAGAGGAGCGCCGTAGCCTTCGAGCCCACCGGGCCTTCACACCCAACGATGAATGCTTCTTCATCTTTCTTGACGTCAGCCGAGACTTTGTCGCCAGGTAATTTACAACCCATTACTAGCACATTGTATTTGCTGAAAGGCCCTGACACACATTTGCTTTTTTGAGCATGTAATAACAGGGATGTTAATTGCTCAATTAACCATCAGTTGATTGCATGACTAATTAAGTTTTTATATTAATTGTAAGCTGGTAGTTACCCTCATGTTTTAACATGATAAAAAAGCAAATATGAATTTCAACATGTTAGCGTTTTCCACTTGGCGGGGTATTCTAGTGATCTGTACCAGCCATGTTATTGAAGCCAATAGAAATATAAAAAAAAAGACACAAGCTAAAGTCTGTGCCTGAATATGAACAAGGGCAACACAGTATTGCAGCTCTGTGATAAAATGGATATCTTGATATTTTTCAGACCATATGAGGATATTTGGATATTATTTTGCTATATTTAGGCATTGGCTCTGAAATGGCTTTAAAAGGTAATATTTTTATTTTGCAGTAATATGCAAGAGAATAATTTTTGGTGAAAATCATTCTTAAAAAAAACACAAAAACACACAAAAAAACATTTACTTCATAGGAGTTAGACAATCTATGTAAAAATGATTTAAAAGGATTAGTTCACTTCAGAATTAAAATTTCCTGAAAATGTACTCACCCCCATATCATCCCAAGATGTTTGTCTTTCTTTTTTTTTGTCGAAAAGAAATTAAGGTTTTTGAGGAAAACATTCCAGGATTTTTCTCCATATGTAGTGGACTTCACTGGGGTGCAACAGGTTAAAGGTCCAAACTGCAGTTTCAGTGCAGCTTCAAAAGACTCTACATGACCCCAGCCGAGGAATAAGGGTCTTATCTAGCAAAACAATTGGTCATTTTCTAAAACAAAAAATAATTTATATACTTTTTAACCACAAATGCTCGTCTTGCACTGCTCTGCGACGCGCATTACGTAATCATGTTGGAAAGGTCACGCATGACGTAGGCAGAAGTACCGTTCCAGTATCTACAAAGCAAACGTGCAAAGACTAAGTCAAACACCCTTTACAAAAAAAGGTAAAACAACAATGTCCGACGATTTTGAAGTTGGAGGAGAAAATGAGATGAGACTTCCTGAAATGTTTTTTCTCAAAAACTTTTCAACTGAAGAAAGAAAGACATAAACATCTTGGATGACATGGGGGTGAGTAAATTATCAGGAAATTTTAATTCTGAAGTGAACTAATCCTTTAAGGCTGGAATACACTACATGACTTTTACACAGTTTACAGTCTGGAGGAGTCAACGCTAGTCAGAGCCATTCTGCAGATATTTTCTAGCTTAAAACTATGATTCCATCCAGTTTGAGAATGTTTTTTTTGGAACTTTTAGAACACATTGTTTTAAGTTGTTACACATCTCCTAGCAACAAGACACTTGTTTCTGTGTTGATGAGTTTGTATTCCGAATGACTTTTTTCTTTAACCATTTACAAAAGTCATATGACAGATGTCTAGTTAAGGTGTCTTTAAATTTTTTTTTTTTTCTCCGATTTTAATGTATTCCAGTTTACATAATTTAATGCGTCATTATTTTTGAAGTAAATTACAGTTAAAATAGTTTTTAAAATACTATAAGCATTTAATAACCACAGTTTTCACTAATGGACAAAAGAATATTTAAATTTATATCTGCAATACTGTACATGGTAATAATCAGCAATATTTGAGTGACACTAAATAACTGTTCATTGAAATGGATAGTTTGAATAACTGATTCATAGAAATGAATTTGAACTTCCCAACTGCATCCACATTTTTTGTTACTGAGCTAAATATTTTCCTGGTAAGAAGTCTCTCTCATACCTACGAGTCAAGGAATGCCAGTGAAACTACCCTACTGGCACAATTATTTGGAAACTTGGAATCGTATTAAAATCATGGCAATATTCACAATATTGTAAATTTTATATGCTCAACTAGCATGCGTGTTCTGTGCCTGTGTGCAAGTTAATATATCTGTCTATATCAGCAGGTATCAATTCAATAATCTATACTTATCATTTAAAAAGGGAAACTGAAACTAGAACTGCAGATATGCAAACCGTAAACAAAGCAACGCTTGCTTACCATTTTGAATATCAATCATGCTGATCACTTTCTTCATTCCACTCGGCTCATGTTGTTATGAAAATGTTCTTGAATTGAAATGCTCAGGTAAGATGTCTTGACGTTTTTGCTCGCTTTCATCACTTATGCTTTTATTCTCATGCACTGACTCGATCATTAAGCTGAACAACCAATTAGAGTTGTCTCTCTCACCGATGATGCCAATTCAACATGTTCAGTTGGCCAAAAGGACCCTAACAGTGTTTGGCTATTGTCAACAGAACACACCAGGCCAGCCGACACTCAATAAAGGCTAGACATTGATCGACCTTCAACTTAGTGTGTCAGGGCCTTTACAAATAATAATGTTTGCACTATGTACTCCTCTACACATATGAACCATCATTAAATGCTTGACAAACAAAAGATCATAAGGATTAAGTCATAACTGCACCAGAAGTGTTCATTCTATAATTAGTGTAATTGTCTGTGCAGTGGCGCAGAGGACAAGCACGGTTACATCTGGGACCGGCACTACAATATCTGCCTGGCACGCCTGCAACATGATGATGTGGTTAACTCTGTGGCCTTCAGCCCAGCAGACCAGGAGCTGCTGCTGTCTGCCAGTGATGACTCCACAATTAAAGTGTGGCGCTCGCCACGCATGGTGCGTCTCACCCAGGCCCCCCAAAAGCCGCCACGAGCTCACAAACTGCTCTCCTCCTTGCTTGGCCACAGAAGAGCTAATCTGAACGGCAAACCCTGACCTGGACCCTGGCAGGAGTATCAGAACATTACAGAAAGACACTCCATGAGCAGAGAGATATGTGTGAGGTCAAGAAACTGTGGACTTACACATGGGTGTCTATGAGAAGAACAAGGGTACATGTATTTCCTTAGTGGCCCTCCTGCAGGATGTACCGTGACCAACAAATCACTGAAAAATGAAAAGTGATCTTTGCATAAAGAAACAAAAGAAAACGGGCTTTTTGGATCACATATTTGTGAAAGATCAGTTCTGATGCACATGAAAACGCACAAGACAGACATCAACAGGATATGTGACTTCAAAGGGCAAAGAACCAAGAATTTTAAGAAAGATGTAAAGGTCACATTCACATATGCGTGTCATGTGTGCAGTCCATTTAACCCAGTTGTGGTGAGTGAAACATCGCCTGTGCATGTCTGCACGTTCATACTTTTTATATGTATTTTTTTTTCTCTCTACGTTACTAAAAAGCTTGACAACCTGATGATCAGAACAAGAACATGATCAGAGTATTTAAATACTCACTAAAAGGGAGAAAAATCAAAATTCTGCTATAATTTTACAACAGTTATGTGTCTCTGTTTTATATGTGGTCCAGTTTTATGTAAACAAAGAGCAGTTCAGTTACAGGATGACCATGTTTATTTCTACTCCATCTTTGCCTTTATTATTGAAACCAATCTTATCCATTGTGCATATGTACTTTGTCATACAGGATTTAACAATCATACTATACTGAAAATGTAAAAATTCCAAAGAAATTTAAAGCCTTCATGTTGAACTTTAGTCATCACCTTTATACAATCATTCAGTTTTAACAATGCACCAGTGACACCTGTCATATTTTGGTGTCGTATTTATTTTATATTTACATCTAGTATGACATGTCATGACATGATGTGCAGGTTGGATTCACATTTCTATAGGATTGTTAACTACCAAAACTACCAAAAAAAAAAAAAAATCAATTTCAGGTCAACCACAGGCTATTTCATTCTCCGCTATATATGTAATGTAGATAAGCTCTATGACTGTACAGCATTGAAACACTATGCATCATAAGGGTGCTTTGCTACTTTATACTCATATTTCACCTCCAGCACCTTCTTGTGTCGTAAGCTTACTATTTACCAGCAGTAAATATTCAGCAAAGGTGCTCATTTGTTATCTCATATAGATGAGAAAAAAAAAGAAAATGCTCCCCATGGCTCACATATATGATCTATACATGTGAAACTCATCTGGAATATCTGTTACTTGTGCGTTATGGCAACGTATTACAAAGTTTGAATCACAATGTGCAGCATTCGCCTCTGTAGTTGTTAGTACATCGGTTGTTTTGTTTTTAATGGACCTAGTTCTCTGTGTGACATTTATTTGAGCTTGTGAATCTGATTTTCCCACCTGCCCTTTGACTTTTTGACATCATTAGATTTTGTATTGTGGAATGTTTAAAATTTGTTTGACCCATTAAACTCTTTTTCTTTTACCAGATACAGTGTGAATTTCTTATTTTACCCAAAGCATCTACAGTGCCTTTATGTCCCATGTTTTTACCTTTACCGAAGAGTAGGACTGGAAAAAATATATATACATTTTTAGAGAACACTTAAATTAACTTTATTTTTTAAGTAGTTTTACAAGTATATATGGTTAGCACACAACACAATTATACATTATAGAGTAAGAATAACCAGGTTCCACAAAAATTTGCTGAACTGTGAATGAAGGTAAAAAAACAAAAAACAAAATGATTATGCCATGTGTTGTATTTAGTACTGTAAAATCATAAAATAAAGGGTATATTACCAACTAAACATACTAAAAATTACTTTTACTGCTTGATTACATAGCTATATGAATAATAAAATACAAACTAATATGAATGGACTACATAAAAAGATATTTATCTGAATTTCTATTCATTTATCATAGAGACAATCATGTTTTTCTCTCTCATTTCTCTATTTCTTCTTTCCAGCAAAAGCAACTAATTCTTAATTATCCAAATAACATGGACTATTATTTAACTGAACAGGATTTATACTGCATCCAATTCACCAGAATATCCCATGCTAACCTAAAGTATAGTGATATTACAGGGGGGAAAAAAAGGAGCTCTTAGTATGCCTGGTCCCTTTTATAAGGGTTTGAAGCTGATTAAATGTCTGCAGCTGTATATTCTGTGAAGCCATTTAATTCTCAAGCCCAAACAAAAAGAGCCAGACCTACGATGAGATGATGTTTACAAATAGGCTAGAACTACAGTGAATTTAAGCACTGGTTAGTCAAGATGTTTGGACATCCTTTCAATCCTGCTAAGGTTTCTTACTTTTTCCTAACTTGAGTGAAATTTTATCAAATATTGTAGCCTCATGCACATGCTGTATATAACAGGGTTCCCACTCTAAGCCAAATGTCAAATTCCCTGACTAAAAAGCTGGATTTCCATGACCTATAATGAATAGAAAAACAGGCCACTGTTGTGCTGAGCACTTAGCTGACAAAAATCAGCCACAGACAGTATTTTAAAACCATCCATTTGCAAGCTTTATTTACTTGTTCCCAGACATTTTAAACACTACTTTTTTTTTCTTTTCTTTTTTTACTCGTTAAATGCACTTTGATATTTTTCTGTACTATTTCTACAGAAATTTATAGTTTTTATGGTTTCAGGGGTTAAACACTCTAGAGGATTTTCTGTTTGTCATCAAGTTCACCATTCAGTCTTTTTATTTCTTCACATTTAGTTTTTGCAGACTGTTTTAGACTGTTCTGACACTAAGCTATTTCTGTAAAATGGTTTTGAAATAAAAGTCTGAAATAATGATTTAATAATTATTTAAGTTCTGGAAAACCCATCATATTTTTCCTTTAGAAGTAATGTCGACAGTTTATCGAATGTGTATATATTAATTTATTCATATTTATTCATTCTACCATGGTGAATAAACAACGGTAGCGCCTAATTTGAAAATTTAGTGTGACTGCCACTAGGGGGCGAAATGCAACAGTTGTATTTGGGTTTTTTTTTTTTGCTTACCATGTCCTAAGGTCCTAACCAGACGTGACAAAGCTACAAAAAGACAAAATCAATCATAAATCGCAGCCAATCATAACAGCGTGTGGGTGGACTCTGTTCGCAGCTAAACACGAAAATCAAACTAAATTAAACTAAACAAAATTAAACCATAAAACATTATTCAAAATACATACTCAGTGACTGACAATCTTTGTCATGAAATATACTTGTTTGAGCTTTGCATAATATTAAAATGGTTTGAGCTTGAATATCATTTTGCATGACTTTAATAGCCACTATTAGAGCAACAATGGACAATTTAAATGAAAGGAAACAAGAACGTTCAAACTGTAAGCAATAAATACTTTTCATTGTGCATTTATGTCCTTGTTCCCTCTGTATAAACTAAACTATTAGCTGCAAAATACCAGAAATATAGAAACCATTTCAAAAATAGAATCCTTTGTCGTGTCGCGGCTGGTTAAGTCTTTGAAGTGGTCATTTTGTCACCAAAGCTCTTGAAATTTGCATTTCCTGACATGTTTGCCTTAGTTGTGTTTTCCAGGTACAAGTGACTGCATTTGACTTAAGTGATTGCCAGTTGACAAGTGGGAAGGGAATAAAATGCTGCTGAAAAATAGCCTAACTAATATGCAAAATGCGTAAAAATTACATTTTGATAAATGGAAACTAAAATTTAAGGTGATAAACAAAAATCCCTGGTATTCAAGGACTTTGACAAAAAAATAAATAAAATTTCCTGACTTTTAATGTCTGGAATAGACCTTTTAAAATTCAATGATATTCCAGAAATTCCAAGACCCGTGGGAACCCTGATATAAGATCTTGTCTATAAGAACAAATGGCACAATGATTCATTTCTATGAGCTCAATGAACAGTTTATGCATATTAAAGTTGCACTATTATTAAAGCTAGTCAAGTTTGTAAGATAAAAGCAGACTGATAACATATCTATTTATAGACTATACTTCCAGCAAAAGTGGCCATGCTCCTAAAAATGTCCCCCAAAATGCAGTTAGCATCCTAACAACATCCCAGATTTAACAGCATGAAAAATCCTGCCAGTTTTAGGTCACACAAAACAAATCTCAATCTCATAATTAATATTTTGTTATTACATACACAGTTGAAAATAGGTATAGTTTAAATATGTGTACTATACATATATATTATAGTAAATATATAGTGCATATTAAATATTTAGCTATATCAAAATAGTGTAGTTATTGGTGTGCAAGTCTGTTTGAGCACTGCCACACTATACACACACATATTAATATTATTATCAATGAAAATATCTCCTGAAATAAATCAATGAATAAATATATGCTATTATAATTTATATTATTCTTTATATTGTATCATTTAAATAGTTTGGCTTCCGCAGCTGAGATATGAGATATAATAATGTTATCATCATCATCCATTGTTATTATGAATAATGCCAGTATTATAGCCAGATTTATAAGCCAGTGAGGTCGACTATGGCTTTAATAAATATGGTGTCATCTCTCAGATACGAGCTTTTGCCTGCCAGCTTGGCGAGGGGGCAGAACAGAGGACAACCGCTAGCAATGTTCATCTCACTGATGGGTCTCTGGAAGGATGTGGAGCTTACATCAGGCCTAAAGGCATCAATGATGTGCTCTCTGTTGTTCTGGTCCAACAGCATCAATGTCACCTGGAAGGAAAGAACAGGAGAGTGGCAAGAATTACAATCAATGTAATGCCAAGCTCATGTTCTAAAGGTTATATTGGACATCATATATTTCTTGACAGAATACATGTACTAAGCCTTAGATAAAATAGTTATTACAACCACCACATTAATTCTAAACCATTTAACGTTTAATAGTCAATTATTCATAAGATGTAATGTTCTAACTACATGTAATATTCAATATAATATTTTTATATAAACTGTAGAATACAACAGAACAGTCACAACATTCAGTCCCTGCTATAAAAGTGATTCATCCAAATAAACGTAAGTTGTATTGTGATGCTTTAGTTGGTAGAAAAAACCTAAATAAATTATTAAAAGGGAAGATAAATGAACGCCTGAAAGAAAAGTGAAAGAGTATCGGCTCATTTATTTACCTTCTGGCTGAAGGGCCACTTCAGCAGTGCATCGTATTTGCCCCTCATGACCACAAAGAACAAGGAGAGGTGAGTGCCCCGACCTGTGCCGTCACCGTTCAGGTAGAGTCTCAGACACATCTTATAACCATATTTACTTGAGTAGAATGCTGAAGAACAGAAGAAAGGTGCTAAACAGCAGGGTCAGAAATATCACCAAAATGAAAATGCTTCACTAAAATCAGCTCCAAAAACAATGAATGTGAAGAAACACTTAAATACTCTCAAAAATGTGAAACAGCTACTCAGCTTGAGAATTTATTTTAATTAAAAGATTTAACTGAATCTTGACATAAAATACAAATAACACTGTTTTTACTCAGACACATATGTTGTAAATTTTAACCTTCAGATAAGCTTGAAAAATTCCCACAAAGGATCAAGGCCCTTAAGTTCCAGACAAGTTCTACTTACAATTTACTATTTACAAAATGCAAAGTATGATTACATTTACAGGTGCTGGTCATATAATTAGAATATCATCAAAAAGTTGATTTATTTCACTAATTCCATTCAAAAAGTGAAACTTGTATATTATATTCATTCATTACACACAGACTGATATATTTCAAATGTTTATTTTTTTTTATTTTGATGATTATAACAATTAAGGAAAATCCCAAATTCAGTATCTCAGAAAATTAGAATATTACTTAAGACCAATACAAAGAAAGGATTTTTAGAGATCTTGGCCAACTAAAAAATTATGAACATGAAAAGTATGAGCATGTACAGCACTCAATACTTAGTTGGGGCTCCTTTTGCCTGAATTACTGCAGCAATGCGGCGTGGCATGGAGTCGGCGTGGCACTGCTCAGGTGTTATAAGAGCCCAGGTTGCTCTGATAATGGCCTTCAGCTCTTCTGCATTGTTGGGTCTGGCATATCACATCTTGCTCTTCACAATACCCCATAGATTTTCTATGGGGTTAAGGTCAGGCGAGTTTGCTGGCCAATTAAGAACAGGGATACCATGGTCCTTAAACCAGGTACTGGTAGCTTTGGCACTGTGTGCAGGTGCCAAGTCCTGTTGGAAAATGAAATCTGCATCTCCATAAAATTGGTCAGCAGCAGGAAGCATGAAATGCTCTAAAACTTCCTGGTATATGGCTGCGTTGACCTTGGACCTCAGAAAACACAGTGGACCAACACCAGCAGATGACATGGCACCCCAAACCATCACTGACTCTGGAAACTTTACACTGGACCTCAAGCAACGTGGACTCTGATTTCCAAAGGAAATGTAAAATTTACTTTCATCAGAGAACATAACTTTGGACCACTCAGCAGCAGTCCAGTCCTTTTTGTCTTTAGTCCAGGCGAGACGCTTCTGACGCTGTCTGTTGTTCAAGAGTGGCTTTACACAAGGAATGCGGCAGCTGAAACCCCATGTCTTGCATACATCTGTGCGTAGTGGTTCTTGAAGCACTGACTCCAGCTGCAGTCCACTCTTTGTGAATCTCCCCCACATTTGAATGGGTTTTGTTTCACAATCCTCTCCAGGGTGTGGTTATCCCTATTGCTTGTACACTTTTTTCTACTACATCTTTTCCTTCCCTTCGCCTCTCTATTAATGTGCTTGGACACAGAGCTCTGTGAACAGTCAGCCTCTTTTGCAATGACCTTTTGTGTCTTGCCCTCCTTGTGCAAGGTGTCAATGGTCGTCTTTTGGACAACTGTCAAGTCAGCAGTCTTCCCCATGATTGTGTAGCCTACAGAACTAGACTGAGAGACCATTTAAAGGCCTTTGCAGGTGTTTTGAGTTAATTAGCTGATTAGAGTGTGGCACCAGGTGTCTTCAATATTGAACCATTTCACAATATTCTAATTTTCTAAGATACTGAATTTGGGATTTTCCTTAGTTGTCAGTTATAATCATCAAAATTAAAAGAAATAAACATTTGAAATATATCAGTCTGTGTGTAATGAATGAATATAATATACAAGCTTCACTTTTTGAATGGAATTAGTGATATAAATCAGCTTTTTGATGATATTCTAATTATATGACCAGCACCTTATATTAAACCAAGAACATTCCAGGACACAAGTTCAATTTGTGACAATGTTGAATATTACAGAAAATAATTTACAATTATATGATCATATAAATTATTCTCCTGTAATCACCCCTTGGTATTAAAAAATAAATAGATAAATGAATAAATAATAAATGCTTAAAATAATGCACTTATAATGAAAATAAACAGAAATATTAAATAGTGTGATAGAATGACCAGAACCTAGTCTGTATAAAGTTTTATATAATTTTGTTATCATGGCAAATAACTGTAAAGCACCTGTTAAAGGATTTGTTCACTTTAGAATTAAAATTTCCTGATAATTTACTCACCCCCATGTCATCCAAGATGTTTGTCTTTTTTTCTTCAGTCGAAAAGAAATTAAGGTTTTTGAGGAAAGCATTCCAGGATTTTTGGACCTGCAACCCATTGTTTACCATTGAAGTCCACTATATGGAGAAAAATCCTGGAATGTTTTCTCAAAAACCATTTCTTTTCGACTGAAAAAGACAAACATCTTGGATGACATGGGGGTGAGTAAATTATCAGGAAATTTTAATTCTGAAGTGAACTTTCGTACGATGTCCCCACATAGATACCAAAAAGGGAGGTGACATAACTTTTTTTTATGTTTCTTAGTAGAGCATATATGATTCATATTTTGGCCTTTAAAGCCTCCGGACACTGGTACTGTTTATGACCACTGTTGGGAACCCTGATTTTTGCTTTAAAAAATTAAAAACAAACCAAAGGGTGAGTGGAAATAATTTTCTGTTCTTAATCGACAACATGCAGCAAACACTGTTGCTTGAGCTTAACCGGTATTGAACCTGTAGCAGCCCTTTAATCTAATCTTAAACTTACCAGGTGAGAACATGGCAGGTGCTCGGCCCCCCACTGCATCTTGTCTGCGTCGAGAGAAGTCTGCTATTTTCCAAATGAAAACTCCATCGTATGTGCAGAACTGCAGCTCCCGCAAAGACTGCTCGGATTCTGCTAACTGCAGGTCTCGCATGGTTAAAGTCCGTTCCAGCTGTCGCACCTTCAAGAGTCAACAAAAACAAATGAAAAACAGGGTTATGGGACTGCCAAACAGCAATGTAGCATTCGACATTTGATGCTAACATTTCAAGGATTCATCTACACCTACACAGGTGTCTATGTTTCAATGATATGTTATTGGAGTAGTTCAGTCACTAAATGAAAATGAAAACGATTAACTCCTAAGCAGCAATGGAGCTGTAGTAAAAAATTATGATATACTGACATATAATGAAATGACAAACATGAAATATAAGTAAACAATATAAGTAAACACTTTTTCTATTGCATCTTTCTGAAATTTCATGGGTGCCTCTTCCCCTTTTCTCACAGTTGACAACATTGGTGTTTTATTGGTGTTTATGGTTCTATGGTAACTGTTAAATGAGTAGTTTTGTCATTAAAGGAGTAATTTAGGTAAAATAATATAATAATAATTTTAAATATTTTAAAATAAAATGTTATTTAAAATTTTATTTTAAATAATAAAAAAAAAGTTAATCATTTGATTTAAATTTTTGGTTAAACTGCTCTTTTAACGCAATGATCAACTGATCAATTAGAAGAAAGTCCAGGATGGATCCCACTTCATATCCCGTGGGAATTAAGGATCATGGCAGAGACAGCGGAGGCTCTTCTGCTGGGGGAGGAAAAACACACATCCGTGTTTCACAAGTAACAGTCGAACGGAAACAAATCTTGCTAACAACTGTTTCGTAGTGAAGGTTTCTCCACTGGCAATCAAACACCTGACCTGAAAATGATAAACTGACTATTAACCTACCCAATAAAAAGGATAGTTTACCCCAAAATAAAAACACTGTCACTTACGCACTCCATGTTGTTCCAAACTTACATGACTTTTTTTCTTCCACAGAACATGTATAACGTAACATACCAGCACTATCAGAACAAATGTGCAAAAATTGTACCTTCAGTAATTATAAATTCAAATCTATCATATGGTTTCAGAAGTTGTATGGACCATCAATGTATAGTGCTTTCTGTCATTTTTGGAAATTGATAACATCTGTCCCCAGTTCACTTTCATTTATATGGAAAAGAATTCTTCAAATTTCTTCTTTTGTTATCCATGGAGAGAGAACAAACCATACAGGTTTGTAACGACATGAGGGTGAGTAAAAGGTGACAGACCATTTTTGTGTAAACTATCCTTTTGAAGTAAATGTTGCACCAGCCTGTTATAAAACAAGATTGTTCAATGCGTCATTATTTGGTTACCTGCAAGGTGAGAGCCTCGCATGACCTTCGGACACATAGCAGAGCATCAAAACCATCTCTGCTGTCCGAAAGAAAAAACAATCCTATAAATCCAACTTAGCGAGCTTTTTTTTTTTAATTCTGAACTATTTAAGTGTATAATTTCCTGCAAGGTGTGCGTAGTACCTTATTTGATAAATTCTCAATCTTTTCCTGGTCTAGCCGATGTTGCCGGGATAGTGCCTCCAGGGTGAGGGCTGAGCGTTCAACCTCTCTGTTCAACACACACACTATGTTCTCCAAAGCTGTGACTTTCTGCTGCACACCAGGACCGCCTCCTCTTCCTGCATTATGGGCAGCAGCATTAGGCCCCGCCAGAGGTGCATCTTCAGGTCCACGATACAATCCCAGCCCGGAATCTTCCTGCCACTCTCCAGCCCCCTCGGCTCGCAGGCGGACAGAGGACAGCACAGATAGCATAAGACGCAAATGCTCCATCACACTGGTCTGTTCATGCTCCTGCTGCTTACCATTGTCAACCTAAAAACATTAATACTTTATTAAAAAGGTTACATTAAATAAAAAGTAGTAATATGAAAGTGCTGTAATTTCTTTGTTGTTAAAATTCCTTATTTATGTTGAAAAATGTCATATGGTTATCAAATTTATTAAGGCAAGACGCCATAGGTGAACAGGGTACATATTTTAACTAATAGATATCATTATGCTTCCCCAGTTAATTAATCACAGTACATTAGGACATAAAATTTTGTATTACAAGGTTTCTGAAATTAAATGTTTAAATGTGCAAGTGAGGCATTATCTAATTAAAAATGTATTCATTTCCAAAATAGAAATCTGAACATTGTATAAAGCCAGATTCAAAATTCTTGTTTCATTTTGTTATATTAGGGTTAAAGGATTTTAAAGAAGATGGTTTTGGATAGATCTTTTTATCACTCCATAAATCAGATAATATTGTCAACAGCCAAAGGGGAAAAAATACCATGTTTTTAAAAATAAATGTTATACAAATCAGCTTAATTATATATGAATAAACCCCTCTGATAATAGATAGGAATGAACCTGCAACATTTGGTGTATGTATGTACTACTTTCTGGCTCACTGCATGAGAAAAAAACGGCCTTTACTGTAACTGAAATCTACAGACACAAATATAAATTGCAGTCTAAAAGAAGAAGCAAAATAGCCCAAAATCTCAAAATTGACAAGTGTATGAAAAAAAACAATGGTTTTGCCTGTAGTGTCTTGTCTTAAAAAAGGGTTAATAACAACGCACCCTAAAAATTAGCTCTGCCATCCCAGCATCCACCCAAACAACGGTGATCGCAAAGTCACAGTCTGCATTTTGATGTATAATGAATAGACTTTTTTGGTTTTCATGTATGAAGAGGAGTCACTTTTGGTAAACGTCCCTATCAGATGATAAATAATTATCTTCTGCAGTTGACTCACTTTTAAAGCGCATTTCTGATATGCAATAGTTTTGGTAAATGTCTGATATTATTTTTGGCAGAATTATATTATTAGATTGCAAGATGAGTTGTCTGATCAAATGTACTGTGTATCCACAGGTTGGAGTGGCAGTATAACTAATGGCAGGTTGGAAGAGGAAAACTCTTGTCCAGAGACAGGTAGGTGAGAATATAAATCACCATCTAATACACTAAATCAGCATCTAATACACTAAAGCAAACTTTTCATTTGAGTTGTGCTTTCTGGCAGGTGTAATGTTATCATATAAAATCTCATTCCAATCACTGTAATTTCAGGAGACAGAACTTGCATTAGCCAAATAATTTATGTCATTACGTTTATCTAGCACCTTCAACAACTTTTTAGCTCCATTTCCTGATTTACTGTGATCTCAACAATACTGTGAATTTATGATATTACATCAGTTACCGTCTGAAATGCATTTCCCTCAATGATTCACCAATCTTTGCATGTTCACGAATGTACTGCATACATTTTAATACAAAAATGTCTTAACCAAGAGTTTGGGACTTTTCTAACCCACACTCCAAACTATTTACATAGTTTCATTTTATTTTAAAGTCATGTGGGGAAAAGTGCAAACAGTCAGACCAGTGGAATCTTTTTGAGTCTCTAAGTCAGACAAAACAATCTGAAGACTTTTGAAAGTTATGAAGCATTTCAGAATGACTAAAGGCCCATTCACACCAAGACAATAACTATAACAATAACGATAAAGATGTCTCTAGTTTCAAAAATCATTCTAAATGTAAAAGAATAGCAGAGTCCACACCACAACTAGAGAAACAATATTGTTGGAATCAGTTTCACAATAATTTTTTCCAGCAGATGAATGATAAAACACTGACAGTCATTTAGAATCCATCCTATTTTAAAGAGATTTAGCATTTAACCCCTTAACGGTCACTGTCCCACTAGCAGGACACTTGGCGCTCTTTTTTTCCCCTATCTCATATTTTAGTAATTATCATAAATTAGGTCATCATTCGAAAGTATAAACACTCAAAATTCATCCTGTGAAAACAGTTTTGAAATTGGACATTGCATTACCACAAACCACAACTATACTTTAAATTGTTTTAGCGGGCTCCTCCCCCTAGTGCGCGATGTCATGTCGGAAAGGTCTGAGACTACAAGGTTTCATATTTGGCGACAGAATTGTGATAGAAAAGTATTCATTTGTTGCAAAAAATTCAATGGATTGTGGGTGTCACCTGGTGGCTATTTTTGGTATTATGCCTAAAAACAAATCTGATAGGAACTTCAATTTTTGTGATATCAACTTCAAATTTGGAACACAACTTGGTTAGACATTATGGCTTTGATTTTATAGCAATTTTAGAGTAAAAATTATTTTGTAAAATGTATATTGTATTAAATAAAAAATGTTTAATACAGTACATTTCCTTGACAGTAAACTTAACTAATCAACTCTGCTCTGAACAATGATTTACACAGAGCCCCATAAACTTTTTAGAACATGACTTAATGTAGTTGATTTTCTGTAGTTGATTGATTTTTGGAACTGTCATAGTATACATAGTACTGTGACAGCTACATTGAAAACTAGCTACAGTATGTTCTAATATGTTTGAGACTGTGCGTCTCTCTTGTAAAAGACCTTAGTGAATCAATAAATGCAAACTTGTTACATAAGCATGTAATTATTTTTTAAATCCGTGAGAAGTTTTCGTGAGAAGCACAAACCATATCCACCCTTCTATTTATCAGAATACACAAGGTCTATTCTGATACTAAATGCATTCATGAGAAACAAATACACACCACTGCCCTGCAGCCAATCTCACTGAACTGGCATGCTGACTTGGACTTTGCACAAGATTTGGTGTGCTCCTGAAACTGCAAAAAAATGGAGAAAAAAAAAAAAAGTCAGAGGAAAAAGTATTTTAAGAATGAAAATGAAATAAGGCATGTCTCTTCCTCTATTAAAACGGACATACTGTACATAGCAGATGTACTTTATGATGAAAATCAGAAACAATATAAGGCTGAGAACAGAGACGAACCTTCTCTCTGGGGATTTTCTTTTTACCACAGTCTTTGCATTGCATGGGAAATTTCTGACATATTTCATCATGGGCCTGAGACAGAAAAGAGTAGTGTAAGAGAGAGAATCAGTAAAGATGATAAAACAACTATTTTGCTCACCCTTTCTGCTATGTTGCTCAAACTGATGTTTTATACAATGCTTTTTAGATGAGTTTAAAAACAAAGAAAAAAAGTTCATTACACTTTGCCCTAATAGCAAGGTAGTAGTGGTAATTTAATACTGCAACACATTGAGTCTGTTGGCACAGCAAACATTAATAGTATAGTACAGAATGTACTGTACACAAACCACAGACCATCAGCAGTAAACTTGAGGATGGACCACTTCTAGGGTGCTTACCTTAATTTCCTTAAAGTTGAATGTGACCTTGCAGTATTTGCAGTTCAGGGTTCTGGCCTCGCATTCCCGCTCATTGTGGCGATCTTTCTCGCTTAGCAAGATGACTGCTTGGCAAGCTTCACATTTTACACGTTCAAAGTCACAACGACCTTCATGTTGACCCTAGTGAAGGAAAGAATTGTAAATGTCTAGCAGGACTGTTGAATGGCACAATACCATAGTTAGCTTGCTGTGTATGACTAACTGTCAACTCTTAAATTGTCATCCAAGTGCCTCATTTACAATTATCTTAGCATTGTTAACAGTTTTTTATATAGTAGCTGTTGTTCATGCCATTTATTCCCATTAGATTTGTATGCATTTCCTGTTTTCAGGTTAGTAAATGGTCACAAGACATTACTGGCTGAAAGTACATACTGACCTTGTGATTAAAACAAGACAGAACAAGTGTGTCTGCATTACCCAACAGAATTCCTGTTAATTTACAGTTTCAGAAATCCCTGAGATGTGCTTAAAGACATAATTCATAAAAAAATTGAAATTCTGTCATTGTTTACTCCCCTTTATGTTGTTCCAAACCAGCATAACTGACTTCCATGAAACAAAAAAAGATATTTTAATAATGTACTGGTCCCTCTTTTAAAATGTGGTCTGTTTCTGGTACAAAGTTAGCACATGGCTTCAGAAGACTTGGAATATGGAGTTCAAGTTGCATGAAAAAATCCTAAAAGCTTTAAAACCTAAAAGCTTCAGTCCCCATTCAAAATAACTGCACAGAAAAAAGCGATCAATATTATATATATATATATATATATATATATATATATATATATATATATATATATATATATATATATATATATATATATATATATATATATATATATTTTTTTTTTTATTTTTTTTTTTTTTTATACATTTCTTCTTTTGTTTTCCACTCGAATCTGTATGCAAGCCATTACAACCATTACAGGGAAACTATGTACATTTTTATAGTTTGTGCTTCACTACCTCTTCATATTTTTAGTTTCCCTTCTCAGTTGTCTAAGGTCAAACAATTTTCAGTTGTCAAAGGTCAAACAATTGTGCCACGGCTGTGTTGTGCAAATGTACTGCCTATTCAGTGAACATTATATACGATAATGCTAGAGTTAAGCAGAAAGGGTGTGGTAAATATCATGGCAGTTATATCTGTTACTCAGAAAAAGCAAACAAGAAGTATCAAGCTAGTTTGGTTTGGCCACTTTGTCAAACTACATACCAAAAAAATGTTTTGTTAGATGCAAATTGTGCAATTTAATGTTAATGTTCACAAAGTTAATGTGAAATGCTGTTCACAATATATTTTACTTCCATAATTTTCAGAGTATCAAAGATCAATAGACAATAAGGAACAATTAATTTAACATTGAAGTTTACACATTATTCAAAAGAAAATAAATTGTTTCTTGATCCAATTAATTCCAAGTGGATAAAAACCAATGGGTTGATAACAACAATTCTTGTCAATATCTGGGATATCTATTGTAAGAACATTTAGGGGAATTTCTTGCTTTATCACTTTAGTCACCATGTCTCCACGCAGATGAATTAACACTGACTCATCTGAGTGTCAGCTCTAATCAGGGTTAAGGTTACTTAGTCACTAAATAAGTCAAACGGAAAAATTCTATCAGACTGATACTTTTACCAGCTAAATGGAAGTAGAAAACAAAGACAAGGTTAAATTTGATTACTTTAACAAAGTTAAACTGATTTCAGGTCTTTAAAAATAAGACTGAAAGTCAGAATGTAAACTTGGCAAGCATTTTTGTTAGCAATCAAAATCTGTTATGGTTTCAGCCGTTTAAAAAAAAAAACTACACTGAACAAGATAAGGAGCTTTTGAAAACAACTAGCTTTTCATAGGTAATGCTGGTACTTTCCAGCAAGCTTTGGGACTTTCCACCCAACCCCCTCTTTCCTGCTGACTTTCAAACTTGCAGATGTGAGCAGGCGTTTTTTGTAAACAGACTAAATATTAGTAGAATATTAGTACTACTTGATTAGTTATTGTCAGGTTATTTGCTTAACTGCTGGGTTTGGCTTGAAATATGTTCAAAGTCACTGTGATGCAGCCTATCATAGTAGTTGGAATTTAGAAATGAAGAACATTCAATATGACAAGCCAGGTTAACTATGTTCTTACCTCATAGTCTTTTAGTGTACCAGACCAACTACAACCATCATTTGGGCATTTGGCAGGCAAGCTATCAATTTCCCTTCGTGCTGCATTATCAGGAAATGCCTATGGGGGAGTGAAACACCATGTATAGTAACTATTATATAGTTACCAGGAAGTAAAAACTATGATAGATTTCCAAGAGGTATAATTTAAGAAACATAGCTTACCACTGTAATATTGAGCATAGACATTGCCTCTTCAAATATACCCTCAGCACGACAGGCTTCGCAGGGTATGGGCCCTGAGCTAATGAAGAGGAAAGATGTTACTTTAATGGTGTAGCCTCAAAGGAGAACATGGGAAAAAGGCAATCAAACAATAAGCAGACTTTAAACCATTAATATATAGCCTTCTCTTTCCCCAGGCTATTTAAACAAAAAGAAAGAAGTGCTCTGATAATGGTAACATTGAAGTGAAAGCAGCATGTGTGCAGTAATAAACAGAAGTGAAGAATTTCTGAAGAAGGGTAGGCCGTAAGTGTTTTGCAAGAAAGGTTGTGTACCATTTCCTTAGAATCTTTAAAACAAAAATGGGAAAAAGAAATGGAGGATCAAATATCAGATGATGCTTGGCAGGAGGCAATCCAGAGAATACATTCTTGTCAGTCTTAGGCACACAATTGTTCAGTTTAAAATTGTACTTCATCTTAATTGGTCCAAGGACAGATTGGCTAAGATTAAAATTGATGTGGATCCTACATGTGACCGATGTAAACAAGCTCCTGCCACTTTATATCATATATTTTGGTCATGCCCTAAATTGCTAGAATACTGGGGTTTCGTTTTTGAGACATCTTCTAAAATGTTTGGCAAACCCATTGCTCTAACCATGCTGACAGCAATATTTGGAGTTGTTAGTAAATATTATAATCTAATCAGATTAAGAAGAATAGTCTGATGCTATTGCTTTCTGTTCACTTCTTGCCAAGAGGCTAATTTTGTGCAAATGGAAAGACTCATCACCTCCAACATACGGACACTGGATTAAAGATGTCATGTATAACATACAATTGGAAAAGCACAGATGCTCTATGAAAGGGTCAAATAGGAGATTCTCTACCACTTGGCAACCTTCTCTGACCTTTGTGGAGAACACTACTACAAAAGAATTGTTCTGAATGTACATGTTTATGTATTATTAATATTACTTTCCTCTTTTATTATTTTTTTTTAATGGTCTGACTGTTAGACGGGTTTAGGGTGGGGGTTCCTTTATTTTCTCTTCGGAAATTGGTGTGGTGTTCTGTTTTGTTATGAATATTTTTTTCTTTCAATAAAAAAAAAAAAACCTTGAATAAAAAAAAGAAATGCTGTGTAGCATTCAAGAATGTTTACCCATATTACATATCTTCTCTTTTTAGTAGTGCTGTACGAAATATCCTGCTTGTATCGCAATACCTCATTTTACTAGTACCGGTACTTTAAGAATGACAGCGTTTTAATAAGAGCCGTATTTCCTGAGTTGCATTGACATGCGACAGCAAAGCAATGTGTGTGCAGCACTCTGCTTCCTCTCCATACAGGCACACTGGCCGTGCCAAACTTTACACATATCGGTTCAGTAGTAGTATCAAGACATTTTAGTCAAGTAGCTATCGTACTATCGAAGTCATAATTTTGGTATCATGACAACACTATTTTTTTGGCCACATCCTATACTGGGGTGCATTTCCCATACAACGACGTAACACACTGCTCAACTGAAATTAACGAAATAGTCATGACTGTTTCTCGAAACCGTATTGTCACAAATTTATAATAACTTCTTTTAATTAATTTGGCATCTGCTGACTGATTATTTTGCTTTATTTCCAGATTTAATCATAGGCTCCTTCTTACTTACTAGTGTACATACACACATGAACACTCTTCCAAAACGGCGCTTTAAATCTCTTGAAAAACTAAAAGACATAAATGAAATTTGTATATATTCAAAATGAATGATATAGATTGTACTGAATGTCAGCTTGCTTATTTTGCTCCAGATAAGGATTTATTAAGGATTTAAGAAACGATGCTTCGAACCACAGGTCTGTCATTCCAACCACACAACTTTGCGATGCTGTTTGCAAATGTTCGTTGGAACTATGGTTTCGAGAAACACAAACTCATTGAACTATACTGATAACAACAGAACTTGTGACCATAGTTGGCCAACGATGCTTTTGGGAAATGCACGTCTGGCTGACATATTATAAAAGGCTTCAAGGGCTATATACAAACTGACATTTATCTGAGCCATAAGTAAACGAAAAGTTAAAGTTAAGTAAAGTAAAGTAAAGTAAATGTATCGGACTATAGTTGTCCACAGGCACAAGTAAAGTCAATTAAAGGGGAAAAACAAATGCATATATTTAATGCTAACATTTCTTGCAATTAAAAATGAGACTTTGAAAAACTTTTCTTGAAATTTAAAGACTTTTTTGTATTTTTGAAAAGGACAGTGAACATTCAAGATTCTAATATGTTAATACATTGATATCTGTCATTCAACTGAACAAGGCATGTCAACGAACTAAATACTGCTATTTGTGAACAAAATACAATGACTGCATGAAACGGGGGATGTTATATATGTTAAATGTATAACACAGTTTCCTTTCGCCGTTTCTTGAGTTTCTTTGTTGATCTGTAGACATTTTAATAACAGTTGTGTCAGCTGAACGACTCTTTGGAATGACACTTGGTCACCACCAACTGGTGTAATCATGCAACTTACAGAAAGTCACTGAATAATTCAGCGAAGAAATCCAATGTTTTTAGTGTCACTGGGATAGAACAAAATTCCCACTTCAACGAACACAAAATGAGTTCACAAAAATGGTAAGAGCTGGAGAAAACTGACAGGGATTTTCTTAGAAGACTGTGCCGGGCTGACTATGCATGCACAAACCAGCATTGCTCTTTGAAACCACAATCACCAGCACACAGACTTTGGACAAACTCCTGCCCGAAACATTACACATTCATCCTGGTATGAATGGAGACCACAGATTTTTGATGGCTCTTCCCTTCACCAGGATTCCTCACCTATACCTTAACCATATTCTTTAATATAGTGCGCTTCTGGGTTTATTTAAAATTATCTCATTGTCTGCGCCTCATCTGCTCCACTATAACTACTGCGGGCATCTGACACAATGGAAATATTTCGTAAATTTGCTCACATCACGTTCCACAAGAAGAAACTGGCTAAGCAACTTGTTACCAGGCCAAAAGATGATGCCGCATGAGATCATGTGTTATGAGTGAAAACCATGATGTTCACACCAGTGTACGTCTGTTTGGCAGCAGCACCACATCTTGTCTTCAATCAGCCAAAGATGACCTATATCGCACTGTGCATTAGTTGTATCTAGGGCTGTCATGATGCCTCAATAAAATTTGAGTGCTCAACTTAAAAAAAAAAAAAACCTTGATTGCAAATAACCCATGCCGATTAACACAACAGTTTTAATTATTTACATGCAGCTCCATTCACAGTAAATGTTGCTCCTCATGAACTCGGTCTCTGCATGTGCTGTTTGTTTGGGTTTCCAATAATGTGCATTTGGGAATGCATTTAAAGTTTGACCCGCTTTGTGTTTCATAAGTGTTGCACTGTTGTCATTTACATGCTTGGAGCATGTCTCGGCAGCTCAGTTAATAAACTTCATCTCTGCATATGCTATGAGTTTGGGTTGCTTGTAACATCCATCTGGGAACGCAATGTGTTCAATTTCACCAACACAGGGGAATACATCAACAGGTTTCTAAATATGCAAACTGTTGTTCATCACGATTTCAAAATAAAAGTTTAAACCTTACTTTGCATGTTTTGATGTCCACATGTTCTTGTTTAAGAAATTACATTGGCTGTAGCATTTTTATCATAAAGAAGTGGACAAATATTAAATATTAAGTAGACATTTGAATTAAATGTTGATGGACCAATATTAAACAATTTTGTTTATATTGTTGTTAAACGATTATGTTTATATTATATATAATGTATTTAAAGTGTTGTTGAATAAAAACAAATGATTACTTGCTTTTGATACTTTATTTGAAACAATTATTACTGCCTGATTGTTATTATATATGTGAATTAAGTCATTTTAAAGGCTATTTTTTTTTTACCACAAAAACAGTATCAGATTACTCGATTAATCGTCAAAGTAATCAACCAATTACTTGATTACCAAAATAACCGTTAGTGAAAGGCCGAGTTGTATCATATAAATACTTGTCCTAATAGGATTAACAACTAAACGTTGACAATAATTATAGCCAAATGACTGACACCCAGGTAAAGCTCACCAAAGACATATCCACAGAGAGAGTATATCCAGATGCAAGTAGAACCCTCTGGGTTAAGAGGCAAAAGAGTGGATCAACATCAAGCAAAGGGAGGGATAATTTTCCATCTAGCTACAGTGCAGAGGTAGATTAAAGAGGTTGGGAATGTCCATGGAGAGGTTGGCAATTAATGCAGAGCATGAGGCAGAGGCTTGCCCTGGGTACCTGGTGAGTTGTTTGAAACAGAACACACAGAAGCGATGTCCACACTGTGCTTGGAAAGGTTTCCTAAGAATCTCTTTGCATTGCTGGCATTGATATTTTGGTTCCATGGACACTGACAACACTTCTCGAGATATCCCAGGCAATGTGGAGTCCAATGAGGATGGTAAAGATGGACGTGCCATTGCCTTCCATTTACCCACAGTGCCAGCAGTGCTGATCATCTGTAAAAATGTAGAGCACAACTTATCAGAACAACAGAACAATTTTGTTTAAAGTCAACATGAAATTACATATAAAACTCATTTTACTTCAATTATATGAAATATTTTGTGAAATGTCAAACGAAGGAAAGAGAATGTAAATTTACAGTTGATTGAGGAGGATTACTCTGCGATTTCAGAGTAAGAGAAAATTATTTATTAGCCTAAATAATTTAGATGAAAGATTACAATGAAACTGATTAACTGTGTACAGTAAGATCAAGAAGGTGTATTGAGAAAGTAAATAGGCTCCCTTTTAATTTCACGTTGTCTGAATGAATGTAAGAAGATAATCGCATTAAAATCAAACAAGCACAAATTCTGGCATCATCAGTGTATATATCATATAAGCCCATCAGAATTTTGGCATGGACAAAAATGCAAAGAGACACTAAAAGAAAACTGGACAGGATATGCGTCATGGACTGTTCAACCATATGTAATCAACCTTCTGATGAGTAATAAAACAAACAAACAAATTTTAAAAAATCAAGTTACCATTACAGAGCAAAAATGAAGAGCACAAATGATTTTTCATGCATTTTCAGAAGAGTGCCTTATGTTTTGCAATTAGTCTCTTTTGCAGAGAGTTTTTGGCAAGTGTAGTACATAGATGTTTTTACATTGTACTTATATTTAAAATATATAGTTAAAGACACCTCATTTAAATTGTGACCAAGTTGTACATATAAAAGTATATGTATGCTTCTTATTTCCAGTTGTGTTACCAAGATGAGTACAGCTATCCAGATTTTTGAATGACAAATTTTAGTTAACACTTTTTAGTTTTATAATATACTGAAACTGAAGCTGGTTGACATTTTATTTAACACCCTATTTTCTTTGACAATTTCTTTTTGACAATTTCTTTAACGGCAAAAGTATAACGTTTTGCTGTAATTTTGAAGGTACACAAATTAAAAGAGGGCCTTTACAATTTTGAATGGGGCCTTACCCTTATCTGACGGAGTATTTTAAGTTTGAAAGGGATAGTTCACCCAAAAATGTAAATTCAGTCATTAATTACTCATCCTCATGTCGTTCCACAGCCATAATACTTTCGTTAATCTTCGGAACACAAATGAAGATCTTTTTGATGAAACCGGAGACCTTTCTGTCCCTCCGTTGACAGCTTCGCAACTACTACTTTTACACTTCAAAAAGTTCATAAAGAGATCATAAAACTAAGCAATATAAATTGAGTGGTTTAGTCAAAATGTTCTGAAGAGACACGATCGCTTTATATGATTAACAAATTGAATTTTGGCTTTTATTCACATATAAACATTCATTAATGCACACATCAGTTGTGGTAAATGGAAGCTCAAACATGTTTGCTTGACTTGCAGAAACCAATAAGGTTCATTCTCGTGTGTTATGCAGCACGTTTGCGCTTCCGGAAGAACCAATGAGGTTTGATTTCACGCAATAAGCAGGATCAGTTGAGCTTTTGTTTTCTGTTCACTGATCAATGTTTTAAAGTAAATAAAAGCCTAAATTAAATCTGTTTATCATATAAAGCGATCAAGCCTCTGCAGAAAATTTGGACTAAACCGTTTAAATTCATATAGACTAGTTTTATGATCTCTTTATGAACTTTTTGAAGCATCAAAGTGGTAGTTGAGTAGCTGTCCATGAAAAGTACAGAAAGCTCTTAGATTTCATCAAAAAGATCTTCAAGATCTTTAATTAACTAAAGTCTTACTGATTTGGAATGACATGAGGGTGTGTAAATGATGACAGAATTTTCTTTTTTGGGTGAACTAAGTTGTTAAGTATTTTAAGGAGTATTTCCACTGATTCAATCCAAGTGATTGCGTTGGAGCCTCACACGCACACACACATATCAGTTCTTCTCACATTGCTAACTTGACATTGTAGCGTCTTATGAGACAACTAAACAAAACAGAAAAAAAGTTATTTGGTTACTCAATTTAATTTGTTTTTTGGACAATATTTAGGCTGTGCCGGTCAGCGTGAGCATGCCTTGGTGTTATTCGGCGGTTAGACGGCGAATCCTGTGAGTCTTCCTCAGTAGAAATTGCGTTCCGGGGGAAATTGCGTCTCACTTTCGCAATCAAAGGGGCAGGGGCTCAAGCTTGAGCTGTAGCCTATTTTTAAAAAGTACATTTGCAAATGGGGACCATTTTTCACCGATAAAACAAGCACATTAATCTCACCCACATCAATTTTGGGTTTAATCAATGTTATAATTATAAGGGGGTCCTTGGAAAATATTCTATCCTACTGACTCAGGAAAAACAAAAAACAAAAAAAAATAACAAAAGAAAAACAAAAACAAAAAAACCCTGGTCTATATTAGACATTGATAGACATGTCTATCTGACAACGTACATGACAAGCTGCTTCTTCTTCGGGTTTTGCCTTGATACTTAACATTACTGCGAACACTGCCTACTAGTGGTCTGCATGCACATCGACGCGGACAACGACGCAGAAGTATAAATGAAAACAGACGCATAGCCTACGGCGTAGGTCTGACGCAGAAGTATAAATCAGCCTTCAGATGTAAACAACGCGCTGAATGAAAAAGTGCACGTTCACTCTCTGACAGCAGAGGGCGCTGATTAGGGTTGGGTATCCAGAACCGGTTCCAAATTTCAAAGAACCGGAGATTCGATTCTGTTTTTCGATTCCTAAATTTTTTCAGTCATTCTCGCATGGCGAACGGCAGTGAGCATTTTACAGTTGTATCTATCTGCTAGGACATGCGACAAAGACCTTATCTCATCACGCACGTGCGCAGTTCATTACAATCGGAACTGACTTTTGCTTCAACACTGCATTAATCTGAAGGAATGCACCGTGTTTAAGGGGCCGTTCACATGTCGCGTCTAAAAACGCATGGAAAGCGTGGCCGCGCCACTCCTCTTCTTGCGCTCCTGTGGCGTCTGTCGTTGCTATGCAACCATGAACTGCGCTCTCTAGGGTTGGGAACCGAGAACCTGTTCTCATCTGGAACCGGTAGTGATTTTTTTTTTTTTTAAAGAACCGGAAGATGAAGAAACGTGCAAGATTTCTAAGTTTCGGTTCCGAAAACGGTTCTGGTGTGATGGGTGGGCGAATTGCGGGGAGCGTATCCTTTAATAGAGACATCGCACATCATGAATATTATAGCAATGAATGCACTGAAAAGCCCTCGCGCTACTTATATACATCAGATTTCAATGCAGAGAGAGAGAAAGAGAGGTGCCCAAAGCTGCACGATTAATCTTTAAAAGATCGCGTTCTCGATTTTAACACCCACATGATCTAATTCCTAAATGACAACGATTCGCCGTGTATATTAAACATTTGACAAAAAAAAAAAAATCAAATCTGCGTTCGCGCTGCCGTTGATCTAAAGAGAGTTGTCATGTGTAGATATAAACAGCTTCACAAACAATCTTTTCAAACGCACAGTATCATAAACGCACACTATTTCTGTGTGACAAATAAGCCTATTCCAATTAAAGCAGAGGTATACAAAAGTTTATTATTCAGATAGAAACGCTGATGTTTATGTATAAATACCTTCTGAAAGTAACTGGACTTCAAATAACGAATGTATCGACTGCATTGTTACGCCACTAGGTGGCAACAAATTTACTGTTAAAAATGTGTCTATCACAGAGTAATTCTTTCAGAAACAAGTCTTTATGAATCTAACTTACAATAATATTCTTTCACCTGTCTGAATCTTACATGTGTGTTCAAGCATCTTATCTGATTTGTGGTAACACTTTACAATAAGGTTCATTTATGAACTAACATACATTTGTTACTGTATTTATTTGTTAATCTTTGTTAATGCTAGTAAATAGCGTTCATAGTTTGTTCATGTTACTTCACAGTGCATTAACTAATGTTAACAAATACAACTCTTGATTTCAATAATGTATTAGTAAATGTTGAAATTAACATTAACAAAGATTAATAAATGCTGTAGAAATGCAATTCATTATTAGTTCATGTTAATGTAGTTAACTTATGTTAACTAATGAACCTTATTGTAAAGTGTTAGTAAATTTGTTGAGATTAACAGTCTGTTAAATTAATTTTAGAATCGGAAGCGGAAAATTTCTCACGATTCGCAACCCTAGCGCTCTCCAAGATGATATATCAGCAAAGGATTAACTGATTTCTAGCCCTTGCATTAGCTTTACTACTAGATATATTTATGGAGATGAGAAATAAAATCCACCCTGTACAGCTATGAGCAGCTGTTCGGCTGAGCTTTCGATGTTGTTACGGAAAGGCCGAAGCTGATCGGTTGGTTCAACAGCTGTGCTACTGAACAGTATTTAAAATGCTTCTAACAGCCATTCAGTTTTTTGTATTCGCAATGCTGTTAATCACAGCACCAAATACTTAATACTTATGCTGCGTTCACGCCACCTCATATTACCAGAATCTTGAGATGAGATGACAACACGTGACGTTATATTTGGAGCTGTTCAAGTCCTCGGACTGGGAATTATGCGTTTCCACTATTAATGCCTAAATGAATCTACAGCGGCCAGGTGGTACAGGTGCATTCACGTCACCTCGTAATGGCCTAATATGCACGGTTACTTCCTGGTTGTCGTTAAGCCAGCTCGGGCATTTCCGGTGAACTGTTAGCAGTTCATTCTGTAGTCGCTGTACATCGACACAAAACCATCAATGGCTGACTTTTTAATGTTGTATTCATATTTTAATGCACTTATCACATTTACCTAATTTTCCAATAAACCAGTTTTATTGATTGCAATTGTACACGCATTTTTTCCCCCAACACTTCAAATGTTATTTTTAATGTGATGACCACAAAAATTATTTGTTCATCCTTCTGAGATTGTCCCCATTGTAAAACCGAAAGTTCCAAAATGTAGGAAATTCAACATTTGATAGAAAACACTTATATAAAAATAAGGACAGTCCAGTCCAAGGACGTGAACAGCTCCGAATATAACGTCACGTGTTATCATCTCAAGATTCCGGTAAATACGAGGTGGCATGAACGCAGCACAAGTACAGGTCTCTGCAGGACAGTAATGATCAGTGGGCGAGGCCATAAACAGAGGGGCGTTTTTGAGAGCGTTACCTGATTTGCCCACGTCAGAGTGTGGGTAGGGTTTAGGGGAGGGGTCGCGTGAAGGGGATAATTTTCATTGCATGATATATAAACACCCACCGGTTTGAAAACACCCACAATGGCAGAAACACCCACTTTTGTTCCGCAGAGACCTCATACTCCAGAAAACTCCCAACTTACAAACTGTAATTACAAGCTCTATGAGGACATGAACACTTTTTACAAGTTACAATCTCATAATTACAGGAATTACAAGGTGGATTAATAAGAGCAAATAAGTCTTGATAGACTACTTAATAGGCTATTTATTTTCAAACTTAAACATTTTTATATTTAAGTTGGCTTGAAAAAGCCAACTTACTGATCAACTAGCTTTATATTTCTTCTGAGCCAAATTGTAGACTGTATCTCCTCCTAGAGCTTTTAAGCTACAACCACCAAACTCGGCTCAGACCTTAAGACTGTTCTGACTTGAGTTGCTATCGCTGCATCCAAAATCGAATACTTCTCTACTATATAGTACGTGAAAAACAGTATGCGAATAGAGTGGTATCAAAGTCTCTTTAACACAAGTCATTACACTCGGTGGCTATCTTTGAAACGCCTCTTGGGCATGCAAGTGCAACTTCTATCTCTTTGAATGGGGAAACATTTAATTCTCCAAAGCTGTTTGCCAAGCTTTCGATTAAATTATACTCACATATTAAATTAAAACATACTCACAAACTCACACAATCACACACTCACATACTCACACTCACATACTCACACGTTTGTTTTTGTGAATTGTGGGGACATTCCATAGGCATAATGGTTTTTATACTGTACAAACCATATTTTCCATCGCCCTACACTACCCCTACACTTAAACCTACCCATCACAGGAAACTGTGCATATTTTTACTTTCTAAAAAAAACTTATTCTGTCTGATTTATAAGCCTTTTTAAAAATGGGGACATGGGGTAATGTCCTCATAAGTCACCCTCTCCTTGTAATACCTATGTCATACCCATGTCATTATACAAATTTGTGTCCTGAGATGTCACAAAAACACACACACATACTCACACACTCACTCACTCACACGCTTACTCACATGCTCACTCACTCACACACACACTCACTAGGGGTGGGACAAAATATTGATGTTTTAATGAATAAAATAAGATTAAATAGATAATAGTTAAATAGATTTCTCTGCTCAAAGCGTCACTACTTCAAGGCAGCGCTCAACACATGAATGAGTGGAAACGTGAACATAAGTAAACTAGCCTAAGAAAAAGAGTTTTTTAACAGGATGGCATACAGCGGTGTGAGTAAAATAGATGCCCCAGCCACGTTTAAGTTCAAGTTAAGTTCTTGACGCACTTTTGCCATTGATGTGACAAATATACATCTTTGACGTTCTTCACCGAGCGCTTAGATATACACAGGATAGATATGCACCTGGTCACTTCATGCATTTTCTCTGATTGGATAGCCATCCGATCGTGAAAAGAGCAAGTCTAAATGCCCTCCGAAATGCATTTGAGACGGATTTAAACATTAGGTCTTGGGGAACCACAATGGTGGCAAAAGCCCCTATTATTATACAATGCATATGTTGACTTTTTTTATTATTATTATTATTTAAAGAAGAAACCAAACCAATATATAGTTGACATATGAGGTTTAATGCTATAGAATTTTTTTTTTTAAATTGTGTTCTCATATTTTTTTTATTTTTATACAAAAATATGGCATGCAGTTGCTTCAAACAGTGGTATAAAGCTATTCAATACATAATTCAATGTAAATTGTGATAATCTTAATTAATAATCGCAATTACAATTTCAAGGGAATAATATGCAGCCCTAATTGTCACACTCACTCACACACTCATACTCACACACACTCACATCTATCTCATACCATCTAGCAACCACCCAGAACATCAGAGCAACACCACAGAATACCCTAGCAACTGCACAGCAACACCCTAGCAACCACCCAGAATACTTTAGCAACCATCTTGAGTACCCTAGCAACCACCCAGAATACCCTAGCAACCACATAGCAACACCCCAGCAACCATCCTGTGTACCCTAGCGACCACATAGCAACACTCTAGCAACCACTCTGAGTACCCTAACAACTGCATAGCAACACCTTAGCAACCACCCCAAATACCCTAGCAACCACATAGCAACACCTTTGCAACCACCCAGAGTACCTTAGCAACTGCATAGCAACACCCTAGCAACCACCCAGAATACCCTAGCAACTACATAGCAGCACCCTAGCAACCATCCTGAGTACTCTAGCAACCACATAGCAACACCTTAGCAACCACCCTTAGCAATATCCTAGCCACTGCTTAGCAACACCCTAGCAACTATCTATCTTTTAAACTACTAAACTAAAACTATTTCAAACTGAAAAGCTTTTAAAACTACTCCAAACTTTCTGGCTAGGCTTTTTCAAGCCAACTTAATGTTTGTCTACGAACTTTACTCATCTGGTTTAATCTGGACTACAACATGCCCTATAATGATTGAAAATGTTATGATTATTTGTTATTGTTCAGTAACACTTAGCGACATAAGGCTTCATTAGTTAACATGTCAATTCATTATTACCAAACTGACAATGGAAATTGTATTTGTGTCATCATTTGCAATTTGTTTATTTATTTTAGAATGTAGCCATTTATCTTATTTATTTATTTAATATGACTTACTACTGTTCTGATTTTTTTTTACCCAGACATTTAAAAAAAAAAAAACACACACATTTTAGAGATGTAATCGCACTCAGTTTTTACCAGTTACAATTTGCTTTTAGTCATTAACTTCAAACCTTCCATTTTAATCATTGTATTATCTGAAGCTGTTAAAGTAGGAAGTATGATCAGCTCCACATATCAACTGACAGACATTTTGCTTAACTTTAAACCGCCAACCTTATTCAGTTTAAATCATCTGACAAAAAAAATCCCGTGTTTGTCTCTAGTGTAGGCCTCAATTGTAGCCTGCGAGTGTTCACCTTGGTTTAAACAAAATATGTTGCTAAGTTGCAACTACTAATCCATTCAACGGTATTAATAATCAAAACCAACAAATTACACTGGTTATATTTATTAAGTGCCTTTATAGGTACCACAAAAACCATCTAAACCAAATTTTAAAAAACTGACCTAGCAGTTGAAAGCAATGTATCTAGACTGCTTCCTGACTCTCCGAGTGAGAGAGTAAAATGGCAACCGGCTTGAGCACTGTCCAACTACACTGTCGCGATTTCGGCACACTATACTCAACGTGAATATAGAATAAACTAAGAAAAAATGTAAAAGTTACTCACCAAAATACTACCAAATACTGTGGGGGAAAAAAACTAACCTTCAGTGTTCGTGTTGTGAACAAATAGCTGTGCCCTAATAAAGTCACGCCCATACGTGCGCGCAATTGCTTCGTTTCACAAGCAAGCAGACTGTAAAGTCCCTGCAAACCATGATGCGTGATCTTCCGGGTTCTATCCTTAATATTTTAAAAATCTCTCGAGGATATTATTGTCGACGTTCATATGGAGGTATTTTTTAAGTTTTTAGAGTTCAACTACGTCCATAGTTAAATGCAGTCTGTTAAATTACACGGTGTAATAGGGCAGCAAGCGTGTTTTATTGCAAAATGTCTGACCTTGCAAGTAGCTCACTGGCTAACCAGTACTGTGAAAGCGTTTAGATCAATAATATGCTGGTCAGTCTGTCATCCAGCACAACTTACTTGATCGTCTACAAAATGTACTGATGCAGTGTTTGGGGTTGCCTTTCATGTCAACAAGCGACAGCTTTAAACGGCATCGTACCGATTAAACTACACCAGTTGACCGCTAGCACCAAATAATTCATTTAATCTAACAAACCGCATATGCACGACCACGTCTGTCATGCTGTTTGATAGTTATCTTTTAAGACTATTCGCGCGATCGTCGCTTAGCTAAAGATGTTATTTTTCACGGTGATATAAACGCGTTGAGCGATCTGTGCTGGTCCGTTGGTCTACAAATATCTAAAAAGCAAATGTCTGATTTTTAATTTAATGTTTTAGTGTTTTTTAATGATTTCATTAAACTATTTTATTCGTGTATTTTTGTTAATCTCCTAATGACTTTGTTTCCTTGGTACTTGCTTCGGTTTACAGCAACGCCTGTCTCTATTGTTGTAGGTGGGTAAACGTCTATGATTAATGGGAGACCGTAACAAATTGTTGAGTTGCGTTTCCATGACTTTCCAAACTGTATGTGTCTTTTTTTTATGAGGAAAATAAAAGAAGATATTTTGAGAAAGGTCTGTTCCATGCAGAAGAAGTCACACCCAAACTTTTACCAACATTCTTCAAAATTAAATATCTTCTTTTGTGTTCTGCAGATGAAATGCATACAGGTGTGGAACAATGACGTAAAACAACACACGTGTAGTCTTATAATTGTACATTACAAAATGAAAATATTAAAAACTTTGCTAGATTTAGCATGTCATCACATGCGCCTGGAAAGGATCCATGAATTCTGTTGAGAAATTTATTTTGCCAAGTGTTCCAACACAACTTTGTAATTTGATCTACAAAAAAGTTAACACATTACCACCCTAATACAGAACGCATACCACAGACATCCATTTTTTTATATAAAGCTACCTGTAATCATACTACAGTTTACCTTTTCAAGAAAGCTTTGAATTATAAGAATTAAAAAAGTTCTCAAAGTGTTTTATTTACTATGCTGTGAGGGATTCATTTTTATCCAAAGTGTAGCTCAGTAAAACAGACTAGGCTGCATTTCCCAAAAGCATTGTAAGGCTAAGTATATCGTAGTGACAACTGGTGCCAGTGGTTTCTATGATCTACTTCGAGTTAGTGTTTTTGGGAAATGCTACTCAATTCAACTAGCAAATAGTCATACCTCACAACACCAATAAATCTGTGAATCATCAAAACAATTTTCTAAAAAATATATATATTTATACAGAAAACAATTTAATTTGACACTTTAATTACCTCTGATGTACTGACTCATTTTTATAGGTCATGCAAATTTTGGGATGCAATTTTTGTCAATGAAGATTTTGAGTTCCTAACTTTGATAAAGTCTCTATGGTGCCCTGTTGGCCTGTATAACCAGTACAAAATTCAAAAGGTATTTATTACTTACACTAGATAATGTTGCATAAACATTACACCTTTACTTCAAAAGTATTATACTGATTAATATTGAAATCAGACGTCTTGAGTAATACTGAAAAAAATTAAATTGCAGCAACCCCATTTGCCCTTCAGATGAGGCTCATGTTTATAACCGTAATCTTAGGGGGTAAACTCATTTAAAGTAATGTAATCATCTGGTTTTAGCCAGGTATCTGTCAAACAGAACACATCTATGTTATGATATGTGTGTGATTATATGATTTACAAACAGTGCTTTTCTAGAAAACGATCTAATATTCAGCAAATCGAGCGTTATCATTTTTATCTCTATTCTGTTTTTTTATTTGTTGAACATCAATTAAATGATTACCCTTAAATGGGTTCAGGAGTTTTTTGTATTTACTAGTTCGGGGAACAGACACAGTCTCTATATTACAATATCTGGGTGAAATAGTCTTTATATTTAGAATTATATGACTAATGTGAGATGCTTATGTGCTAACTTATATTTAAATGTGCAAATACTCATACATTAGTGCAACACTGGCAGTGTCTCACGGTCTACACATAACTTTGGAATCTTCAGCATCTTTTCTCTGAAACAAAGTGTAAATTTCTAGATGTTTATGTCGATATGCGTATGTGTTTTGGTTTTCTTTCATTTTACAGTAGATCCTTTAGTAATAAATCTGTAAACCAAGTCAAGTCACTTTTATTTATATAGCACTTTATACAATACTGATTGTTTCAAAGCATCTATACAGTGATAAACAGGAAAATAATGATCAGTGGTGCAAACAGAATTCAATTCTGCTGTAAAGCAGTGCTAAAAAAGACAATAGTGTCATTATTCAGCTGAAGTCAGTTCAGTGTTGATTCAACTCAGTTCAATAACTGTGTAAAGTTCTACAATTATTAAATGAGTTCAATTCAGCTATAAGCAGCTCTGCAGAAAACAGCGATGCCAAATCAGTAATATTACTGGATATTAAGTGTCCCCAACTAAGCAAGCCAAATGGTAACCGACCAACATCTTATTTTGAAGATTAGACAGATACCTTTTTTGTGTGTGTCAAGAAGACGTCTGGGTCATTATTTAACCAAAATCTAAAAATAAAATAAGAAATTATGTGGACCATTAAGATTTTTTTGTGCAGTGTCATTATTGTCCTGACAAGAAAAAAAAAAAAAAGAGATTATCATTATTGCATTACAGTAATTGGAAAGTAATGCAAATTATTGAGAACAATTAAAATCTTTTTTTTTTTTTAAGAAAAAAAAAAAGAAACATCCAGACACATTACAGTTATGACATTTGAAGGATATACTAATTGTTATGAAAATTATTTTACTATGTAAAAAAATTAATTGTCTTAAAACAGGCTTTATTTTCTTTCTACAAAATATATGTTTTTCCCCCTTCTTTTGATTTTTGTTTGAAATGTAATCTGTTACAACCTGTAACACTTTAGGGCATACAACGTACCCTCAGCAGCAAGTAGATTTCTGAGAAGTTCAAGCTTCATGTCAATGACAACAGTAAAGTTGCAGGCATGATAGTTAATGATAGGACTATGGATTTAGAGTACTTGAGTCTGTTAACTGTGATCACTGTCTCAGGATTTGCTCAACTTCAGAGTTATCACTCTTTCTCTCTCTCTTCTGTACTCAGTACTCACCGGACAGCAGTACACAAGCTCAGATTCGCAGCAGTACGATGGAAGGTTGTATCCAAGCCACATCCCAACAAGCTCTGTCCAAAAGGCTATTTTGGCTGTAGGTTCTGGAGTGGCTGCCCTAAAGAATCCCTACAGACATGGTGAGGCTGTAATAACACTGCATGATGTCAACCTATAGTGATGATTGCATATCAGGCTTCTTGATAACTCTTTCTGTAAAGAACAGCTAGTTAGTTTCTTTTTGGTAGGTGGAAAGTCCACAAGGTGGTTGTCTTGGTAGGTGGAAAGTCCACAAGTTTTTGGTGAAAAAGATACTTAATAACAAGAACAACACTTTGTCATTAATTTTCATTAATTTTTTTGGGTACCCTGAGTCTTGAACCAGAAATGCTACATTAATGTTAGCAGTTGACACACCACCAGACCCAGATGGAATCTGCAGACCTTTTTAAGGGAAAACCTGCAGAATCCATTCTGTGGAATGGATTTAAATATGGTAGAATGGGGAGACATTTTATTGGTACCTATACTGAACGTACATTCAAAGTGACAATATACAAATTTAATATACAAACACAAGAGATGGGTAATGTGTAGAACATTGTGTATGACGGATATTCCAATTCTGTGGAAATTTGCGAAGCTTTCTGTGGATAAACATATTGTTGGCAGTAAACATGCCATTTATGTAACCAAACATCACTACGCAACAGCCTGTAACAGGTTGAAAGGTGTTTTTTGTGCCAAAGATGGTTTTTCCTAATGTAATCCCCATGATTCAATACTTGCATGTATATTAACATATTTTACCAAAACAGATATGGTTGCAGTGCTCGGGGAAACCACAGGGCACCAGGCCCTGATCAAGTTAAGAGATCGGATGAAAAATGACTCTGAAGGTTGCACTATTCTTCTGTATGTTTCATTTGTTTTCTTTGACTACTGTTAAAACTGTTTATGGTACATTATCATTATCCATAACGGACATCAAATCTCCTTGGTAATCCATACTACTTTAATACTGTACCTTTATGTTCAAATTTTGTCTCTAGAAAGCGTCCAAGAATCCGCCTATCTACATTAGACCTCACTCAAATGTCAGCTTTGCCAGATGGGACTTTAGGAAGAGAGTATCTCCGTTTTTTAGAAGAAAATGTAAGACAAATGAAAAACACATTTTCATGTAACATTTGCGAATAGGCCAAATTAACCATTGTCATCTCACCTTTTTTCAGAGAGTCACCCCCGACTCCAGGGCTGATGTGAAGTTTGTTGACAATGAAGAGCTTGCGTATGTCATGCAACGATATCGTGAAGTCCACGACCTGTTGCATACCTTGCTTGGTATGCCCACCAATATGCTTGGTGAGAGAAAACATGTCCACTTTTACAGGTGTTTAGAGATTTGATCTATTGTATGCGTCCAGAACTATCCCTTAGAAGTTTTAGGTAAGTTCAGGTTTTAGGCTTTTGGTTTTGTGTAAATAAAATGCTGTATCGGAGCTGTTTTGCCACTGAGGCACTTGAGCTCCCTAGATCATCATCACTAAATTTTCTTTTTGTGATCTTTACCATCCATTAGCCATATTCCAGGCTGACAGCCAGTACACAGCACAAATGCTGGAAGCTTCAAATAATAGAATGAATTTTTAATCTTTTGAAAGATTTTCTTGTTATTCTTTACCCACAGGTGAGGTTGCTGTGAAATGGTTTGAAGCTGCACAGACTGGCCTGCCCATGTGTGTTCTTGGGGCAACGCTTGGACCCCTCCGATTGTCTGTCAGGTGAGTTCAATGTTCAGAGTTCATTACAAATTGTGTAGCTGTTTGGACAGCAACTGTACATGTTGTCAATTATTAATATTAATAAAAGTAATAATTATTAATATAAGTGCTTTAACAAAAATACAAGTTTCACATATCTTATTGTACCAAATTTTAGTGCTCTATGTGCAGTCACTGATCAATGTTTATATGTAAATAAAATCCTAAATTAAATTTATTCACCATATAAAGCTTTTACATCTTTTCATAAAACTTGGATTAAACCACTTGATTCATAAGGATTTGTTTTGCGATCTTTTGATGAACATCTGAAGACCAGAGTTATGGGTAAATAGACTTTTAATGGAGGGACAGAAATCTCTTAAGGCCCCCATATACTTAAAACCAAGTTCTTTTTCGTTCTTCGTTTAGGAGTAAAACGAAGCTCGAAATGCGTGACCAGCGATATACTGTAATCGAACATCTGACACCGCCCACACTGCTGGGAGCGACAGTTAGATGAATATGTAAATACGTGCTGTACACTTTCTTCTCAGTAATAAAATAAACACAACAAAAATTAAAAAAACTGCAAGCATTTTTATAGAAAGCATAAGAAAAGCGTCTGATCATAACAACATTGGTATGTTAGCACGAGCTCTGCAAATTAGCACTCCAGTCATGTTTATTTTTTTAGCACTTCATTCAATAGATGGCTTAAAAGCAAGCAGCTTTACAGTATCAAACATGAAAAACAGTGTCAGTGCCTCATTTCATCAGAAGCACAACTTCATTTTGTACTATAAAGCTGCTATCCAGTGTGTTCATGTTTTCACCCACGGAGATCTTACCTCAACAAACTCTACAGACGAAATGAGTCAGAGAACAGTTCCACATGAATGAAGGCAGAGCCTCGGCGCACACCTCCTATTACGTTATCGTCACGGACCAATGGTAGTACGAAGGTGTTTTGCAGCTGGAGCGAACTTTTCCTCAAAGTTCACTTTGGTAAGCCATTTCGAACTTCCAAAAAAAACACAAAACAAACTTCGCTTTGGCCTGATTTTGTTCGAAATGACGTTACATCAGTTCGTTCTTCGATTTCGTTTTAAGTATATCGGGGCCTTTAGATTTCATTAAAAATATATTAATTTGTGTTCTAAAGATAAACCAAAGTCTTAAGGGTTTGGAACGACATGAGGGTGAGTAATTGATGACAGAATTTTTTTTTTAGGTAAACTAACTCTAAGTTGTAATAAAACAGCAAAATTTCTTTATGTAGATGTACAACCAATAACAAATTAAAATCAGATAAATTTATTCAAATAGCACAGTGATCATTTGGATTGATTTTGAAGTGCTGAAGTGTTTTCTGTCATATTATTCATTGAAAGGTTGTAAAAGGTTGTTGTAAAATAACCGGAATACAGTAAATCTGCTGAAATTTTCCGTGATTACAACCAACATTTGTCCTCGCTGAGTATTTCCCATTCTTATGTCCATGTGTCATTACGGTTTAGTTCATGTTTCATTATGGTCATTTTGAAAGGTTTCATTATGATGATGTCCTAGCACTTTACTGGCTTTGATGTCACCACAAGGAAATTACATATATCCTACTGTTAATTTTCTGCTTCCTCCTAATGCAGGAAATTCTGTCTGTAAACCAATTTAGAAGATTACTTTTCTAAAGACCCTTAGAAAGATATTTCTGTATCTGGGCAATTGATTATGATGGTTATTTTAGTACATGAATTAGATTTTAATTAGATTTTAAGGTATCATTGCATTTGTCTAAAAGGTAAAGTCCCATGGAAATATTTAATGTTTGGCATGAAAATATATGGGGATGATCCTCTCAAGAGTATATCAAGAACTTTCATTCATATTTCACAATCATATTTCACTTATAAGCACATTTACTGTAATGCAAGAAATGTTTAAATTTTTATAGTATTTGTTGTATTGCCTTTAACTTGTTTTAATAAAAAAGCATGTTACAGTAATGAGTAAATGTGTCAAATTTGATATTTTTTGGAGTCAGTCGTCTACAGTTGCTGGTTCAGTCTCTGGGACCTTGGGCTCTGCGCAGTGGCAGTCGTGCCCGATGTGTTCTGAGCATCTTCTATGAACGGCGCTGGGAGCAGAACCTCGATGAACTCAGACACCAGCTGAACATTGAGCCACCCCCTGTCAATCTGTTCCCATCCAGCAAGAATACTTCTTCAAACTCATAGTACGGTAACCTGTCTAACTGAAAAAACTGATGGAAATTTGAGCTTGTAGAAGAGCCCCACAAGGAACCTATACATCCCATTGTTAACAACGATCACCTTTCTTTTCCTTCTTCCTCCTACTAAGGGAAATGATACCTAAAAATAAATGTCACGTAATGAGAAAATACTATGGCATGCATAATGAATTAATTAGATCATTCAGGAAGAAGATTAAGGAAGTTATTATGTTTAATACCGATGTTTAATACATTTTTGTAAACATCTATTTGTTATAGGGTATTAATACAAACCCCATTTCCAGAAAAGTTGGGACATTTTGTAAAATGAAATGAAAGACACAATCTGTGATTTGTTAATTCTCTTGAACCTTTTTTTAACTGACAAAGTACAAAGAAAAGATTTCCAATGTTTTCGCTGACCAACATCATTAGGGCCCGAGCACCAATGGTGTCAGAATCAATTTTTCTTCTTCTTCTTCTCCAAAATGAATCGCATTTTTGAGGGCCTAAACGTGGTGGCCTGAAATTTTCCTGATTATTGTTGTAACTCGGGCATACAATGTCCCATCTGCCCCAAACATCACATGTTTTATTAGAGTCATGGCCTGAAGAGATCTATATGGCAATATTCAGTAACAGTCATAGCGCCACCTGCTGGCAACAGGAAATGCCATGCTTTGCACTGTAATTCACTCCCAGAAACACATTTAAATATGCCATGAAGTACCAAACATGCTAGAAACACGTTAAATCATGTAACACTTGGCTAAGTGCTAAAGTATGCGATTAACACCACGAAAAAAGGAAGTTGTTGTAACTCAGGCATACAATGTCCCATCTGCCCCAGACTTCACATGTTTGATAAGAGTCCTGGCCTGAAGACATCTACATGACAATATTCAGTAATATTCAACGTGCCACCTGTTGGCAGCAAGAAGTGTGGCACGTCGAAATGACTTTGCCATATTTCTCCTTTATTTACACGCTTACATGCCTGTTGCCCACTATTCACTGTTTTCCTAAGTCTACTGGGTGGCGGTGGCCCCAGGTGCGAGGGCCCTTTCATTGCTGCTTGCAGCTTTAATTGTATTTTGTAAATATAAACAAATTTTGATGGCTGCAGCACACTCCAAATAAGTTAGGACTGAGGCAAAATAAAAGTGAAAAGATTATATAATAAACTTTTTTTTTAAACAGTCCACAATTAGCAGATGAATTGGTAATAGGTGAGGGTATCATGTTTGGGTGTAAAAGAGCTTCTCAGTCTTTGGAAGCAAAGATGAGTCATGGCACACCACTTTGTGCCAAATGTCATGAGAGAATTGTCAAACAATTCAAAAATCACATTTCTCAATGCAAGATTGCAAAGAATTTATGTCTTTCACCATCTACCATGCATAATACTGTAAAAAGATTAAGGGAATCCAGTGAAATCTTAGTCTGTGTAGGGCAAGGCAGGAGACATGGGTGGCTTGCATACGTGTGAAGGAATCATTGACGTGTAGGCGTATATTGGGATTGTACAGAGACATATACTGCTATCAAGATGATGTCTTTCCTGGGAAGCAAGACAATGCCAGGCCTCATTCTGCACGTGCTACAACAGAGTGGTTTAGACACTTTGCAGCGTAGAATGGACGTGCCTAACTGTCTGCCTGCAGTCCAGATCTGTCTCTTATAGAAAATGTATGGCTTATCATGAAAAGGAGAATCGGACAACGATGACCAGACTGTTGAGTATCAGGCAAGGTTGGGTAAAAATTCCACAATTCCCACAATTAGTATCCTCAATTCCCAAATGTTTAAAAATTATAATTAAAAGGAAAGGTGATGTGTCACAGTGAAAAACATGCCTTTGCTTTGTCCCAACTTTTTTGGAGTGTGTTGCAGCCATCAAAATCAAAATGTGTTTATACTTACAAAATACAATCAAGTTGTTAAGTGAAAACAGTGTTCATATTATTTTACTCTCGTTAATTTATCCATATTCTTCTGAGTTTTATTTTGCATCCATTTCAAATGTGCTGCAGCATGAGTGGAGTCTGTTCTCAGATTGTGAACCAGATGAAAAAGAATATTGTCCTCTGCTTCCCTCTAGTGTTTTAATCTGAAGGTGCCTGCTGAGCAGTGTTTGGTAAAATAGTTATTTATCTGCTGCAAAGCTGGAATATTTAATTTGGTTTTTTATGATGTAGTCATAAAGTTCCTGGAATGTGGCAGAGACCTGCAGTATTTGTGCTGGGAATTTCAAGACACTTTTTTACTAATGATGGCACAATAGAAAATGTAAATATTACATTGAAATTACATAATAGCTTACTATATGCATTGTGTATACATTGTTAAACAACAAAAGTGGGCAAAAAAAAGTGATTTTCGTTAATTTTTGTATTATTTATTTGTTTATTAATTTATTTTGCACTTTGCCTGTTTACAAAAAAAAAATTGTTCCCCAATGGTCTGAAATTGGCTGTACATGCTTTTTCTTTTTTCTTTTCATGTGTTTCCCTTCCTGTGTATTTTCTTAAATGCCCATTTTATACACAGCAGAATTGTTTTTTGAATATGGTTGTAAACAGACTTAAAACATTTCACCTTGCCTTTATGAGCTTCAATACCCTTGTGCCAATTCATTATTCCGTGTATTCTCTATATACCGTGTCTCCTGAAGGGTTGTGGGAGTGCTGGAGCTTATCCTGGCATCTCGAACCAAAGGCAGGAAAACATCCAGTGGAAGGGTGGCCAGTGCATCACAGGACTTTCTACACCATGTGTTTTTATTGTCTTCGGAAAATACATTTGTTAGACTTTGGCTGTTGAGTTCCAAAACTGACAACAACAAAAAAGTATCATGGACCATACAACTCATGCACAATATATGTGTTCTGAAGACATGCAGCACTTCTGTGTTGTTATTTGACGAAAATCTTCTCTACTGTAGCTGAACAGTCATACTGGAGTGCGTTTCCCAGTAGCATCGTTAGCCAACTAACATCGCAAGTTCCGTCGTTACTAACATACTTCAACGATTTGGTGTTTCCCGAAACCATAGTTCAAACGAACATTCGCAAACTTGTGTGGCTGGAACGACAGCTCTCGAGCTGTAGTTAGAAGCATAGTTTCTTGTTTTTATGACATGTGGACTTAATAAATCGTTTGAGCAAAATAAGTAAGCTGACACTAAGTACAATGTATATCTTTTATTTCGAATATATACAAATGTCATTTATATATTTTAGTTTGTCAAGAGATTTCAAGCACCGTTTTTGAAGAGTGCGCATGTGCGTACGTACTCTAGTACGTAAGAACAAGCATTTGATTTAATCTGGAAATATAGAAAAATAACTGAGGAAAATGAGAATTAGTCCTCTAATGCCATGTCCGTAATTTATAGCAAAAAAATCTAGCATTAATTCGATCTCAAACGGATTCATTTAAAGAAGTTATACTCACCACCTGCGTGACGTCATTCACCAACGTGGTTGAACAACAGGTTTGCAACAATACGGTTTCGGTAGTGAAGCAGAGAGTTACATCGCTGTTCGGGAAACGCACCCCTGGTTTGGAATGGAGTAGCGTACATTTACACTTTTTACATGAAAAAGAATTAAGATTTAAAAATTCCTGAAAAGTTGTAGACTACTCATTTAACATTCCATTCCGTATCATTTTAAACAATTCTATAACTTTATTTAAAGTTGTTTATGCAATTATGGATGTAACTGATTGAACACTCAACGTATAAAATTAGCCTACCACTTGCAGCTTTCGAATAGAGAAATATATTAAGACTATGATAACGGCAAATTATTGGAGTGTTTTTCCTTTTCTACAGGGAGAAATTCTGGAGACATTGTAATCAGAGATCAAGTGTTTAAATGTTTAAGACAGTGATAAGAAGTATACAGAAAAGTATATAAAATACATTACTGTGTTGATTTGAAATCATGTAATTCCTTTACCGTAGTGTCTGTTTACACCAAGTGCAAATAGACACTCCACCTAACTCTGACTCTGCCCACTATTATCGGATTGAGAAAATTACAGAAGAAATCCCACTGACAACAGTATCAGTGGTGTGATGAGTAAGATGGGTGTCTTTTTCTTTTGATGTGACGCACCCTAGTTTGAATCCAGCTTTTTTCCAAACTCATTCTCCCTTTTCTCATCGCATATCAGCTCGGAGTAGCATTTATTTTAAATGAATTAATAAAGTTTTTAAGAGGTAGGGTTAGGAGTAGGTAGAGAAGGAGCACAATCCATTTATGATTTTAATAAATATAATCATATACACTGAATATGTTGTATCTGCCACTATTTGCACCAAGCATAAATAGCATCTAACAGCTATTCACACTTAGTGCAAAGAAAATACTTATATTTTCACTTAAATAGCATTTAACACTGTTTGCACTTAGTGCAAATAGCCACTGCCTTTTTTTATTTTCATTTAGGAAAACAAAGCTATATCTTAATCATATTTACATTGGCTTTAGTGATCAAGTTGTTTATAAATACATTTTATAAACAGACCACTAAATGAGATATTGGTGAAAATTTAAATTTAAAAAGAAAAAATATATATATAGTCTATACATATGCACATACTGGATGTCACCACTTTTAGTGTGCTTTGTGCCAAAAATATTTTTCTCTTTTTCAATAATATGGGACAGTAAGAAGAGTTTGTATAACTGTAACTATACAGGCCACACCCTTTTGACCAAAAATATGAGATGTTTAAGTGAGTGAGTGACAGAGAAGAAGAAAAAAGAGGGATAAAATGACAAAAAAAATGTTACAAAGGCTACTGCAGCATGTTTGTGCTATTGCAGTACCTAAATATTGCAATAATTTGAAAAATAGAAAAATAATTAAATGAATCTAAAACACTGAATGACCAGAATAGTTTTCACAGTCCACATTTTATTGCATGAATACATAACATATACATTATCAGATGACAGGTCAGAACAGAGTTTCCTGCTCAACATTTCCCTGCTCTCCTGTGACATTAGAGACTCATGTGGTCACATGAAAGCTCAATATCAGCCATGTTGTGTACTGTTTTAGACAAATGTAAGTTTTACATAAAAGGCAGATAATAAATACACATAGTCAACAATAATTGCACTAATTTTAACACAAACAAATGAAAAGAGATAGAGAATTCATATTAAAATTAAGTACAAGTCAATAACTTAACAGGCATAAATATAAAAATATTTCAATTACACACTTTTAAACAGGTTGGCAAAATCAAGGAATTGCTGATTAGCTTCTGATTAGGCAAATTAGTTTCTGTATAATTAAACAATGTTGTTGACATTAACACTTTCACTTCTTAATGCATATATCGGTCTTCAATGGCACAGATAATGTAAAACATTTTTTAAAAATATTGTTGGTTCAAATGACATTGCATAACATTACATCTACCATTCCTTTAAGATCTCGAGATCTACAGAACCTTCATTAACATTCTTCCGGTGTTCAGTGCACTATAGAGATGCTTTGATCAGCCACAGCACAGGCAGCCAGCAGCGGCTCGCTGAAAGCATGTCTGACTACATGCAGCACAGACATAGATTCAGGATCATAGAACAGCAGGGTCTGACTGGACCAATCCAACAGCAGTCCCACTTTCCTGAGCTTCTTAGCCATTGCAATAGCCACACTGCATCCAGCATGACAGAAAGACATGTCTCCATCATAATGGGAGAGCACCCACGATTTTGAGTTGTAGCCCAGCCGTGCACCATTGCCGGACCCCTTGCGTTCTATGCTGGCATAGCATACACCCACTTTGAAGGCAGCACTCGTGCCCACGTCAAGTACCCAGCTCTGAGTACCAGAGGACATGGGAGGGGAGCAGAGGGCATTAGGCCAGCTGTCAAAGCGCGCCGGATCATAGGGGGGTAACTGACGCTGACGTTTGGCCAGGAAAGTTAAGGTGCGCTGATCGTTGGAGAGGGAGAGAAGAGGACTGACCGTTTGATTTTCAAAGTGTAACATAGTTGAACTGTGGGCTAAAGAAAAGAAGGATATGTTAAGATGTTCAGAGTAAGAAAATGAGAAGTTGAATGTAAGGGATTTAGAATTAGAGATTTGAAGTAGAATCTAAATGTGCCAATGCCTCAAAATATTACAGTACACTTGATTTTACCTATATTTTATCATATCACGTTATCAATATGTAAGCAGGGTGCATGCTCATTTTTTTAGGAAGGGGGTCATCGTATTTTGGTGATCATGGAAATGCGATATGAATCTGTCTTATGTAAATGTAAATAGAAGTACACTTACCAGGCGGCCCAAGCAGCAATGCACTGGCCCATAAACCCACCATCAGTTTACTGTCACTGCAGCCTCTGTTCAAACTCAGTTGCTCTGTGTCTCTAGGTTCACCAACACCCTCCGCATCCTCAATCCTGCACAGTCATGTACATGATCAATGATCATATCCAGCCTATCTCATTTTGTGTATTTACTTATTAATTTATGTGGACTAATTGTTGTGTTTATTGCAAACTGAAATTACCTGTCATTAATTTCCTCGTCAGAGCTCTAAAAATATAAACAAAAATATAACAAAAATACAAGAATCAGTGGATTATTTCACACAAATGTAATTTATATAAATATGTATGTTTCATCAATTGATTATTAACATCTAAACATATTAGTTTTCAGAAAAACAATTAACTGAAACTGAAAAAAAGTAAACTAATTTAGGAGTGTTGAGTACTTTACTACTAGATTTTAAGTATTATTTTGGGGAATCAGTAATTTACTCTGGTGTACTATTAAAGCTATACTTGAAAAATACTTGTACTCAGCTACATTTAAAATATATATATATATATATATATATATATATTTACTCTATTTATAACTTCTCAAATGTCAATAATCTGCTGATGAATTTGATGTGCAACCCTATGCTGTCAGGACAAATTACCTTTAATTTGATTGATTTGTTTTCCTTAATAAATTTGAAAATTGAAGCATTGGGAAAATTGTGATTAAACAGGTACTTTAACGAAATCAGCTCTTCTGGGGTAAATTTCATCAGGAAATGTCCAGGTCATATTTCATCAAAAATCAAAAGGAAAAAAGAAATAGCATTAAATACATAGAAAATACTGCAAATATGATCAGTTTTGCTTTATGTTTATATATTTTGAGTAATGTTGACTTATGTTGAATGCGCAAGTACAATAATTAATTCAATAACTTCTTTTCTAACTAATTCAAATCTCCTTACTGGCTCCATATGTAAGCAAGATGATCATAAATATTGTGTGAATACATAAAGTGAAGGAAGCATGAATTGAGATTTGGATTGTAATAATATTGTGATATATATCTTGCCCAAAATTCTCATTGCTGTTAGGCAATATATATATATATATATATATATATATATATATATACACAGTGGGTACAGAAAGTATTTAGACCCCCTTAAATTTTTCACTCTTTGTTATATTGCAGCCATTTGCTAAAATCATTTAAGTTCATTTTTTTTCCTCATTAATGTACACAGCACCCCATATTGACAGAAAAACACAGAATTGTTGACATTTTTGCAGATTTATTAAAAAAAGAAAAACTAAAAATATCACATGGTCCTAAGTATTCAGACCCTTTGCTCAGTATTTAGTAGAATCACCCTTATGATCTAATACAGCCATGAGTCTTTTTGGGAAAGATGCAACAAGTGTTTCACACCTTGATTTGGGGATCCTCTGCCATTTCTCCCTGCAGACCCTCTCCAGTTCTGTCAGGTTGGATGGTAAACGTTGGTGGACAGCCATTTTTAGGTCTCTCCAGAGATGCTCAGTTGGATTTAAGTCAGGGCTCTGGCTGGGCCATTCAAGAACAGTCACGGAGTTGTTGTGAAGCCACTCCTTCGTTATTTTAGCTGTGTGCTTAGGGTCATTGTCTTGTTGGAAGGTAAACCTTCGGCCCAGTCTGAGGTCCTGAGCACTTTGGAGGTTCTCGTCCAGGATATCCCTGTACTTGGCCGCATTCATCTTTCCCTCGATTGCAACCAGTCGTCCTGTCCCCGCAGCTGAAAAACACCCCCACAGCATGATGCTGCCACCACCATGTTTCACTGTTGGGACTGTATTGGACAGGTGATGAGCAGTGCCTGGTTTTCTCCACACATACCGCTTAGAATTAAGGCCAAAAAGTTCTATCTTGGTCTCATCAGACCAGAGAATCTTATTTCTCAGCATCTTGGAGTCCTTCAAGTGTTTTTTAGCAAACTCCACGCAGGCTTTCATGTGTCTTGCACTGAGGAGAGGCTTCCGTCGGACCAGTCTGCCATAAAGCCCCGACTGGTGGAGGGCTGCAGTGATGGTTGACTTTCTACAACTTTCTCCCATCTCCCGACTGCATCTCTGGAGCTCAGCCACAGTGATCTTTGGGTTCTTCTTTACCTCTCACCAAGGCTCTTCTCCCCCGATAGCTCAGTTTGGCCGGATGGCCAGCTCTAGGAAGTGTTCTGGTCATCCCAAATGTCTTCCATTTAAGGATTATGGAGACCACTGTGCTCTTAGGAACCTTAAGTGTAGCAGAAATTTTTTTGTAACCCTGGCCAGATCTGTGCCTTGCCACAATTCTGTCTCTGAGCTCTTCAGGCAGTTCCTTTGACCTCATGATTCTCATTTGCTCTGACATGCACTGTGATCTGTAATGTCTTATATAGACAGGTGTGTGGCTTTCCTAATCAAGTCCAATCAGTATAATCAAACACAGCTGGACTCAAATGAAGGTATAGAACCATCTCAAGGATGATCAGAAGAAATGGACAGCACCTGAGTTAAATATATGAGCGTCACAGCAAAGGGTCTGAATACTTAGGACCATGTGATATTTCAGTTTTTCTTTTTTAATAAATCTGCAAAAATGTCAAATCTCATGACAAAAACATCTTTTGATTTCATCAATCAGTTTACTTTTTAATTTCTAATTCTTTAGTATGATGTCTTCTTTGACAAAGTATCTATACTTTACATTTTCATAATTTATCTGCACTTTTAATACCCCTGACATTCACTTACCACAAGAATGGCATCCGTTGAGTTTGTGAGTGAGTGCACCAGGCTGGTGCGTGTGTGTGCGAGTTTCTCCAGAGTGTGAGTCCAGTGTGCTCTCTGGGTGAGGAGGCACTGCTCCACTCGCTCTTCTTCTCTCTGTATGGCCTCTAGGAGACGCTGCTCCTCCTCCTCGAGAGCCTCACGCACCACTTTCACCTGAGCCAAGACTCGTTCTCTCGCACTGTTTGCATCTATCTATTAATTAAATGACACAAGAGGCAATTACTATAACATATTACACTGTTATAACTACAGCTCATCTGAACACCAGGGACATTAAAAATCATTTGAAATCATACAGTACAATACAGTTGCCATGACCAAAAATATAGTACTATCACAGTACATTGTCCAATTATGTTCGATAACATAATATTAACATGGTACATGGATGCATTGTGTGAGTTTTGCTGACTTAATTTATGTAATGCTCTCTCTCTTTCTCTCTCTGCATGTTTGGAACTAGTGAATTTTTCAGGTACCTGTACAGCTTTCTCTCTTGCTGTAAGTGTACGGTCAATGAATCGTTCAATCCGCAGGGCTTGCAGCTGCATTTTTTCACAGACATCCACCAGCTGATTCTATTTAATACAAAGAAGAAAAATTATTCCAAGATCACGTAAGAGACATTAAACCAGCAATTGAATGGTATGCAGTGGCAGGAATGTGGATATGATCTGAATTTCTCTGTTGAAAAGGGGGTGTTTAAAAGCAGGAAATGTTTCACCACACAGGCAAGAATTTTCAAATCTACTGGCCCTCAAAATATTTGGAAGCTTACAAATGTGTGAACTTTATTTCAGCTTCTTTCTGTGCATTATTTGGTTGAAAATATTTAGGCTATATAAAATTATTTTGCATTTTATACAAAATTATATTTTGTTATCTAACGAGTTCAAATACGTTTTCTGGCCACTCTATAACACAAGTGAGTCCAGTGTTGATGTGAGTCCTCTGGTTTTTTATTAATGCAAAAAATAGAAAGCACAGCATTGAAATACATATTCAGTATTTAGTCAATAATTAATATAACATCATAGTTCTTAAGAAATTAGTTATTCATCTTTTTATTTATTAAAGTTTTTTACGGTATGGGAAACCTCAGCGAGAAAGAGTAAGTAAATAAACAATTTGCAATGCAAAAACACAAAACAAACAAAGAAAAGAAGAAAAAAAACAGTAAGTTCAACAGAATGGTTACTGCTGTATATATATATATATTTTTTAGGGAAATGTTAAAAAAAATTTATATAAGGGTATAAATAACAAATTAAATTCTCCCAAATCGAACATATATTTACTCAATTTTACTATATTACAATTTTACAATATTACTCAATTTTATTGAGCCTTCAGTACTGACATAATGAAACTGACCACGACCTCTCCATGTGAAGATACACAAAGAAACTCTCTTACATGATTATTCGAACAGTAGAGATATATTTTAAGGGAAGACCGAATGTATTATGCTAATGAATTATTTTGTCAATGTTTTATACGTTGAAACCTAATTATTATGTTACTTAACTAATAGAGACTCACCCTTACTGCAGTTGCCCGGCTAACCAGCTCTGTCACTGTATGATCACGGCAAGCTCCATCCAACACACATTGCGAGCATTTCAGTCTTCCTTCTGTATTACAGTAGAACTGTAGCTCGCATTCATGTTCTGGACACAGTTTCGCTTCTTCTGAAGCCGATGAGTCTGCACCGGTGTCTACAGTGGTCTCCACAAATTTGCGCACAGGTTTTGTCGACGATTCTCCGTTTTCTGTGACATTGGTGTGTAAAAACAGCTCTTCGCCTTCACATACATTTATTCGATCTTTATGTTTTGGATGGTCATCCAGTCCAGGGTCAGTCTCCGGGTCATTAACGTGCAAGGACACCGTTGCCAGTTCACAAAGTCTATATTCCATACTCATGGCACCAAGAGATAATATGTTTAGTTCCTTAGCAGAATAAAATATGAGAGGTTCGGCTGGTTTCGCTGATGTATACTGTAAAATACCCGTGGCGCAGGTGTATCCAGTTTTAGAGCCCTGCCTACCTATGGCAGGTGTATAACACGGAAGTGGACTGGTTGAAGAGTGCGCAAGTCTGAAATTTAATTTGTCTGCAGTTGTGGCAACTGGCCAGTCATTCACGTGAAACTTGGGAATGTTCTTGCAATATGCTAATTTGTCGTCTGATCTTGCATGTAGCATTGGCTAGAATCAGACAACACTGCTCTGTTAATGTCTAACTCGCACCAACTGCTCTGTGCAGTCCATTTGCTACACACATTGCTCTTACCATATTCCTAGACCACCGCAATCTAAAATATGGCACAATGTTAAAACAATCTAACATGGCACAATGTCCAAAAAAATAAATAAATAAATAAAAAATCACGAAATATTACGTTTTTTTGTTTTTTTTTTAAATAATAAATTCAAGCAATTAACGTGCAATGGAATTTGTAAAGTTACAATATTCTACACGTGCAGGGGTCTAGTTCATGCACTATACATTTTGTACATGGAGTAGGTATATTGTTAAACAGGTCGTTTATTGTTAAATGGGTGTTAGACTCAGAGACTCAAATTTTTGGAATCATTGCAAAGATTCTTTCAGATTCAGTCAGTGACCCTTTCTGAAGAACATCGTTAAGCCAGAAGGTGGCAACAATAATTGTCTTTATGAGTGAGTAATTTAATTATTCATTCCACTGATGCCTACCACAAGTTTTAAAGGATTAGTTCACCTAAAAATAACAATTCTGTCATCATTTTCTCACCCTCATATCGTTCAGAACCCCTAAATCTTTTGTTCATCTTCGGAACATAAATGAAGATATTTTAATGAAATCTGACAGATTTCTGTACCTACATTGACAGTCCATGCAACTACCACTTTGACGCTTCAAAAAGTTTATAAAAAGATTGTAAATCTAATCCATATTAATTGAGTGGTTTATTCCAAATTTTATGAAGAGGCACGATTGCTTTATATGATGAGCAGATTTAATTTAGGCTTTTATTCACATATATAACATGTTCGCTGAACAATGTTTATATGTGAATAAGGCAAAATTAAATCTGTTTATCATGTAATGCGATCTTGTCTCTTCATAAAATTTGGAATAAACCACCAAAGTTGTACTAAACTGCTCAGTTCATTAGTTTCAATATCTCTTAATGAAATGTCAAAGTGGTATGTGCGTGGACCTTCAGTGGTGGGAGAGAATATCTTAATTTGTGTTTTGAAGATGAACAAAAGTCTAACAGGTTTGGAATGATAAAAGAGTATGTAAATGATGACAGAGTTTTCATTTTTGGGTGAACTAACCTTTTAAGCCCCAGTGTCATACTCAACTTTGGGTATGTGAAATTTCTGCAGACGCTGCAACGGTTGTAACACTCTGCAGCATCTTTTTTTAAGCACAGTTCAACATTTTGTCTAGAAATAAAACAAACAGATCTATTATTTCCCTCCATCTTGTTAACTGGTGGTTAACTGTTAACTGACTTCTATGCTATTGGAAAAAAAGACAACAATTGTCTAAATAAATGCTGGTGTTTTTGTTCAGTGTTGCACGCTCGCCAATCCTCTCAACAATAAAACAAGTGTAGACACGGTGTAAGTAAGAGATTCATTGTGCAGTGTAGACAGCTTCATTGATTATAATGGAACTCTGTGAGATCACGATGAACTGAGATGAGTGACAATCCCCATTTCCACTATCAGGGCAATAATTAAGAAGTTCCAATCAACTAAAGATGTTTACAAATCTGCCTGGAAGAGGATGTGTGTCTAAATCGTCCTAATGTGCGGTGAGGAGGAAAGTTTGAGTGGCTAAAGACTCTCCAAGGATCACAGCTGAAGAATTGCAGAGATTAGTTGAGTCTTGAGTCTCAGAAAGCCTAAAAAAAAAAAAGATCAAACAGCACCACGGGAGGGTTTAAAGAAAAATCCTCTGCTCTCATCCAGAAACAATCTCCAGCATATTCAGTTGTCAGACAAGACTGGAACTTCAAACGGGACCGGCTTCTATGGTCAGATGAAACTAAAAAAATATATATATTTGCTTTTTGGCAGCAAATATCATTAATTCATCTTTATCACTAGGATATGTAACGAAAACTTTTAAGCTGGCTATTATTAAAAAACCACAACTTGATCCTAGAGGCCGATTTCAAATCTCACTTTTCTGTCAAAAATACTAGAAAAGGCAGTATCATCACAACTATGTTCCTTTTTAGAAAGAAATGGTATCTATGAGGATTTCCAGTCAGGATTTAGACCGTACCATAGTACTGAGACTGCGCTCATTAGAGTTACTAATGATTTGCTCTTATCATCAGATTGTGGTTGTATCTCTCTATTAGTGTTATTGGATCTTAGTGCTGCATTTGACATTATTGATCACAATATTTTTTTTTAAATAGACTCGAAAATTATATTGGCATTAGTGGAATGGCACTGTCATGGTTCAAATCATACTTATCTGACCGTTATCAGTTTGTAGTAGTAAAAGAATAGATGTCATATCGATCACAAGTTCAATATAGAGTACCACAAGGCTCAGTACTAGGACTGTTGCTTTTCACTCTGTACATGCTACCCTTGGGAGATATCATTAGGAAGCATGGCGTTAGTTTTCACTCAGCTCTATATTTCTTCGCGCCCTGACGAAACTTACCAATTCACAAAATTAACGGAATGCATAACTGATATAAAAAATTAAATGACCAGTAATTTCCTACTACTAAATTCAGAAAAAAACAGAGATTCTAATTTTTGGACCAAAAACCTCTGCACGTAATAACCTAGAATACTGTCTAACACTTGATGGCTGCTCTGTTAAGTCTTCGTCATCAGTTGGGAACCTGGGTGTGTTCTTTGATACCAATCTTTCATTTGAAGGCCATGTTTCTAGCATCTGTAAAACCGCATTCTTCCATCTTAAAAATATATCTAAACTACGACATATGCTCTCAATGACAAATGCGGAACAGTTAGTTCATGCGTTCATGACCTCAAGGCTAGATTACTGTAACGCTCTACTGGGTGGTTGTTCCACTCGCCTGTTAAACAAACTACAGCTCGTACAAAATGCAGCAGCTAGAGTTCTTACTAGAACTAGGAAGTATGACCATATTAGCCAAGTTCTGTCAACACTGCATTGGCTTCCTGTTAAACATCGTATAGATTTTAAAATCCTGCTAATTACTTACAAAGCACTAAATAGTTTAGCTCCCCAGTACCTGAGCGAGCTCATAATGCATTATAGTCCTTCACGTCTATTGCGATCTCAGAATTCAGGCCAGCTGATAAATCTAGACTAAAAATGCATCTCTTTAACCTGGCATACACATAACACATTATCAATTTATTTTTTCAAATCCGTTAAAGGATTATTAGGCTGCATAAATTAGGTCAGCCGGAACCGGGAACACTTCCTATAACACCAGATGTACTCATTACATCAGAAGAAGAATGGCATCTACGTTAATATTAGTCTTTCTGTTTATCCCGAGGTTTACCATAGTCAACTGGATCCGGGCTGTATCCAGGTGAGATTGAGGACCTATGCCTTGACACAACCACAACGCAGCCCTGAAGTATCAGCCGAGATTGAGTCAACTAGATCATCCACTGTGAAGGCCTCATCGACACGACAGCCAGTGGCACAGTTCCTCAACAAACCGTCCATACCGGCGTGATGAATACGATCCTCAACTGGATTGAACTGGAATAAATACTTTAAATGTTGCAATCCTATCGGGCTTATGATAGCTACCTAAATCATGACAATGCACTGTTTGCCAGAGGAGAACTGGCCCCCTGACTAAGCCTGGTTTCTCCCAAGGTTTTTTTCTCCATTTTAACACCTCTTTACCACCTGTTTGCCACCTGAGGTCACCTGTTGGAGTTTGGGTTCCTTGGAGTGGACCAATGGCACCTCGCAGTTTGCAGCTGACTTTGCGCTTCTCTCCTGTGGATTTTCGGTGAAAAAGCAAAGAGCAAAAAGGAAAAAGGATATACCAAGCTTGCTTCCCCTGCTAAAGGAAGCTGTCGCTGTGCACCTCTGCCCAACAACAGCACTCGTGCTAGAGCGTATTCCACGAATGACCAGGCTGGCTCTGCCGTCCACATGATGGCGGTCCTCCAAGTGTATCAAGCAAAGTTCCTCCGTGACATGGATGCGAGCAGCCCTGACCCAGCGGCTTTCAATGAGCTGTGCAGCGCAACTGACCTGGCCCTGCGTACCACTAAATCTACAGCCCAGGAGATCAGGCAGGCAATGGCCAGTTTGGTAGTCCTTGAGAGTTGCCCTAAGACAGCGTTGACTCAGCAGCATGCCAAGCCACCTAGCCCCAGCAAAAGACCTGAGGTAAAGCAGCGCCTCCACCCAGCTAAGTGCTACCCGTTCCCTAGATGCCAGGGATTCAGCCCCAAGCTAGAGCTGGACATCGCGCAACCGAATCAGTCCACTCACTCCGTTTCGCTTGAAGACCACCCCGCTTCATGGGTGTGATTCACACTTCGATCTCAGACGACAGTTCTCATGTCCTTAGAGCCGAAGTTCAGTCTCTGCTGGAAAAATGCACCATGGAGAGAGTCAGGCTTTTACAAGCGCTACTTCCTTGTCCCCAGGAAGGATGGCAGCCTCAGGCCCATCCTCGATCTGAGATGTCTGAATCATGCCCTCATGAGAGGGCCTTTCAAAATGTTAACTATAAAACAAATCCTTGTGCAAATTCCCACTGGGGATTGGTTTATATCAGAGGATCTAAAAGATGCTTACTTTCATATCCAGATAGCCCCTATCACAGACCATTCTTGAGATCCATGTTCGAGGGGGTGGCATACCTATATACAGTTCTTCTGTTTGGACTCTCTCTAGCACCACATGCTTTTATGGAGTGTGTAGACGTGACTCTCTCCCCTCTGAGACAGATGGGAATCCGCATACTCAACTACCTTGACGATTGGCTGCTTATAGCCCAATTGGAACAGGAGCTATGCGCCAACAGATCCCTGCTCCTCAGCCATCTAGAGAACCTGGGATTCAGAGTCAACTTTGGCAAGAGGTCACTGCTCCCCAGCCAACAAATTTCATTCCTGGGGGTGGTTTACGACTCAGCTCAAATGCGGACTGAGGAGAGACCTTCTTGAGAGACAATTTGTCACCCCCAACCGGAGTTGTGGAACTTGCATGTTTGGCTCCTCGACGGGAGCCACCAGGCCTTCCCAAGGGAGTCAGTAAGAATGATCTCAGAGGCAAGGGCCCCTTCCACAAGAAGCCCAGAAATGGTCTATTTTCTCAAGCTGGTGCTTAGCTTGGAAACTAGACCCTACTAAATGTGAGATTGTGTCAATTCTCATGTTTTTGCTCCACGCTCAAGGTGTATGTGGCAGTCATTGCAGCGAACCGTGCCCAGATGGCTGGCCAATAGATTGGGAAACACAACCTGGTTGTTAAAAGTTTTTAGAGGGGCTAGGAGAATGTATCCTTCCCGCCCCCTTGCTCTGTCCCGTCGTGGGACCTCTCAATAGTTGTTAGGGCCCTCCCTTTGAGCTGCTCGAAACTCCACTAGAGGCATGGCCTTCTTTTTGGGCATGATCCAGCAGAGTATCTATCACAGATATCTGTGCGTTGGCCTGGCTCTTCACGCATGGGTGTTGTCAGTCTGAAATGCTTGTGTACTGGGTAGTCAGGCTCTGACCGCAGTCTAAGTAGAGCGCCCGTCAATAGAGCGCCCCTAAGATGTCGGCTCGCAGAGCGGTTTCTGTTCTGCGCTTGTAGCGTGAAAATACAGCATTTTAAGCAGGGGATGAATTTCTACTGGGGACAGGGGGGACATTCCGTTTCAAAATCCTGTTTGTGTCCCCCCCACTTTCAAATGTGTTTTTTATAATTTTTTAACCGCACACCATCATCGCCACGGAGGAGCAGGACACAGACAGCTTGCCTATGTCGATGCACATGTCCTCATCCAGGAGTGTCATGTGCACACTCTAAAAATATCTCACTGAAAGTTCTAATGAGGAGATATTGCAGTTGACACGACCAGTGGCGCATCTCCTCAACAACTGTCCATACCGGTGTGATGAATACGATCCTCAACTGGATGGAACTGAATTAAATACTTTGAATGTTGCGATCCTATCTGACTTATGATAGCAACCTGAGTCGTAACAAAGCACTGTTCGCCAGAGGAGAACTGGCCCCCCGACTAAGCCTGGTTTCTCCCAAGGTTTTTTCTCCATTTTAACACCTGTTTGCCACCTGATGTCACCTGTTGGAGTTTGGGTTCCTTGCCGCTGTCGCCTTTGGCTTGCTGGATGGGTCCTATGGAATGCTGCAATAAGATTAGGGTCGAGGATGTCCTCCACATTGACCCAGGACCTCTCCTCCGAGCCATACCCCTCCCAGTCCACCAGATATTGCAGCAAACGACGCCAACGTCTGGAATCTAGAAGGTCTCGCACTTGATACACCTCCTCGCCATCCATGATGGGTGGGGGTCTATGGATATTGCTCTCCTCCTCCCCTCTCGGACCACCAGCAGGTTTCAGGAGAGAAACATGAAAAGTGGGAGAAACGTAAAAAAATTATTGGGTAGTTGAAGACTGAAAGATACAGTCAGAGTTATTTGTCTTACAATCTTAAAAGGACCCATATACCTGGAATTGAGCTTCTTTCTGGGAGACCAGAGACGAAGATCACGAGTTGAAAGCCAGACCCATTGTCCTGGAGCATAATTAGGTTTGGGACAATGGCTACAATCTGTTTGCCTCTTTTGTCTGTATACTGCTCACTGCAGATGGACATGGGCTTGATCCCATACTGCCTCACGTCTCTGGATCCAGTCATCAACGGCCGGCACATCAGAGGGTTCCCCAGACCATTGAAACAAAGGAGGTTGGAATCCTAAAACACACTGGAAGGGGGTCATAGCAGTGGAGGGGGGAGGAAGTGTCTCCAGTCTGATGTGTTGGCTAATGCTAAGCGTAAATACTCTAAGATTATTATTTACGTTGGCACTAATGATGTCCGACTTTGCCAGTTGGAGATCACTAAAATTAACATTAAAGAGGTGTGTGAACTTGCAAGTATGATGTCAGACACTGTAATTTGCCCTGGCCCCCTCCCTGTTTGCCGGAGTGATAAGATACTTAGCAGACTGTCATCACTCAATGGCTGACTGTCCAAGTGGTGTCCGCAGAATAATAGGGTTCAAAGACAATTGGAAAAGTTTTTGGGGCAGACCTGACCTGTTAAAAAGAGATGGTATCCATGGTATCTCTCCTGGGATGCAGCTCTTCTTTCTAGTAATATGGCACATAGTCTTAGAGCTGAAACATGACAAACTAGGGCTATGTCAGGAAGCAGACAGACTGGTTATACCGAATGTCTGCTAGCTGTCTCACGTCACAGAAGTCAGATAAATCTCAACACATTTTTCGAGACTCTTTCACCTAGATATCATCACACAGAGACTGTGTCTGTTCCCTGATTTAGTAAATACAAAAAACTTCCAAACCCATTTAAGGGTAAAAATTTAATTGATGTTCAACAAATAAAAAACAGATATAACACAAATGAACAAATGATGAAGCTTGGGTTGCTGAATATTAGATCCCTTTCTTCAAAAGCACTTATTTTAAATGATATGATCACATATTTTAAACCTGGCTAAAACCAGACAACATTACTTTAAAGTCCACGCCCCAAGATTACTGCCTCATCTGAAAAGCAAAGGGGGAGGTGTTGCTGTAATTTATAGAAATATCTTCAGCATGACTCAGAAGACTTATTCTGTTCTGACCAATTGCGTAGCTTGAGCAAAGGCTTAACAGATAGCGTACATCTTCAGAACTTACTCGGGTACTGACTTAACCTTGGTTCCCTTAGCAACCGAGTAAGTCCCTTTCAATACTACACTCGTACTGCGTCAAATGTCTTATTATACATGAGATGCATATGGGGACATTTCAATCACGCCATGCTACGCAGGGGGACGACAGAGCATCGGGGCAGAGCACTTAAAAGGGCTCATGCCAGATACCTATAGGACAGGACAATGGGGACTAAAATACTGTAATCATCCTCCCAATTCCATATAGCCTCTAAGAACAATGGATAGGTCCTAGGTAGGAACCGTGAGGGGACGGGGAGGGTTCAACCTCCTGGATCCCTTAAGGAAGCGAACAACCAAGTAGTTTCTTCAGGAGGAGGCTGGGCCAGTCGTGGGCCAGCGCATCCCTGGTTTTTGAGAAATATATTGGGCAATGATAATTGTCTTCTGAGGTGAAGAGTTCAACCTCTGCCCTCCCGAAGACATCCCAAATTTTCTGAACTGTGTGGGGGTGGAGCGACCATTCCTCTGAGGGAAGGTTGTTCCGGGACACCAAAGTGCACTCGCTCGATGCTGCAGGCGGCTCGGGAGCGAAACGCTGACCAGGCTGCTTGGCAGTGCCGTGGGAACAGAGCTGCTTGAGAGTGGTGAGCTGATCTGGCTGCTGTGAAACGGCAGGTTGATCAGCGCTGCACAAGAGCGGCGATCTGAGTGGCGATCTGAGCGGCGCTCTGAGCGGTGATCTGAGCGGAGATCTGAGCGGAGAGCTGGCAGATCGGCGAGAGAGCTGCAGGCTGCTAGTGGGTGGCAGCTGCTAGTGGGTGGCAGCTGCTAGAGGGTGGCGAGCAGATAGAGAGCGGTGAGCAGAGGAGAGGCAAGCTGATCAAACTGCTGTAGAGCGGCGAGCTGATCAGCGGCAAATTCCAGCTGCTTGCAGTTGAAGGTGGCTTCAAGTCTCGTAGTCTCAGGGAAGAGATGATATCCGCATCACTGAAGGAGAATGAATCAATTTGCCATGGAGAGACGGCCACTTATATAGCCCGATACCCTGCCCCAGCTCGAGTGGATAAAGAAGATAAATTAGCATGCTAGTATGCTAAAACAAGGCACTTTACCAATAACGCAAATCATGTCTGTTTATAACAAAAATATAGCAATAATCTTGATCTACACTTTACTTTAATCTACATAACACTTAAAGCACTATTTAGTATAAAATGTAGCACTTACAGACATTTCTTTCCAAGGTTTAAATGATGGAATCAATAGCAGATAGGAACTGCATGCACTTTCTTCTTGACAGCGTTCACTGTAGTGTAGTACCTTAAATGTCCAGTAGGAGGCAAAAAAGAAACACAGCTAGAGATAAGCAACAGCACACTCCCCGCCTGGTATTATAAATTGAGCCGTTTGTGACTTCCCAGGCAGGAGTAGTACTACCTCTGAGACAGGCCTTAGGTATACTTTTGCAGATCCTTCTCTAATTATCTTTACTTCCACCTTTCTTCACTTTATCATCACTGCTGGGTATGGTTTTCACGATGAGTCCAATTCGCCATTCGTTACATTTCACATTAAAGTCCTTAAGCAAGACAACATCATCTTCCTCAAGGTTTTATCTTTTCCCAGTCCATTTCCTCCGTACTTGCAATGTTGCAAGATAGTGTCTCCTCCAAGATTTCCAGAAAGCATCAGCCAGACACTGAACCTTTCTCCATTCTTTCTTGTAGAGGTCCTTCATGTGAAAGTCCCCATCAGGTGCTGGTACAGTACTAGACTTGGTTGAGAAACATTGCAGGAGATATAACTTCCAATGTGTCAGGATCAGAAGAAATTGGAAGTAAAGGTTTAGCATTCATTAATGCCATAACCTCTGACATGAGAGTAGTCAAAACCTCATGGGTAAGACGGTTGCGCCTTGCTATGTGCTATGTGGATCATTCTTTCCCAAGCTCCTCCCATGTGGTAAGAGTGGGGAGCATGAAATGATCATACGCAAGTCATCTTTTAGTTCTAGATTGAGGTTCAGTTCTCGACAGGCTCAGATGTAATTAGTTCCTCTGTCGGATCTGAAGTGATTTACTGGACCACGAACTGTCACCAAGAACCATCTGAGAGCATTAATGAAATTTGAAGTTGACATTGACATGGAATGACTTCCAGATGGAAAGCCTTTGTACTTAAGCAAGAGAAAATGACAGCCCATCTTTTACTTTCAGCACTGCCCCCTCTTGTGCGGTGTGATATGTTCCATGGCCCAAAAACATCCAGGCCCACATGAGTGAATGGAGGATCCACTTTCACTCTGTCCATAGGTAAATCTGACATTCTCTGTTCTTTGAGTCTTCCTCTTAACTTCCTACAGATAACGTACTGATGAATCACACAGTTGATTAGTTCCTTTTACAATCCAGAGACCTGCTAAACGTAGTGCACTGGCAGTTAGATGTCGTCCTTGATGTGCCCCTCGATCATGGTTGTATCTGATCAACAACGTGGCTACATGTTGAATTATTAGTGGGTGTTTTTCCTGTTCAGACAGTTCAGCTGATTGTAAGCAACCTCCCATTTGAATCAGTCCTTCGCTGTCGACAAAGGGAGATAGTTTCTTCAGAGCACTTTATTGTGAGATTTCGTCACCTTTCTCCAAACTTTTGAGTTCATCTTTGTAGTGCTCTTGTTGCACACATTTAATAATGAAAGTTCTTGCTTGTGTGCGCTCAGACGGGAGACTTTTTTTGCACCAATGCCAGCCTTTACAATCCCCTGTATTACTCTTTAGAGAAAATGATGTTGCAACATGGACAAGCATGGCTATACTTCTTACAAGGGATCTCCTCTCAAAACTGTGTGATCCTAGAGACTGTTTTGTCATCTTCGTGGTCAAGGTTACCACCTGAGGGTGAATGTCCTGATCCTTCTCTGGCTCTACAAGCTCAAATGATTCATTTTCAGGAGTGTCCCCGAGAATAGGCTGATGGAGGAAACCTGGACCAGAGAACCAATTAGTGTAGGGTAGGACAGCTGCTGGAATGAATCTGGTACCGAGGTCTGCCGGATTCAGGTCGGAATTAACGTGATGCCACTGTTCTGGCTTTGTGGAACATTTGATTTGTGCCACTTGATTAGCAACATACACATAGAATCATCGGGATGTGTTGTAGATGTATCCTCAAACGATTCTACTGTCAGTGTAGAATTTTACTGCAGTTAGATCCACATCCAGCTCTTCTTTAATCAGTCCTAAATTTGCCCTGCAATAATTCATTAATTCATTAATAATTCAATAATTCATAATTTCATAGCGCATCACCGCATAACTGACGTGCTGTGAGGATAATAAAAGATTAGACTATTAAATATCTTTGAAAATGTTTTAAACATTATTTTAGGTCTATTATACAATGAATTATAGGCCTATAATTAAAATTATTAAGAGTGTATAATATTTCCTACCACTGCAGTCATCAACGAAAATTAAGCGCAGCTATACTTCAAGCACCGACTTTAAAAAAACAACCTGTTTAACACTAAATACTATTATTCTCATTTGTTTCACTAGCCTATATGTATGGCCACAAGAGAAATAATGGAATCAATTAAGACAGTTATATACCGTTATTACCATATTATGTTGAAATTCGTCTCTGAGAGAATATGTTCTGTTAATGCACCGTCAGATAGATCCGTAATTTTTTACTTCCACTTTCTGTAGGCTAGTGAATACTGTCCAAGGTTGAGACTTTTTCACCGGCATAACTCTTGCTCAAAGTTTGCACGTTGCTTCTTGTGTGTATCCATTGGCTCCCCTTCTTGTTTTAAAATGGAAAGATTTCCAATATTATGACGAAGGGATACAGCTACGCCACTGCCTGTTGGCATACATCTTTACAACTGAAGACATGAACATGAACTTGCGCACTGTGTAATGCGTGTCAACATTGCACTGCGCATGTGCCCCAGAGACTTCTGAATATGATTGAGAAAGTAGTCGGATTCAAGCATTTAAATTGTCATTTTTTTGCTGTTGGATCTGATTAGAAAAGGAATAAACCACCCCTTCCAATCCGATCGAAATTTCATTCAGATTGAGCTCAGTCGGATCGATTAAGGTGTTTACATAAATGTTTTTCAATCCAATTGAGCCGTCAATCCGATTACAAATGGATTATTTGGGTACATGTAAACGTAGCCTTTAATTTGGCCATAACAAACCCAGTGTGACACTGACGTCTGTAGTTACAACCCTGAAGCTGCCTTTCCACTGCACACGTCAAACGACAGCCATTGGACCGGAAGTCATTAGTTTCCAATGGAAAGTCATACAGGGGCTGCGTAGGGTGCCGACCATCTGCAAATGCGGAATTTCCGGATCCGATTTAAGCTTCGGATGCGTTCAAATATTTGAACTTGAGCAACTACACCGTATGCGACACGCCGACCGGATGTGATGTATTCCAAAGTTGTCCAATCAAATCACTGTGCGCAAGTTGAGAATTATAATTCTTTTTGTTTATCACATTTTAAATTGTTTTAACACTTTTAAAAAATGCATGATTACTGATAAATAATAAATTATTAATTTAATTTTATATTTTATTATTTTTAATGTTGTCTTTATTTTCCCTCCAAAATACAGCTGAACGCAAGTATGAGCCACTCCTGCAGAACGGCAGAGAAGACTGACCCAGAATTTATGTTTATATTGTGGTTCTCCTGGGCATGTTATCTCCGCATACCCAACTCGTCCTCCCCGCTCAATGGTGAGTGCCATCATTTCCACCTCGTACTCCATGAAACCACTCACCACCATAGTAAAACTTACTGCTGCCGGTATCTCTATTCCAGTTTCCGCACTCCTCGACTCTGGGTCAGCAGGAAACTTCAACTCAGGTACCCTCTGCCGCCAACTTAACCTCAAGACTAAGACAACGCCATCAACCTACCAGATCCACTCAGTAACCGGAAAACTCATCAGCCGAAAACTGGTCAATCGAATTGTTGGACCATTACAACTTCAAGTAGGAATTCTGCATATGGAGAACATTCAGTTGCTGGTTCTAGAGGAGTCCACCACTGACGTAATTCTAGGGTGTCCGTGGATAGTACAGCATAATCCCATCATCTCCTGGAAGACTGGCGAAGTCCTGAAGTGGGGCGACACTTGCTTCCCTGATTGTTTCTCTGCACTGCCTGTTCCTCGGTCTCCCAGCTCCAGTCTTCTTCCTGTGTGGCCACGTCCATAGAAAGTCCACTCGAGAAACGCACGATTAACATTCCTCCTTGTTACGCCCACTTCAGAGACGTTTTCTGCCCTAAAAGAGCTTCCAAGCTGCCTCCACACCGGCCATTGGACTGTGCCATCGATCTGCTTCCGGGTGTGTCAGTGCCCAGGGGAAAGATCTACCCCCTGTCCATCCCGGAGGAGAAGGCCATGGAGGAGTACATCAAGGAGGCTCTTGCTCAAGGCTACATCCGTCTGTCGACTTCCCCTGCTGCTTCCAGCTTCTTCTTCGTGGCGACAAAGGACGGAGGCTTGCGGCCTTGCATAGACTATCTGGCATTAAACTCCATAACTGTCAAATTCAGGTATCCCCTTCCTCTCGTCCCTGCGGCCCTAGAACATCTCCGTGGTGCCACTGTCTTCACCAAGTTGGACCTCCACAGCGCATACAACCTCATCCGGATACGTGAGGGGGATGAGTGGAAGACAGCTTTCGTTACGCCCACCGGACATTACGAATATTTGGTTATGCCGTATGGCCTGGTCAACACCCCCTCCGTATTCCAGGACTTCATTCACGAGGTGCTCCGGGAGTTCCTTCATAAGTTTGTTCTAGTCTATATCGACAATATCCTAATTTACTCCCGGAGTATGGCCGAACATCGCCGACATGTTGCGGAGGTCATGAAACGCCTGAGAGAATTCCAGCTATTCCTCAAAGCCGAGAAATGTTCTTTCCATCAACCCTCAGTGAAATTCCTGGGATATAACATCGACAGCAGTGCCATCTGGATGGACGAGGGGAAGGTGGAAGCAGTCAAGAACTGGCCCATACCCAAAACTGTTAAAGAACTCCAGTGTTTCCTCGGCTTCGCCAACTTCTACAGACGTTTCATCCAAGGTTATAGCTCCATCACCAGTCCGCTTACCAATCTTCTCTGTAGCAAGCCCAAGTCTCTGTCCTGGACTCCAGCCGCCACTGAAGCTTGTAACTCCCTCAAGGAAGCCTTCACCGCTGCTCCTCTCCTGGTCATTTCTCTCATTTCACCATGGTGAATGTACGGAGGATAAAGGCTCTTGCTCTTGCACTCCTTTACTGGAGACGCAAAAAGAAATACCGCAAATCAGTGTGGGTAAAACACTACCTGGCTCAGAGGAAACATGTCGGCAAGTATCACCGTTTAGTGCAAGAGCTGTGCCTTAACGTGGAAGATTTCCGTGAATATTTTCGAGTCTCACGAGAGAAATTTAATGAGATCCTTCAGGTTCTTGGCCCAAAAATTACCAGGCAGGATACTGCATTCCGGAAATCAGCCCAGCCGAACGCCTGGCAATTTGTCTCAGGTACAAACCCAAGTTAATAATATAATATGTATATATACACCCACACTATTGTGTGTACTTGTTTGACTCTACTTATGAGGGCTAAATGTCCTCACTAATATAGTGAAGTATTATAATTGATTTGAGGACATTTTAAATTAGCTAAAAATGCTCACAAATTGGCCAAATCTTTTTTTTATTTTTTTTATAACTGTTTTTAAATTGTTTAAATCTAGAGATTTGCATAGGTTATTGAGATGGGTGGGTTTTGGGTGTTTGTGAATTTATAGCATTACCTGCAATTTATAAAATCTAAATGTTTACCTTCAACTTATCTTATGTCTTATATTTTCAGATACCTAGCCACTGTTACATTCACAGAAGGGCAGAGACACTGGGTGTATAAAAGTAAGGTGTTTATTTTCACAACCATTCGTCTGAGGGTGGTATCCAGACGAGAGGCTTACGGTCACAACTAGGAGAGAGAAGAAGGCTTTCCATACTCTGGCGATGAATTGGGGCCTTCTATCTGACACGATGTCCTCTGGGATTCCGTAGTACCTGAAGATATGGTTGAACATGAGCTCAGCAGTCTCCATGGCAGTGGGTAGTCCCTTTAAAGGAATCAGACGCACAGATTTAGAGAATCTGTCAACAACCACAAACACACAGGTACAGTCACTAAAAACAGGTAAGTCAGTGATAAAATCCACTCCTAAGTGTGACCAGGGTCTGTTGGGAACAGGTTTTCCAGAGGGAAGATGACGAGGGCTTTTGGAGATGGCGCATTCCTTACATCCCTGCACATACTTTCTGACATCAGATGCCATATTCGGCCACCAAAAGTGCTCTTTTAGCAACGAGAGGGTTTCATTGACCCCTGGGTGGCCAGTGCCTAGTGACATGTGGCTGGAGTGGATGAGGGGAGAGCGCCGTGTCCGAGTAATGTAAAGCAAACCTGGTGGGCAACCCGGTGGAGTGTTTCCAGAGGCATTAGAGGAGGGTAAGGTCTCTTCGGTCCAGGTGATGGGACTTACTATGAGTTTCTCGGATAGGATGGGTTCATGTTCTTCAGTGTTTTCTTCGGGACTGTACAGACAGGATAGTGCATCAGCCTTTACATTCTTTGGACCGGGACGATAGGAGATAGTGAAGTTGAACCTAGTGAAGAAAAGCGCCCACCATGTCTTTTTGCATCACAGAGATATTCTAGGTTCTTATGATCAGTTAACACAAGGAATGAAACCAATGCCCTCCAACCAATGCCTCCACTCCAATGCTTCCAGAAAAATGGAACGCAGCTGGAAGAAAACAAAACTAGAAGTATTTCGCATTTCGTGGAGAGAGAAAATGGTTGAGTACAGAAAGGCCTTAAAATCTGCTAGATCTGCCTATTTTTCAAAACTTTTAGAAGAAAATAAACAAAACCCTAGGTATTTATTTGATACAGTGGCTAAATTAACAAGAAATAAAGCTTCAACTTTTGATGTTCCCAAAGAGCACAGCAGTAATGACTTTATAAACTTCTTTACTTGCAAGATTGATAATATTAGAAAAAAAATTATAACCACGCAACCGTCTACTACAGTATCGCGTGAGGCAGTGCATTGTAGTGTCCCTGAGGAAAAATTCAATTCATTTACTCCTTTAAGAGAGGAAGAATTGTCTAAACTTGTTAAATCATCAAAATCGACAACATGTATGTTAGACCCTATACCGACTAAGCTATTGAAAGAGATGCTTCCAGAGGTCATAGATTCTCTTCTTAATATCGTAAATTCATCTTCATCACTAGGATACGTACCAAAAACTTTTAAGCTGGCTATTATTAAACCTCTTATTAAAAAACCACAACTTGATCCTAGAGAATTAGTCAATTACAGGCCAATCTCAAATCTCACTTTTCTGTCAAAAATACTTGAAAAGGCAGTATTATCACAACTATGTTCCTTTTTAGAAAGAAATAGTATCTATGAGGATTTCCAGTCAGGATTTAGACCACACCATAGTACTGAAACTGCTCTCATTAGAGTTACTAATGATTTGCTCTTATCATCAGATCGGGGTTGTATCTCTCTATTAGTGTTACTGGATCTTAGTGCTGCATTTGACACTATTGATCACAATATTCTTTTAAATAGACTCGAAAATGATGTTGGCATTAGTGGAATTGCATTGTCATGGTTCAAATCATACTTATCTGACCGTTATCAGTTTGTAGAAGTAAATGAAGAGAGGTCATATCGATCACAAGTTGAATATGGAGTACCGCAAGGCTCGGTACTAGGACCATTGCTTTTCATTCTGTACATGCTACCCTTGGGAGATATCATCAGGAAGCATGGCGTTAGTTTTCACTGTTACGCTGATGATACTCAGCTCTATATTTCTTCGCGCCCTGACGAAACTTACCAATTCACAAAATTAACGGAATGCATAGCTGATATAAAAAATTGGATGACCAGTAATTTCCTACTACTAAATTCAGAAAAAACATATATTCTAATTTTGGACCAAAAACTTCCTCACGTAATATATTACCTAGAATGTTGTCTAACACTTGATGGCTGCTCTGTTAAGTCTTCGTCGTCAGTTAGGAACCTGGGTGTGCTCTTTGATACCAATCTTTCATTTGAAGACCATGTTTCTAGCATCTGTAAAACCGCATTCTTCCATCTTAAAAATATATCTAAATTACGACATATGCTCTCGATGACAAATGCGGAACAGTTAGTTCATGCGTTCATGACCTCAAGGCTAGATTACTGTAACACTCTACTAGGTGGTTGTTCCGCTCGCCTGATAAATAAACTACAGCTCGTACAAAATGCAGCAGCTAGAGTTCTTACTAGAACTAGGAAGTATGACCATATTAGCCCGGTTCTGTCAACACTGCATTCGCTTCCTGTTAAACATCGTATAGATTTTAAAATCTTGCTAATTACCTACAAAGCACTAAATGGTTTAGCTCCCCAGTACCTGAGCAAGCTATTAATGCATTATAGTCCTTCGCGTCTACTGCGATCTCAGAATTCAGGCCAGTTGATAATACCTAGAATATCAAAATCAACTGCAGGTGGTAGATCCTTCTCCTATTTGGCACCTAAACTCTGGAACAATCTTCCTAGCATTGTTCGGAAAGCAGACACACTCTGTCAGTTTAAATCTAAACTAAAAACACATCTCTTTAACCTGACATACACATAACACATTATCAATTTATTTTTTCAAATCCGTTAAAGGATTATTAGGCTGCATAAATTAGGTCAGCCGGAACCGGGAACACTTCCAATAACACCAGATGTACTCGTTACATCAGAAGAAGAATGGCATGTACGCTAATATTAGTCTTTCTGTTTATCCCGAGGTTTCCCTGAAGTATCAGCAGAGATTGAGTCAACTAGATCATCCACTGTGAAGGCCTCATCAACATGACAACCAGTGGTGCATCTCCTCAACAACCGTCCATACCGGTGTGATGAATACAATCCTCAACTGGATGGAACTGAATTAAATACTTTGAATGTTGCGATCCTATCTGACTTATGATAGCAACCTGAGGAGCACTGGCCCCCCGACTAAGCCTGGTTTCTCCCAAGGTTTTTTTCTCCATTTTAACACCTGTTTGCCACCTGTTTGTCACCTGTTGGAGTTTGGGTTCCTTGCTGCTGGCGCCTTTGGCTTGCTTAGTTGGGGACACTTGACAATTGATATTTGATATTCAACAGTGCTTTGATCTACCTGCATTGACACTATTCCTTAAGAGCTGCTGTGCAGCCAAAATAATGTACCAGTTATCACTGTAAAGCTGCTTTGACACAATCTACATTGTAAAAAGCGCTATATAAATAAAGGTGACTTGACTTGACTTGACTCTTCCAGGGCCAACTTGATGGCTAGAAGTTCCCTGCTGCAGATGTCATAATTAACTTCTGCCGGGTTGAGTTTGCGGGAGAAGAAGGTACATGGATGGAAGAAGGTTCCCCTGCTGCTTTGAGAAAAAGCTTGAAGCAGCAGGGGAAGTAGACAGGCGGGTGTAACCTTGCTCTAAAGCCTCCTTGATGTATTTCTCCATGGCCTTCTCCTCCGGTAGTGACAGAGGGTAGATCTTTCCTCGGGGCACATGTCTCACCCGGAAGCAGATCAATAGCACAGTCCCATGACCGATGTGGAGGCAGCTTAGCTTTTTTCGGGCAGAAGACATCATTGAAGTGGGCGTAGCACGGTGGAATGTCCACAGACCGCTTCTCGACTGGGCTCTCAATGGAGGTGGCACAGAGGGAGAGATGCCTGGAGCATGGAGAAGATGGTTGAGGTAGGGTCGAGAAGCAGGTCGGGAAGCAGTTGTCGCCCTACTTCAGGATCTCACCGATTTTCCAAGAGATAACAGGATTGTGCTGCTCCAACCATGGGCATCAGCGGTGGACTCCTCCAGAACCAGCAGATGGAGTTGTTCAATGTGAAGGATACCAACTACGGGTCCGACTGTATGATTGACTTTTCTTCGACAGAGGGGCCTTCCAGTTATTGAGTGGATCTGGTAGGTGGATGGTGTGTTAGCTGTCTTGAGCTTGAGCTGGCAGCAGAGGGTGCCGGAGATGAAATTGCCAGCCGACCCTGAGTTGAGGAGGGCACTGACTGGAATAGAAACATCAGCAGCAGTAAGGTGGTGAGTGGCTTCATGGAATTCACAGGAGGAAGAATGGCATTCACCATGGGACGAGAGCATGAATGGCGAGAGTAAATGCCCAGAAGCTCCACAATATAAACATAGTCTCAGGGTCAGCCACCTCTGCCGCTCAGTAGGTGTCAGCCGATTATTATCAAGTTGCATGGGTTCGTTGGCTGGTTCTGGAGGGCTGACTGATTCAGGTCGGCGGAGGGATGTTGGAAGTTCAAGCTGGCCCTGGTGCTCTTCGAGACACGACTGCATACGAGTGGCGAAGCGTATAGATAGCTGGATGAAGCGTTCGAGCCCGATGGTGTCCTCGTATGCAGCGAGATGAAACCGCACGCGTGGATTCAATCCTTGACGATAGGTGGTGAGAAGAGATTGTTTGTTCCATCCACTGGCAGCTGCAAGCGTCCTAAACTGCAGAGTATATTCATTCGGTCATAGATCCTTGTTTTAAATTATAAAGTTGCTCACCAATTGATGAATCCCATGCAGGTTTTCTGAAAACTGGTGAGTGACTGGGTTACCGCATTCTTCTGTGTCCAGAGCGTTTCAGCCCATCGGAGCACTTTGCCGCTTACCTGTGAAATGTACGATCATCCGGGTACAGGTGCGGTTGCATCTCCAGGACCAGCGAGCACTGTAGCAGGAATCCATTGCAGTCCGGTCTTCTGTTACATTCACAGAAGGGCAGAGACACTGGATGTATAAAAGTAAGGTGTTTATTTTCACAACCAGAAGAACAACACTTTAGCAGGTGAATGAATGGCAAATCTTCAGGTGAATGGTGATAAATGGAGTGGTAATACTGTCCTTTGATTTGTAGGTGAAGGAGGATGGCTGAATGCAGGTTTCCAGACACAACAACAGAGCTGGACTTCACACACAAAGATGAAGCACACAGGAGGAGAACAGGAGACAGACTGGAGACAGGTAAGTAATCCAACAGAGTCCTTGAGGTAAGCATACGGGTAAGATGTGGTCATCCAAGCTCCACCCAACTCAGGCTCCCTTTTCTATAATTATAAAGGAACCTATTTGATTGTATTACTTGCAGTAGTTGATGCCAACTACTGCTTTAGGGTAATCAGTGTGGGTGCTTATGGCCGCGGAAGTGATGGTGGAACCCTGAGGGACTCTGCTTTTGGCAGGGCCCTTGAAGCCGGCACCCTTACAATCCCACCAGATACCCATCTACCAGGTGCTGAACATCTAGGACCACTTCCTTATGCTTTTGTAGCAGACGAAGCTTTTCCACTCCATCGCCATCTTCTGCGGCACTATCCGGAGAAGAACCTGCAAAGATGCAAACGCATTTTCAATTACCGTCTGTCCCGGGCCAGGCTGGTTATCCTTGCATCTAGGTTCAGAATGTACCACAGAGTCATGGGTCAGCACCCTCAAAATGTCGAAGCCTGTGTGAAAGCGACATGTGTCCTTCACAATCTCCTGCAGAGGAGCAAAACAACAACTCACCCCTCTGCACCAATAATGGATGGACCAAACAGCAGCATGCAAGGCATCACCCGTCAAGGCGCTAACAATTCCTCAAGGGAAGCTGTCCGTGTGAGGGAAACCTACACATCTTACTTTTCCTCTGTACACGGTGAGGTCCCATGGCAGCACCTGGTGTCATAGTCCTTGCTACAGACCAAACGCCCTTTTAAGGGCCACAAGTTTCTTATTTCTGTGAATGCTAAATCTTTCTATTTAAATTATACTAAATAGAGAATTCAATAGTACTTTTGAAAATAATAAGTTATACAACAATCATATCTAAAGCAGATTTATCTTGGTACTGGTTGCCTAAACAACAATGCATGGTAGCAATTAACACAAGTTCAAGTAAATGAGTAATCCAAAAAAAGTTTATTTGAAAGGAAATATTAAATGTATGCTGTGTATGTTTTTAATGTGTGGATAGTGTGCATAGAACAGCGTGTCAGTGAACATGTCAGAACATAATAACATTAACTATGTCTAGTGTAACATGTAAGATAACAAGTATGTGTTGGTGGTTTACATAGAATGTGTGTGTGTGTGTGTGTGTGTGTGTGTGTAAAGAGGTCCAGTCAGGAGATCCACTTGAACATTTCTGCAAGAAAAGGAGAGACAAAAGTGATCTCAGTTTACTTAAATGCAACATTGCCATTATTCATAATAAATAAATGAGATCTCTAAAACTCACAGTTAAACTCTGCCTGAAAAATTAGCTGGTGGATTTTCAGCTTGGTGAGTTCCCTGCATTTAGGCTTAAGTCTCTTCAGGGCTGGCATCAAACTCTGCAGAAACTGCATGTCAGGATCTTCTGATCCAGCGGGGGCAGGACAGTTGGAGGTTTCTATTGCCTCAACGATTTTCTGCTCAAAAGAACACACGGATGCTGCTTCGATTCTTCTCCGGCGTTGTCGTGGCTGGGCAAAGTATTTTGTGCTCTGCCTCTTTCCGCTCTCCTCCTCTCCAGTCATGTCTTCTACCACACAGTCCATCCTATTTTCTTCTGCACTGATCTCTACGCTGTTTCTTATTTCTGTCATGTCCTTTCCTACCTGCATTTCTTGTCTTTCCTCTGTTATTACTTCTGCACTGTCTTCCTCATTTCTTCTCCCTTCTCCTCTTTCCTCCTCCATGTTCCCAGATGTGGTAGTAACGCCAAGGGCGTTTTTAGGTGGCAGCTGCTCCACTTTTTCTTTCTTCTCCTCTCTCCTTTCCCTGACATAAACGTCACGGAGATCCCTCCCCTTTTTCCTGCACTCATCCACTGTTAAGTTTAAAAACAATGACATAACTTTGTAAATCATGTTAACTTAGACATACTATACTTTGATATGTAATTTCAGTGTTGGGTAACTCTAAAAAAAACAGTGTAATTAGATTACTGTACTAATTACTCTCACTAAGAAGTATTGCATTACTAATTACTTTTTAAATCCCACATCAACCTCCACCAGTTGAACAATACAAGGATAGACATGAAACTGCTCTTTTCATTCTTTCAAATAAATAATATACAATTGCATACATATTTATATTGTTTTATATATATTTGTTATGTAGTCTATACAGTATTAAATACATTGACATAAAAAGTGACTGTAATTAAATTACAGAAATATTAAGAGTAATCCCTTACTTTACTTTTCCAGGGAAAAGTATTTAAATTACAGTAGTTAATCACTAAGTAATGCATTACACCCAACACTGGTCATTTTATACTGCTAGTTCATATACATTAGCATATGAGCATAAACTTTAAATTTGAAATGAACCAAAATTGTATAAACTGTGATTTTGTAGCATTGTAGCAAAATTAACTTAAAGTGGAAATATTAATAATTATTCATAACTCATTTTGATGATTAATTATGATTAATTATGAATATGTGAATCAGTTAATCAGATTAACTTGATGTAGCTACATTAAAATAATATTACAATCAATTAACCTGTTCGTCCAGTGGACACTTAGTGTTAATTGTTTATTAAGTCTAAGAAATGTTCATTTCCAGGTTATGGAAAAACAACATTCTATTTGTACAGTACTACTCAGAGCATGTAGTCAAGATCTAAATAATTTAAGAGGCAATTTATTAGCAGACGGAGTCAGAACCAAACATCTATTGTGCACAATCTTTATTAACTAACTCACAAACACATAACTAAACTAACAAACACATAACATACATGCAGGTCACACACATACGTAGGTAAAAACGTGCAATGATAGAGTTGAACCGGAAGTGGGACCGGAAATAGGGCTACGGAAAGAGTCAAAGAGTCTGGAAAAGAAATCATCAGTATTTCTCAGTAATAAAACACCTTTGCTGGTCTACACATTAATACTAAATCGCTGTTTAGTGTTCAAATGTAAGATACTTGCAAGGTGCCTTTAGGCTGAGGAGCATCGGATCTGCAGACTGAGGAGAAATCGATGATTCGGTCTGAAGTCGTTGCCAGTATCTTCTGCGTTGGATGAAGTAATATGAAACAACTTAAGCTGTTAGTTTGACTCTTAGTGGGGAAAGAGTCCTTTTTCACTCTCACAGATGAGCACATGGCTGGGTTGCAGGCCTAGGCTTACAGGCCTTCCAGGCCCTCCAGGCCCACAGGCCTTGGCCTGATGAGGCCTGGAGCAAAAAGTCTTTTTTGTCGTCCCAGAAGCAAGAAGAAGAAGAAAGAGAGGAAGAGGGGCGTTGTGCTCTAGCTTTTAACCTCTGGTCAAAGTCCAACCTCTTAGGGTTGATGTGGCCAATGAAGATGTTGTATTTCCAGGTGACAACACACCCTCTGTCCGGGCTTTTACGACAGAGCAAGATTAACTGATAAACTGAGTTCTGAAGAAGAACTATTAAACATTCTTGTAATACTGATGTGTTGCACAGGTATGGACATACTGCATACACAAGCATTTAAATCTTCTTGATACGAACCCGTAGACACTAAACATGGCATAATTGAAGTTACCTTAAATGTATCATAAAACGTGAATACAATGAGTGCAATACAACAACAGTAATAATGGATACCATTTCCTGGGGATGTGCATGTTCATTTATAGAACAGTCTGTCTATAAATTAATGCAGGAAAGTCTGTGTTCTGTGGGGATAATGCAGGAAAGATGCACGTTTCCTGTGTCTCTTCTCTGCTCTCAATGTGGCAACCACATTCTTTAGCACAATAAAACTGAGAACTTCTTGGGGGATGGGGGACAGGCCCTAGAGTGCTTTAAACGATTATTGGTTAACTATAGCAAATTATTGTGTCTGATTTGTCTCAGTCGCTACAGCATTGTTCATTGTTAGTTTATCTTAACCACTGTCTCAATAAATTTGTAAAATGCGGAATAATAACTGCATGGAAATACATGGGAATATTAGGCTAGATGCTAATTAAGGCACAACAAGGATTTGCATACATTCAGCACATTTGGCAAACAAATGTGGCAAACAAAAAAACACACCTGACAAACCGACAATCTCGCTAACTCTCTTTCAAGCCTCATTTTTCCTATTAAAGTCTCTGTATGATTCTAGAGAAGTATCATACAGAATGGGGTTTTCTGAGACCGCGAGGATAAGCTTGACTCCCATGTTGCTGTGTACGATCATAATGAAATTTCCGTGTGACTGCCACTAGGGGGCGAATTCCAACAGTCGTGTCCGAATGTCGTGTACAGTGGAAAGGCGGCTTGAGGTAGGCAACTGCTGCTATGGCTAATGTGGATGCATCAGCAAAAATGATTACCTCTCTCTTGGAAGTGTAGGACATAGAGACTGGTACATAGGGTCTGTGAATCTGGACTTCTTTGAGATCTGTCCATGCTTTCCACTGGGTCTCTTTATCAGCTGGGAGTGGCATGTCCCAGTCAAACTGCTCTGATGACAGCTCTCTTACTAAGGCCTTACCCTGCATGGTAACAGGGGCAACAAGTTCCAAAGGATCGTAGAGACTGTTAACTGTTGAAAGTATGCCCCATCGTGTGAGTGGTTTAACTTCTGTAGATATCTGAAAAGTAAAACAGTCAGTCTCTAAGTTCCAACTCAACCCTAAGCTTCGTTGGAGAGGTAGAGGATCAACACTCAAATCCAGATCCTTCAGGTCATTTGGTCTTTCAGATGCAGGGAATGCTTTCATGACTTGATGACTGTTTAATGAAATCTTGTGGAGCTTGATGTTTGACTCAGACAACATGTTTTTGATGTTTTTTTAAGAGACTGATGGATTTAACTGCACTGGATACAGAGATCAGGCTGTTGTCCACATAAAAATTTCTGTGGACAAAGTGCTTGGCTTCTCTACCATGCTCCTCTTCTCCGAACTCAGCTGCTCATCATATCCCAAAGATTGCCACAGCAGGAGACGGGCTGTTATCAAAAACATGAACTGTTATTCGGTACTCTGTGATTTCTTTGGAGAGATTGTTATCCTTGAACCACAGAAACCTCAGAAAGTTTTGGTGATCTTCCCTGACCTTGAAACAGTAGAACATTTGTTCACTGTGACTGCAATCTGCTCCTTACTAAAGCGCATCAAGACCCCTATTAGCTTGATGTTTAGATCTAGTCCACGAAGAAGAATGCTATTCAACTTTGTCACCCAGGTGATCTGGAAAACAGCTTGTGACTAGACAGCAAGGTACAAAGAAAGCCAAATGGTGGAAAAGAAACATGATAATCCATGATAATCTGATCTGTTTGGCTTGCATGGATGACTCTGGACCGAGCTATTTTGTGAGAGGTTCGAGCTCTTTTCTGGCTGTTAGTCCGAGGACTAGTTTCAAATATAATTTCTTTGAAGTGATGGTGCTTTATGTAACGTTATGTAGTGTACGTGATAAATCCCGGGCCCGGTTTCAGTGGGCGGAAACAACAGTCTCAAAGCAGATTCGGACCGTATCCGTGGAAATGAGCGCGCACATTTTTTTCTGGAGTTAGAAGAGGAGGCAGCCACAGTCGGTACTCGGTATCCTACCTCAAAAACCCCACCAAGGTAAGTCAAACTAATCTATTAATGAATTAATTTCTTATTATATTGTGTATGCGTTGGCTTAAAGTTTAAACTTAAGGTTTGGAGTTTTTATTGCTTATTAGATCGGTATTAAATCGTAATGTTAGATAACACTTTTAGCAGAGGGCGCGCTAACACGCAGACGATCCAGAGAATAGTAATTATATAATTGACGAATTTTAACTGCTTTAATTTTTACTGTTAAAGTTTTAATTGCGTGTTAATGCTAATAAGCTAGCGTTAACTCAAGCTAGCTAAGGCCTACCGCAGACCCTTACTTTACAACAATGGTCCATATGTTAACATAAGTTAATAACTAACATGAACAAACCATGAGCAATACATCTGTTATTTGTTAACATTAGTTAATAAAAATACAGCTGTCCATTGTTCATGTTACTGGAAGAGTGTTGATGGAAGAGTGTGTGTTGGATTGCTCCTGTCTGCCTCGCTGCTCAGAGTGGTTTGCGTCTGTAACTCCGTATAGCTTCGATTTGAATCTCTTACTTTTATTCATTGTTGCTTATATTATTAGTACCTTATATTTAATATTGCCTACCACATTAATCTGACGTCGCTAGCTTGAAATCTTTGAATCTAAATCGCTGTTACAATGCGTTTGCATCTCGCTAGCTTGTTAACTTGTCATCAGTCTCTCGCGCGCTCCTTTTTCAACGCGCTCATCAAACAGCTGTGGTAACTCGGATCAGTCTACAAACACAGTGAGTCATGTCATCCTCTCCTAGCATTGTCACCTGTTCCATTTGCCACATGTTCAGTATAGCTCTCTCTGTCAGCGACGAGGGATTTACATGTCATAAATGTAGGGAAATAGTCAGGCTAACAGAGAGAATCTCAGAATTAGAGACACGCATCCAAACTTTAATCGAGGATAGTAAGAACGCAAGGGCTTCAGATACTGTTTTGGATGCGATTAGCTTAGTGAACTCTGTACATTGTTCGGTTCCGGCTGTAGAGCCCGTGCAGCAGGGCACTTGGGTAACGGTGAGGCGGCCTAGCCGCGGAAAACACCACTTTTCCGTTCCAATAATAACATCAAACAGGTTCTCCCCACTCAGTGATGCACCCACTGAGAATCCTGTTGAAAGTGCCCTAGTTATTGGCGATTCTATTACACGGAACGTGAAAATAGAGACACCAGCCACCATAGTCACATGTTTGCCGGGAGCCAGAGCACCTGACATCAAAGCAAATTTAAAAGTGCTGGCTAATGCTAATCGTAAATACTCTAAAATTATTATTCACGTCGGCACTAATGATGTTCGACTTCGCCAGTCGGAGATCACTAAAATTAACAGTAAAGAGGTGTGTGAACTCGCAAATACAATGTCAGGAGAAGTAATTTGCTCTGGTCCCCTTCCTGTTCGTCGGAGTGATGAGATAGTTAGCAGATTATCATCGCTCAATGGCTGGCTGTCTAAGTGGTGTCCGCAAAATAATATAGGTTTTATAGACAATTGGAAAAGTTTTTGGGGCAGACCTGACCTGTTGAAAAGAGATGGTATTCATCCCTCTCGGGATGGTGCTGCTCTTCTCTCTAGTAATATGGCACATAGTCTTAGAGCTGAAACATGACAAACTGTGGCCCAGGTCAGGAAGCAGACAGACCGGCTAAACCGACCGTCTGCTAGCTGCCTCACGTTACAGAAGTCAGATAATTCCCAACACATAGAAACTCTTACACCTAGATATTATCACATAGAGACTGTGTCTGTACCCCGAATTAGTAAAAACAAAAAACTTCCAAACCCATTTAATGGTAAAAATTTAATTGATGTTCAACAAATAAAAAATAGAGATAGTAATGATAAACAAATGATGAAGCTTGGGTTGTTAAATATTAGATCCCTTTCATCAAAATCATTTATTGTAAATGATATTATCACAGACAATAATCTAGATATGCTGTGTTTGACAGAAACTTGGCTGAAACCGGACGATTACATTACTTTAAATGAGTCTAGCCCTCAAGGTTATGATTATCGACACAATCCTCGTCAGAAAGGCAAAGGGGGAGGTGTTGCTGTAATTTATAGTAATATTTACAGTATTAGTCAAAAGTCTCTCAAATATAATTCCTTCGAAGTGATGGTACTTTACGTAACATTATGTAAGTTGACATTTGTGTTGGCTACTGTATACAGGCCACCAGGACACCATAAAGACTTTATCAAAGAATTTGCTGATTTTCTATCGGAGTTAGTACTAGCAGCAGATAAAGTACTTGTTGTTGGTGACTTTAATATTCATGTAGATAATGAAAAAGACTCATTGGGATTGGCATTTGCAGATATTCTAAACTCTATTGGTGTTAGACAACACGTGTCAGGACCCACTCATTGTCGTAACCATACCTTAGATCTAATATTGTCGTATGTATGTTAGACCCTATACCAACTAAGCTATTGAAAGAGATGCTTCCAGAGGTCATAGATCCTCTTCTTAATATCGTTAATTCATCTTTATCACTAGGATACGTACCAAAAACCTTTAAGTTGGCTATTATTAAACCTCTTATTAAAAAACCACAACTTGATCCTAGAGAATTAGTCAATTACAGGCCAATCTCAAATCTCACTTTTCTGTCAAAAATACTTGAAAAGGCAGTATCATCACAACTATGTTCCTTTTTAGAAAGAAATAGTATCTATGAGGATTTCCAGTCAGGATTTAGACCATACCATAGTACTGAAACTGCTCTCATTAGAGTTACTAATGATTTGCTCTTATCATCAGATCGTGGTTGTATCTCTCTATTAGTGTTACTGGATCTTAGTGCTGCATTTGACACTACTGATCACAATATTCTTTTAAATAGACTCGAAAATTATGTTGGCATTAGTGGAATTGCATTGTCATGGTTCAAATCATACTTATCTGACCGTTATCAGTTTGTAGAAGTAAATGAAGAGAGGTCATATCGATCACAAGTTGAATATGGAGTACCGCAAGGCTCGGTACTAGGACCATTGCTTTTCATTCTGTACATGCTACCCTTAGGAGATATCATCAGGAAGCATGGCGTTAGTTTTCACTGTTACGCTGATGATACTCAGCTCTATATTCGTCGTCAGTTAGGAACCTGGGTGTGCTCTTTGATACCAATCTTTCATTTGAAGACCATGTTTCTAGCATCTGTAAAACCGCATTCTTCCATCTTAAAAATATATCTAAATTATGACATATGCTCTCGATGACAAATGCGGAACAGCTAGTACATGCGTTCATGACCTCAAGGCTAGATTACTGTAACGCTCTACTAGGTGGTTGTTCTGCTCGCCTGATAAATAAACTACAGCTCGTACAAAATGCAGCAGCTAGAGTTCTTACTAGAACTAGGAAGTATGACCATATTAGCCAAGTTCTGTCAACACTGCATTGGCTTCCTGTTAAACATCGTATAGATATTAAAATCTTGCTAATTACCTACAAAGCACTAAATGGTTTAGCTCCCCAGTACCTGAGCGAGCTCTTAATGCATTATAGTCCTTCGCGTCTATTACGATCTCAGAATTCAGGCCAGCTAATAATACCTAGAATATCAAAATCAACTGCAGGTGGTAGATCCTTCTCCTATTTGGCACCTAAACTCTGGAACAATCTTCCTAGCATTGTTCGGGAAGCAGACACACTCTGTCAGTTTAAATCTAAACTAAAAACACATCTCTTTAACCTGGCATACACATAACGCATTATCAATTTATTTTTTCAAATCCGTTAAAGGATTATTAGGCTGCATAAATGAGGTCAGCCGGAACCGGGAACACTTCCAATAACACCAGATGTACTCGTTACATCAGAAGAAGAATGGCATCTACGCTAATATTAGTCTTTCTGTTTATCCCGAGGTTTACCGTAGTCAGCCGGATCCAGGTCGTATCCGGGTGAGATCGAGGACCTGCGCCATGACACAACCACAACACAGCCCTGAAGTATCAGCAGAGATTGAGTCAACTAGATCATCCACTATGAAGGCCTCATCAACATGACAACCAGTGGCACATCTCCTCAACAACCGTCCATACCGGTGTGATGAATACGATCCTCAACTGGATGGAACTGAATTAAATACTTTGAATGTTGCGATCGTATCTGACTTATGATAGCAACCTGAGTCGTAACAAAGCACTGTTCGTCAGAGGAGAACTGGCCCCCTGACTAAGCCTGGTTTCTCCCAAGGTTTTTTCTCTATTTTAACACCTGTTTGCCACCTGATGTCACCTGTTGGAGTTTGGGTTCCTTGCCGCTGTCGCCTTTGGCTGGCTTAGTTGGGGACACTTGACAATTGACATTTGATATTCAACAGTGCTTTGATCTACCTGCATTGACACTATTCCTTAAGAGCTGCTGTGCAGCCAAAATAAATGTACCAGTTATCACTGTAAAGCTGCTTTGACACAATCTACATTGTAAAAAGCGCTATATAAATAATGGTGACTTGACAGTACATTAACTAATGTTAACAAATACAACATTCAATTTAATTTATTTGTAAATGTTGAAATTAACATTAACAAAGATTAATAAATGTACAAGTGCAGTTCATTCTTAGTTCATGTCAACTAATGATACTAGTGTTACAAATTTACTGGTATTATTAAGCACACAAACGAGGAGATGGAGATAAGAGTCTTTACTAGAAAATCCGATAGGAGAATACAGGAACATACACCAGCATTAACACAAACGATACCCGAACACAAACGAATAATACCTGACAACATGATCCACAGAAACAGGAACTTAAATACACAGATGATTGAACTCACGACGAACAGCTGAGATGAATGTGATTAATGTCCATGGTGACCGATAGTGGCGGGAAACTAGAACAAAGAAACACGTGACAGATGAAAACAACACACAGAAAGTCCATGTGAATGTAACATTACGCCCCCTCCCGGAAAGGCGCGTCCTCGCGCCGTAGAGAGAGGGGAAGATGAAGATAAGAAGCTGAAGATGATGTAGGAGGCAGTTCAGGAGGCGGACGGCTAACCGGGAGGAGGCAGAGAACAGAAATCCAGGGTGGTGCAGGAGGTGGTGAAGTCCGGGAGGTGGCCTTGAACAGGGGCTACAGGCTGTTGTGCCAGGCACCAGTCAGGGTAGTGCCCCACGGCGGCGTTGCTGGAGGGAGGAGCCATGGGAGAGAGTTGATGACGACCGCCATGGGGAGGACCGTAGTCAACAACGGCGAGGATGGAGCCCACCACGTGGTTGACGAGCTGAGGTGGTGGAGAGATGGTGACGATCCAAGCAGCCGCGACGGAGCCGCAGTGACGACCTCCTGAGATCAAGGAGGGGATCCGGAGGTCTGAAGATGCGCAGGAGCGACTGAGGGTGGAGACGGAGCCTGAGGTAGGGCGGAGCAAGCCGTAGTGGAAGGGGTGGAGGGCCAGAGAGCAGCGAATGGTCCGTAGGTCCGCACCGAAGGCAAAGCGATGTCTGACCCAGGTGAGACCAGCGGGGAGACAGGCAGTTCAGGGCTGGACAGAACCAGCGGGAGTGAAGACAGTGTAGGGGCAAGATAGGTTTCCTCTCCACACCTTAAGTCCAGCAGTGTCTCAGCGAACTCACTCTCAGTAGCGGGGGGGTGGGCGGGGCTCATTTCCAGACCCTCAAGGTCCACCAACACTCCCTTGGCGATGACAGAATCGGCCGGCTCACACACCTGGTCAGGTACACGCTGCACGGACTCCGTGGCGATGTGACCCCCGATCGCCCTTGTGGGCGTGGACTGCTCTATCGCGACGGTCTCCGTCGTACTACCTGCGGTGGGCTCAGGTCGAAAATCCTCGCCATCTGGGTGGTTCTGGCTGGGCACTGGCTGGGGAGTGGGGCTGGCGGCAACCTCGACAGTGAAAGGTGATCTGCAGGATGCCAGCACCCACCCCACATAGGACTCAAAGCTCCCTCGAGGACCCTCCCCGGACAGCTGTGCACGTGTGGTGGAGTTGAGTCCGAAGTACAAGAACGTGCACAGGCAGTAGTCTGGGAAGGTGGTCTGATGTGCGAGATCCAAAAACAGTTCTAAATGTCTCTTGAGGGAGCTTTCTCCCTGCTCAAGGCGCATGAGTTTCACATCTGGGAACGTAGTGCAAGCAGGAGTGAAAAAACTAAAAAAAAAAAAAAAAAAAAAAACTGAACACGAAAACCAGAAAGAAAATCCTAAGAAAAAAAACGTTGCTTACAGTTTGGGCCAGGTATTCTGTTACAAACTTACTGGTATTATTAAGCACACAAACGAGGAGATGGAGATAATAAAGTCTTTACTAGAAAATCCGATACAGGAACATACACCAGCATTAACACAAACGATACCCGAACACAAACAAACAATACCCGACAACATGATCCACAGAAACAGGAACTTAAATACACAGATGATTGAACTCAAATGACGAACAGCTGAGATGAATGTGATTAATGTCCATGGTGACAGATAATGGCGGGAAACTAGAACAAAGAAACACATGACAGATGAAAACAACACACAGAAAGTCCATGTGAATGTAACAACTAGTTTCTTCTGCTCACCAAGACTGCATTTATTTAATCAAAAATACAGTAAAAACAGTAATATTGTGAAATATTATTACATTCTATAGTAAAGTGTAATTTATTCCTGTGATCAAAGCTGAATTTTCAGCATCATTACATGGTCCTTCAGAAATCATTCTAATATGATTTGCTGCTCAATAAACATGTATGATTATTATCAATGTTCAAAACAGTTGTGTTCCTTTATATTTTTGTGGAAACAGTTAAATCATTCAAACATTTGTGGTAAGATAAAAAAAGGAGAAATTAATATTTCATCAAGGATGCTTTAAATCAATCAAAAGTGACAGTTAACATGAAGATATTTATAACAAAAAAAAAATCTATTTAGTAAATGCTTTAATAAACTTAATTTAATAAATGAAAATAAATTCATTAACCTTTTCTATTCATCAAAGAATCCTGAAAAAAGTATCACCATTTCCACAAAAATGTTAAGCAGCAAAACCATTTTCAACATTGATAATAATCAGAAATGTTGCAGGAGCACCAAATCAGCATATTAAATGATTTCTGAAGGATCATGTGATCTGATTCTGATCAATTTAAATTAATATTTAAATAATTTATATACTTGTTTATCCCTTAACTGATATACATTACAGAAGAACTTTCAATCAGCTCACCTGTTCCTTATGTTCTCTGCTCCCTTTCTTGTTGAGTCCTTGTTAGTCTGAGTGTTGTCACCTGTTCCTCATTTTCTCCCTTTATATTGTGCCCTCTTTCCCTCATGTCTTTGCTAGTTTGTTAAATCTTGTGCTCCTGTGTACTAGTGTTTTGTTACGTAAATCAGTAGTGTTTTTGTAGAAGTGACTTATAGCCTTTTGTATTCTAGTCATGTCTTGTTCTGCCTGTTCCTATCCTGTTTGATGTGCAGAGTTCTGTCCAGCAAGCTGAGCTTCCCTAGCCACTCTCTCTCCCTGCCAAGCAGCAAGACCAGTGCAGTGGCTGATCATGCCTTGTGAGTCAAACTACGTGTGCTGTGTGATCCTGTCTGGCTCTCGCTGCATCTATTGGCCTCATGCTGTTTGCCTAACAAAGTACACTAGCCTGTTCACACCCTGGGCTGATCTCAGCGGTCATTCTTTCAGCACGTCGTGCCTCATCCCTTCCTCACCTCAATATCTTGTCTTAAGTCTTGTCGTGTCAATAAAACCTGTAACGCTCCTCCTGCGTTTGGGTCCTCCCTCATAGAGCCCTGACAGAACAAACTGGCCAGTACAGGAATCTGCAGGATGAGTATTAAAATCCTGCCACCTGCTGATCCTCCTCTGACTACTTCTACCAAGAAGCTAAGGTTCAGAAAGATGATAGAGTCCACCACATCTACCTCAGAGACCGTTCCAGTCACCTTTGAGCCAGTCAAGTCAACCACTGTCATCTCCCAAGCAATCAAATCAGTTCCTGTCACTTCTGAGTCAACCAAATCAGATTCTGCCATTCCTGAATCAGCCGCATCCACTTCTGTTATTCAGGGGCCAGTCAAGTCAAGCACCGTCATCTCTGTCCATCAGGTCAGTTCCAGTTACTTCACACTTTGAGTCAACTCCTGTCATTCAAGAAACAGTCACGTCTACTTCCGATGTCCAAGAGCCAGAGAAGTCTACCACAGTCATCTCTCAGTCTAAATCTTTGTCATTTCTGAGCCTGCTGGATCCGTTTTTGTCACTGAATCGATGGGGTTAACTGCCATGCCGTCTGTTTTGGCCGAGTCAGCTACAGATACTACAGAGGCGGTCAAGCACATAACATCAACCCATCAAGAGCAGAGGAAAGGAAAGGCCTGTGCTGTGCAATCTAATACCCGTCCTTCTAAAGCCCCAAGTACAGCAGTTTCTGAAGCATCTAGTCCAGTGGAATCAATTTCAAGACCGCTTGGCATCCATATCACACCAGAGGTGGATGTTCTAGCCAGCCATGTCCTGCCCATGGAAACCTCTTGTGACTCCAGAGCCAGTTAAGTCAACTGCTGTCTTTTCTCAGGTTACCAAGTCAGCCACTTCTGAGTCTGTTGAATTAACAACTCTTGGCAGATACTGGGAAAACAGTGTTCTTGTTATTCCTGAGCCTGTCAAGTGTTGTCCCGCAGTTAATTAGGTCTGTTTTTGTTACTTCAGAGTTTGCTGAGTCAGCTTCATTCACTGCGGAGGTCACTGTTCCACCTGAGGTGGCCAAGTTAGCTGCAGATACTACAGAGGTGGTCAGGCACACACCATCGACCCGTTGCAAGCGGAAGAAAGGGGCGCACGCAGAGCAGTCTACTATCCTCCAATCTCAAGCTCAAAGTCCAGTGGTCTGAGAATACCCAAGTCTGAGAGCCTTGAATCCTGAGGTCCTGGAGGACCCAATTCTGATGGTCTCAAATCCAATGGTTCCTGAGGTATTAAGTCCAGTGAAGTTTTCAAAGCCACCTGCCGGTCCTATGCCTGCTGTTATGGCCAAGGAGGCAATTTTCAAGCTGCCTGTTCTCATTGCTGCGGAGGCCTCTGAATGCCTTGTTTGTGTTATTTTTGTTTAAGGTGTCTTTGTGTTGTGTCTGAGTACATGACTTTGGCTGTGTTTGTGTTTGCCATGTGCTCCTTTGTTCCCGCCTCCTTGCTTCCAGTTACCACGCCCTCTTTAGTCGTTGTTCAGTTCTCGTTAATCTGAGTGTCACCTGTTCCTTGTGCCCTCTTTCCCTCATGTCTTTGCTAGTTCGTTAAACCTTGTGTCCCTGTGTACTAGTATTTTATTACGTAAATCAGTAGTGTTTTTGTAGAAGTGACTTAGCCTTTTGTATTCTAGTCATGTCTTGTTCTGCCTGTTCCTGTCCTGTTTGATGTACAGAGTCCTGTCCAGCAAGCTGAGCTTCCCTGGCCGCTCTCTCTCCCTGCCAAGCAGCAAGACCGGTGCAGTGCCTGATCGTGCCTTGTGAGTCAAACTACATGTGGTGTGATCCTGTCTGGCTCTCGCTGCATCTATTGGCCTCCATGCTGCTCACCTACCAAAACACACCAGCCTGTTCACACCCTGGGCTGATCTCCGCGGCCATTCTCTCAGCCTGCCTGTCATCGTGCCTCATCCCTTCCTACTGTTTGGACTGTGTTCACCTCACCTTAATATCTTGTCGTCTCAAAACCTGTAACACTCATCCTGTGTCTAAGTCCTCCCTCATAGATCCCTGACAAAATATACTAACTAGATTACAAACTCTGCAGTCTGTGGCTATTGCAAACAGTTCTTTGACGATGATTGGCAAATCTATAGCTATAGGTGCGTTATGCGTCTTTGATTAAACTGTCTTTTGTATGCTACTTGTGGTGTTTAATCCTACACTCTCACTCTTTTGCTGGCTATAGTAAATTTTTTTTTTTTTTTTTTTTTTGGTTAGATCTAGCCAGGCCATGTGTGGGTTAATTTTGACGAGGAAGAGCTTGTCTTATCTTTTTAGAAAACATATTAAAAGCATTATATTAATACTTTGCAGACACTTCATATTTAGTTCAAATTGTACACAAAAGCACAAGGAGAAATTTAGAGGTTTATTTTTTTTTTTTTTTTTTACTTCAATACAGTGAAATGTGTATAGGAGAGCAAATTTTTATCAATGACATTCATGAGTGAAAATTTTATTCAGGTCATTTTAATTTGCAGCAGTTAAAAATTAGTGTTAATTTGTGACGTAAATAAGTGTCAACAAAATGTCAGCTAAAGCAGAGTGATCGGACCAATAACACTAGCTTTGGAGTACTTAGAAAGGGAAATTGAAAGACAAAGTACACAGCCTGTCTGATGTGTCAAAGGCTATGTTCACACTAAATCCAAATCCAATTATTTGTGTATCCAGTTGTAATCTGATCATGGCATGAGAGTGACAAACCATGCAAAATCTGATCAGATCGGTCAAACTGAAACTGATTTCCAGAAATTAATGATTTCAAACCACATATGAATGTAGCTCAAAGCAGATTCGTAAAAGTCACATCTCACGTAATTTGTTTTGCGGTTCACACTTTATGATCGCATTCCAATTGGACATGTGCAAAAATCTCTTATCTTTATACATATATATTCTTTATGTCATTGACAGGTGATGCAATGACACGGTCTGTTACACTGGTTAAAATTGCTGATTTCTCTTAAAATTGCTGAACGAAGTGGCTCACTCATTAAAACAGCGAATCGCTGCCGCCTACTGGCGGCTTCAATTTTTAACATAATTTCTTTCTTTTTAGAATCACTTAATTTAGAATTTGATGAATGATTATACAGGTGCTGGTCATATAATTAGAATATCATCAAAAAGTTGATTTATTTCACTAATTCCATTCAAAAAGTGAAACTTGTATATTATATTCATTACACACAGACTGATATATTTCAAATGTTTATTTCTTTTCATTTTGATGATTATAACTGACAACTAAGGAAAATCCCAAATTCAGTATCTCAGAAAATTAGAATATTACTTAAGACCAATACAAAGTAAGGATTTTTAGAAATCTTGGCCAACTGAAAAGTATGAACATGAAAAGTATGAGCATGTACAGCACTCAATACTTAGTTGGGGCTCCTTTTGCCTGAATTACTGCAGCAATGCGGTGTGGCATGGAGTCGATCAGTCTGTGGCACTGCTCAGGTGTTATAAGAGCCCAGGTTGCTCTGATAGTGGCCTTCAGCTCTTCTGCATTGTTGGGTCTGGCATATCGCACCTTCCTCTTCACAATACCCCATAGATTGACTCAGGCGAGTTTGCTGGCCAATTAAGAACAGGGATACCATGGTCCTTAAACCAAGTACTGGTAGCTTTGGCCCTGTGTGCAGGTGTGCAGGTGTCATTTCCTGTTGGAAAATGAAATCTGCATCTCCATAAAGTTGGTCAGCAGCAGGAAGCATGAAGTGCTCTAAAGCTTCCTGGTATACAGCTGCGTTGACCTTGGACCTCAGAAAACACAGTGGACCAACACCAGCAGATGACATGGCACCCCAAACCATCACTGACTGTGGAAACTTTACACTGGACCTCAAGCAACGTGGATTGTGTGCCTCTCCTCTCTTCCTCCAGACTCTGGGACCCTGATTTCCAAAGGAAATGCAAAATTTACTTTCATCAGAGAACATAACTTTAGACCACTCAGCAGCAGTCCAGTCCTTTTTGTCTTTAGCCCAGGCGAGACGTTTCTGACGCTGTCTGTTGTTCAAGAGTGGCATGACACAAGGAATGTGACAGCTGAAACCCATGTCTTGCATACGTCTGTGCGTAGTGGTTCTTGAAGCACTGACTCCAGCTGCAGTCCACTCTTTGTGAATCTCCCCCACATTTTTGAATGGGTTTTGTTTCACAATCCTCTCCAGGGTGCGGTTATACCTATTGCTTGTACACTTTTTTTCTACCACATCTTTTCCTTCTCTTTGCCTCTCTATTAATGTGCTTGGACACAGAGCTCTGTGAACAGCCAGCCTCTTTTGCAATGACCTTTTGTGTCTTGCCCTCCTTGTGCAAGGTGTCAATGGTCATCTTTTGGACAACTGTCAAGTCAGCAGTCTTCCCCATGATTGTGTAGCCTACAGAACTAGACTGAGAGACCATTTACAGGCCTTTGCAGGTGTTTTGAGTTAATTAGCTGATTAGAGTGTGGCACCAGGTGTCTTCAATATTGAACCTTTTCACAATATTCTAATTTTCTGAGATACTGAATTTGGGATTTTCCTTAGTTGTCAGTTATAATCACCAAAATTAAAAGAAATAAACATTTGAAATATATCAGTCTGTGTGTAATGAATGAATATAATATACAGGTTTCACTTTTTGAATGGAATTAGTGAAATAAATCAACTTATTATTATTATTATTAGGCTATAAATAACACTCATTAGAATCCATATTGACTACACATTGTTTAGTTAATAGGCCTATAAATGATGCATAAACAATAATCAGAATGATAAAAATAGAAAAACATACAACCATACTGATAGAGCAAGCAATAATCTCGGACAGCTTGTCTAAGATTATTTCTATGAGTAAGTAACCTGTTGTAAAGCACCACTCATTCGACGCGTCTGTTTCAGCACTTTTACAGACACGCAAGCGCGCTTCACCTCACGAGTGCCAGGCGTGTTCTCTACGAGTCGTCCTAACCATAAATATCTATGCTTCTAATAATGTACTGGTTCTATGACTGACGGTCGCGCATAATCACTGACAGTTCTCTGTTATTTTCTCTGTAAAATTTTCATTTTAATTTTGCAACTTATAAAGCGTTAAAATATATGTTTAAATTATATTTTAAAACTAGTGTAGGAAACAGCAAATGTAAATTATATTACTGAATTTGAATGATCATTTTGCTCCAAACATTGCACATATAGTATGGAAAATGTAAATTTAAATACATTTTACATATTGCATTGCCATTTTGCATATTACATTTTAAATTGAATATTGCTACACATGTGCTTCCATATGGGATCATGTAAGTACACAAGTCAACAAAATATATAACATTGTTCTAGTGGTTTTTGGGTATTTTAATCTAAAAATCATATATATTGTGCCTTTAAAAGACTACTTCAAAAACACCCATGCACATGCAGTGCAACGTTTTGATTCCTAAATGAATTGTTCAATTTGCATGTGTAACCTTAATCCATCTTTGTCTCCACACATTTTAGAGAAAACAATATTGTAGGTAGGCTATGAATCTGTTAAGTGACTGGACCTGCAACATTCACTTAAAACAGATGTCTCATAATTTAAATTTTACACTAACGTTTTATGGAAAATGAATAGTTGGGGTTTCAAAACAATACATTTTTTAAACAATAAAATGGCTAATCATGAATATATATATAAATACAAATTCATTATATTTACAAATTCATACATCCACTGTAGTGGACAACAGGACTTAAAGCATGTAAATCAGGCATTTTGGGAGACACAACAAGTGAATAGGAAAATAAATTATATCAATATTGCTATGAAATATTAGATATTCTGTCCAGATAACTGCTGTAAATGGCACATCTGAATTAAGGGCTTCAATGGAAAAAAAAAAAAGTGTGATAATATAACACATTTTTTTGTCACAACCAGTGCCCAGTTGTTCAAAAGAAATTTGATTGGATTTAGGTTATCGGATTGGATACAATTTTGAAAATGGGTTGTTCAAAAGAAAAAAAAAGGATTCTAAAATCGAATTAGATAAAATAATTCAGTCTTGGTTTTGATCTGGACCAAGTTGTTCAAAAGTAATCTGATTTGATTTCGGCAATCGGATTGGATCGAATCTTAAAAAAGGTTGTTCAAAAGAAAGAAAGAGAAAAAAAAAGGATTCTGAAATCGGAGAACACAAAATCCAATCTTAGTTTTGATCTGGATCAGATCATCAGTAAGTGTTGTTCAAAACTTTTTAGTAAGAAGAAGAAAAAAAAAATCTGGATTATCCTGATCCAAGCAGAAGGGTTGCTTTCAGGAACTAAAATGTAATAAAACTTTAACACTGGTCAAAAATACAACATTTGTATGTTGATGTAATATATACACATGGCCTATTTATATTTTTTATTTCATTACTATTTTTATTTATTAATTAATTAGAAGTACACATTAGGCTACCTATTAAGCCTTTCACTACAGTAAAGTAAAAAAAAAGATTTTGGCACCATAAAATAATCCTCCCATCCCCTTTACTTATAACAACTGGACCGGTGAGCGTTGTTTCGCGCTAAAATGTCCTGTTTCAGTTACGAAAAGGCGTGGTTTAACAGGGGGCGGGCTTTCTCGTGAAATCACGTATTATGATTGGACAGAGTAGTGAAATACGTGCACGTATATCCATCATACGTCAGCATAAGAATTAAACACCCAACATGAATGCTTCGACGATGCGCAGCTCTGATTGGACAATTCGCTGTCAGTCCTCTTTTACGATTGGTTTACGTTCAGAATTTGGTTAGTCCCTCCCCCCGAGGCTGGCAGGTTTTTCCAACGCCTCTCAGCGGTGCATCACGGAGGTTTGGAAGCGGGTGGGGAAGACGCGGGCAACAACTGACCCTATTACACTAAAAATTGTACTCGGGGTTGGTTTGCCCGGACCGATTTCCAGCCTAATACCGGCATACCTGCTCTCACATTTCAACCCAGCCCTGACATACCCTCTAATGTCGGATTTCAAGCTTGGGATTGTTCGACTTGGCCGTGTGGCCGGGAAGGTGAGCTGAATCCTAGGGCTGCCATGTGCGACGCAAAGGGGAGGGGAGCCGAGATCCGTGAGCTAAATGCTTCAGTTTAACAACTAAGTTGTCCGTTTTGATGTTGTCGACCTTGGTCAGAGGGGGATACATGTAATATATGCATGTAGTTGTCGTCGAAACGGGCGGGTTTTATATATAAACTGGTCAGCTCATCAGCCGAGTAGGTTTAGTCCCTTTTGAACCGCCTACTTTTGATGTGTAGTGCCGCTACCGTGGCTATAGCGCTACTAGACGGCTCGGGCGAGAGTTCGCTTGTTAACTAGGGAATGTAAAAGTTGATTTTTTTTCTTTTACACTTTAATAGTGTTTTAAGTACAGGACCGTTGCGTTTACCGATGCTTGATCCACGTCAGTAATGACACTGGCATCCAATATGGCTCAGCCAGCTCGGAAAATGCCTCAACCAGGAACCGTTCGCAGCATGACAACCGGCATGTCGGCTGTGATGAGCCTTAGCACCGTCTTTACCAGGTTTATATGTCAAACATTTATACGGTCAATGCTTAACCACCTTGCAATCTATCGCTAAACGTTCTGCAAAATGCTGCCAGCTTATTAAACTTAACTGTTTTGATCGGGTTCTTTGCGTCATTCTGAACAAATCCAAGCTGCCACTGGGATGACAGGCCGCTGATGCCATGACACTAGAGGGCAGCCGGTAAACAGATCTCTATGGGGTTAAACAACAGGACCATGTGAGAAGTTGCATGGAAAGGGCGCACATAAGACGCAAGCTATTGTCATATGGCGGAATAATATGTCGTTATTTTAATAAAATCGAGAGCACATTTTTGTAATGCAAAAATTCTAAATTGTAAAATCTCTTAGCTCGCACGCGGATTTCCTTCGCTCGCGTAAAACTGGACGCACGCTCTCAAATATAACGTTACAGTGCTCTCTTATGAACTGCTTTTCCTCTCGCTTAGATATTGCGTGTGCACGCTCAAACTGTCCTGTGCACTAGCGAATTTCTTCGTGCTCTTGCACTAGAAAGCTCCTGGATTAAAAGTTGTCAAAAGTTATCAACCAATCAGAATAGACTTCTACGACTGACCGATGAAAATGCTACATGAAATCTTATTGGCTGAGAGTGTACTGCACCTGGGATTTTTTCGATAATCAAAGATGGATCTTTAGTTTCTTTACAATTTAATAATATTTAACAATATTTAATAAAATGTATCTTAGAAATGGATCTAAATTGGGCGCTTAAATAATTTGAACATGTAAATAAGCTAGTCTGTCTAACTGCATCACTACCTTATACACACATTACTGGTCAAACCCCTCTAAATGATTTATCTAAAAACAACAAAAATGTTGTATCACAGTTTAAATATCTTAACTGCATTTAAAATCATTTGCACTAAAATCTCAATTGGAACAATGGCAATAATGCAATTGTTTCCTATCAAATCAACATCAAATGCAATAGTAGATCTAAATGATGCACAAGATATCATAACACAACCAATGCTCTGCTAGAATCACTGTTTGGACATTTATTATTGGGGTGTTTTTTTCATGCAGTGTTTGTTCAGTTCTGATTTTATTTAGGACTTCTTTTTTTTTTTTTTTTTTTTTCATGAAAACCCACTTCATAGCTACACCTTAGAGATGCTCTGATCAGCTCAAATCCACCCACCCGAACCTATGATTTTCTGATTTCGATATCTGCACACGACCCGTACCCATACCCGATCGTCACATAATTATTCTAAAATTCTCAGTGATAAGCGGAAGATCTTCCCTTTATGCCCTTGTCCCAGAATCCTTTATCACTAAAGCGTATTTTGATGGATTGTGATAGTTTGAAATCTGTTAGAATTCTTTATTATTCTGTTGACTTTTATGAAAATATTTTTAATGAAGTAAGGCCAGATTTAGTTTTAGAATTTATAAGATCAAATTTAAAAATGTAATTTAATTTTTTCTTTTTTTAAAAAGTAATCTCGTTCTCACCGTGAATATAGCGAGGTAGCTCGTATGGCGTTAAATCATAAACGAACAAACAAAGTGATAAGCGTGATGATATGGTAACATTGTTAGACTGAAGTAGGCTGCTTTTAAATTAAAATTTTCTTTTCTGGCAAAATTAAATTTCCTTAATAGTCTAAACAGAGGCATTACTTCAAATTTGAAGGATTAGTTCACTTCTGAATGAAAATTATCAGGAAATTTACCCCATGTCATCCAAGATGTTCATGTCTTTCTTTCTTCAGTCGAAAAGAAATGAAGGTTTTTGAGGAAAACATTCCAGGATTCTTCTCCATGTAGTGGACTTCAGTGGGGTTCACTGGGTGGAAGGTCCAAACTGCAGGTTCAGTGCAGCTTCAAAGCGCTCTACACGATCCCATTTGATATACTTTTTAACCACAAATGCTTGTCTTGAACTAGCTCTGTAAAAATCTTTTAGTGTGGGCCAACCTAAGTTTATTGTGATTGGTTGATAACTTTTGACAACGGTTAATCCGTGAGCTTTCGAGTGCAGAGGACACAGTTTGAGCGTGCACACACAACATCTGACCGAGAGGAGAAGCATTTTTAAGAGAGCACTGCATATTTGACAGTGTGCGTCCAGTTTTGTGCGAGAGCGAAGGAAATCCGCAGGCAAGCAGAGAGTTTTGCTCTTGCGCATTACATGAATGTGCTCTGACATTACAATAACGTGCTCTCGAAATTTGTCATTAAAATAACGCCATAGGAATATAGCTCGTGATGGTCAACGGTCATAGGTTATGTCTACTTTGCACATGTCCCTTGTGATAATTGTGAAAGTTTGCTTGGGCACTGTTTTCAACTGCTTATTAATTATGGATTTTATAATGACATGCGTCACATTTAAATTTTTACATTATTACTTTCCAGACAGTTGTCAATATAATTTTACATAGTGATTAAAATGCCACAACTATTATTAGTCCCAATTAGCAGAAACTGGTGCATTGAGTAATTACTTGTTTCTCTGACAGTAGTGATGTCCTATTCATGAACGTCAGATCTTTTCAATAAATTGGTTGAACTGGTTTGCAAAACCTGTCTAATCCTTGAACTAATAATAGTAGCATGATGGTAGAGCATTTGGAGTGAACCGAGAATTTTGCTAAATGGGCGAAAAGTTACTTTAATAGACGAAATGTTACAAATAAAAATAAATGTTACTTTTTTTATTAAATGCATTCCAAGCAGAGAGCAAAGACCAGTGTGTAGAAAATGAATTTTATTATTGTTTATTGTAAATGCAAGTATATTTTGTTTAGCAGGTCCTGGCTTTGTAGATAGGCCAATGTGTAGGCCAATTAGAAACTTTAAGGTGACTCTGCCAATAGTGTGAGTTTTGGGATAAGATCTGTAGACATAGGCCTACAAAATATACATTTTCCTAAATTGTTTAATTTGTTGCTTTTTCTTTAAATATTGATCTTGTAAAAAATTAACTTGATCTAAATCTATAGTGAGTGAATTGTTTTAACTGTTAAATTTCTTTTTAATGAATCAGTCAAACTGGTTCACAAATCTGTCTGAAAGATTAATTAGGGAATAATTCTGGATCAAAACAAACTTTTCAAAACCCATATCCAATAATTGCTAATAAAAAGGTTGTAGTCAATTCATTTGAAAAAATTGTTGGAACTCTGACAAAATTAAAATTGCACTGGTGTTTCAAACATTGCTTATAGCAGTTTTAAGGAAACTTACGTCTTCAGTGAAGAGACAAGAGAGCTAGTATGTTTTTGAATTGTTTGTAATGGACTTTCTCTGCATTGTAACAACATTTTGTTCTTTTCAGACAAAGTACACTTTGATTGATGAGCAAGACATACCATTAGTGGAAAACTATGCCTTTGAGGTGAGAACCTGTTTTTTTTTTTGTTTGTTTTATTAAGGGGTCCAATTACAAAAGGTGCTGGAACCCTATTGTGTTTGTACTGATTTTCTTCTTTATTTTTCTGCCCTAAAAATGTATGAGCATCAGAGACCGTAAATCGCAGAAAGACCCAAAACGGTCCCCATAGTGCACAGCTACTCAGCAACACAGACACACATTTGTCTAGGTGGCGCTATAAGGTTGCGTTTTGGATCACAACTTTGGAACCCTAAGGGGGGAAAAAAATATTTCTTCCCTTTAAATCCTCTAGTCAAGACTTTACAAATGACTGTAATTTTCCACCTTTTGGAATTTTATTTAAGACCTACTTTTTCAAACTCGTAGGCCGTTGGTCTGATCATCACCAAAATAGGCACACAACAGCTAGGGACCATGCTGGCAAAAAGCTATCTAAATTATCAAGCTGTCAGTTTAGATTAATTGAAGCATTGCAAAGATATAAGTTAATTAATTGGTCTGACACTTTTACTAGTTGATTTTTATCTCCTGAACATAACTTGCTTAACATAACTTGATGCACAGACAGGGCATTCTGAGGTGCACACCAAGTTTGGTAAACTTCCGTCAATAGGGGGCGCTACAAATAAAAAAATAATTCCTCAACCATATGATCCATGTAGTTTAAAATTGGTCTGCATCTTCTTTGGTTGATGCCCTAATCTTCTTCTTCTAAGAAAAAAACATGGCTTCCAGCAGCCAATCAAATTTCAGCGGCTAATAACATCAAATCTGAATGGTGGACCATGACACACATAATTCATCAAACTCCTTTGCATGACAGATTTAGACCATACTAGCTTAAAATGACAGAGTGAACACAGTTCAGCGCTTCCGTGTCTATGTTCGAACGCCGGCTCAGTATAGGCCGAGGCTATTCACATGAGCAGCACGACACATGCATGTGATGCTACGCAGGAGCCGGCCAATACTGAGCCGGTGTTCAGACGTAAACACGGAAGCGCTGAACTGTGTTCACTGTGTCAAGTGTGTACGAGTCTGACAGGGTAGAGAAGAATTAGTTGAATAAAGTTATTTTTGTTTTGTTTTTGCGCACAGAAAGTATTCTCGTCACTTCATAACATTAAGGTTAAACCACTGTAGTCACATTGACTGTTTTTATGTCTTTAGTACTTTCCTGGACCTTGAATGACGGTAATTACGTTGCTTTCTATTGGGGATATAAAAAAAAACCTCTTGGGTTTCATCAAATATCTTAATTTGTGTTCTGAAGATGAACAAAGGTCTTGCGGGTTTGGAACTACATGAGGGTGAATACTTAATGACAGAAATTTCATTTTTGGGTGAACCCTTTCATTTTTTTGCACTCCAGTAAAACACATTTTTCAAGCTGCTTAACATGATTAAATATATTGTTCATTTAAATTAAGAGACAAAAAAAAAAAAAAAAACATTTGTTTTTTACTTTTTTTTTAATTATTATTATTATTGTTTTAATTGGAAATTTTATTTTGGGGTTTGAATTAGTTACCAGCACACTTTTTCCACACATGCCTTTGAATTTTCCACACATGCCCCCCCGTGTTGTCACATTCTTTGAATACTATTATTTATTATGCTATTATGAAATTGAATGCCCGAATGTTGTTATTTTCAGGCTCGCATGGAAGTTGATGCAGATGGGAATGGGGCAAAAATCTTTGCTTATGCCTTTGACATTGGTAAGGGTAGATGGGCTGGTCGACCACTACATGAGTTACTCTGGTGAGTGTACTGCTAGAGCCCATTACAATTCCTAGAACCTACTGCTTTTTTGCTGTTTACTGTTTCCAGATATGACTGTCACAATTCGGCCACTAGTTAAAGTTGTAATGAACGTTCAGTTTGTTTGTGAAGTCATCTTCTCACTAGGAGTGTAACCGTACATTGATATGGATTAATACATCTATAAAATGACTAACAATATAATACATACAAAGCAATGCATTAAAAAAAATCTGTTTATTTTTACCTTTATTTTAACACTGCACAATGCATACAATGTCTGTTAAAAATTATACGCATTTCCGTCAAAGCAGGCACTCTGGTTGTATCTGGCACTACTGGCATTCTCCTTTTTTTTTTTTTTTTTTTTTTTTGAAGTACAGGGGAAAACAATCAAGAATCACTCAATTGGAATACTAGGAAAAAAACGTTACTAGATTTGCACATTTTTATAGAGCACAAAAGACAAACTTTCTTGACTGTTGCTTATCGCATTGCACAAGCCTATAATGAGCTGTCTAGGGCTGGTCCGAATACCATTTTTTGAGTTTTGAAATTTCTGTAGTAATCAACACCGAATATTCGAAGCTTCGGAGGGAGGGGGCTGAACATTCTTCTCTCTAATAAAGGCAGTGTAACGAGCAGAAATATGGTGTGGCCTCTTTAAGAGCTGCGCGCTCCCTGTTGAACTGTCTGTATTGTATGTGCGATTTTAAGCATCACATGAATGCTAGTTATTTCTGTTTTCCTGTTGATCATTTTTAAGTTATTTTCTTTATTAAGTAATGCTGTGGACGGCATAACATTTGCGACGGACAGTTACACCAGTTTCATGGGGAATAAAGCGCCAGTTGTGAAATGTCAATCGCCTCCGTGAAGTCTGTCTGGTATAAATATCTCAAGCTAAGTGAGCTATCCCTATTTGCTCTGTACATAATGCGTTACAGCAGGAATCTCTGTGTGTCTGTTTGCATTTTGATTATGTCGAGGACCGTTCATCCAATCGACTTCACACGTGGCGGGTGTGTTGCTGCGAACACAAGGGAGTGCAGTGTCACATTTTATGCAATATAGTCACACAACACGTTCAGAATTAGTAAATTTTTAATAAACTACAGAACAGCTAAATAAACTAGCTGTCACGCCTCACGCTGGCAGGGCTTATATGCTCCGAGAACAGACACTGTACTAGTGATATAAAACACAGGTCTGTTAAGAGCAATGCTTTTGATAAGGTAGCCTAACATTTTTCTGACAAACAAATCACTCCCAAATCACTCAGAAATGAGCAGCATAGCAGTTCCTTCAACTGTCCATCCTATTAAAAATGGCTAGGCTATATAAGATAATTGTAAAAAAGAGTATTGTATTTCACCAGGTTTTATAGTGCAAACACATTCAAGCGTGAATGAGAACCATTTTGTGAGGGGGGGTGCCAGGTGTGGGCAAAACAAACAAACAAATATTCGAATCCCAAAATTGAAAAGCGAATACCAACCCACCGAACGAATATTCGAATAATCGAATATTCGGGTCCAACCCTAGAGCTGTCATCAGACGATTTATTCGTGTGTGACTTAATTTTTTTTTTTTTTTCCATTGTCTTATTTTAAAGTAAAATAGGAAGTAATATTGTAATAGTGATATATCAGTTGCAGCCCCCTGAATCCAATTAAATTCATGGATGTGCCGATACTTTTTTAAAATTATTTTATTTTATTTTATTTTTTTTATAACCGATCCGATTCCAATACCCAAATTCATGATAATAATCCGATTCCAATACCAGTACTGTATTTTTTTTTTTCTTTCTTTTTTTTTTTCTTTTATGCTGCTTTGTAATGTTTTTTGCCTTTTGTGGAGCTTAACAGTAATGGGGTAATCAACATATGAAATACGGGTGGCGTGTCTTTAGTTGAAGGATGCCGCTTTTAGCTTAAAATTCTAAAATTCTTTTAGAGCTCCTTGGATTCAAGTTACTTTCATCTATTTGAAAATATTGTATATACACTTATATATTGGATATGTAAAATGTATTTAATTTTCAATTGTCATGTTTGTGAATCTTTAATTTTTTTGTTAAATTAGTCATGTGGGCTGTAGATTCTGACCATTAAATCAAATCACACTCAATTTTATGACATTAATTACTGCTTTATTTATTCAGAAACAGCAGTAACTAAATGTTATTCATAAATTTAATTTATATATTTTGCTTTTGATTTGATTAGTCTTAACAACATCACCCCCTACATAAATAAGAGCAGTTTTTGTGAATTTGTATTATACTAAAGATTTTTAGGCAACTGTTTTTCATACAAATACCATAGAAACAGTATAGTTACTTTTTACCATGGTAGTGAGTTGCAATGCATAGTTTTACCTGTGGTTAACATGATCCAAATACTATGGAAGACCATAGTATATAGGGATTTTACCCTATAAAATTTGACCCTTTTGAAAATAAGGTTGTTACAATTTTTACAGATGTTACTATTTTTGTTAATGAACATAAATTTACATCTGCATCCCAGCTGAAGCTTCTGCTATTGTCAGCTCAAGGTGCTGTCAAATGTGCATTTCTGAGAAAAAAAACAAAAAACATGTAATATTAATTTGTGAAATGTTCACCTGTGTTTGTCATGTTCTGACGATTGAGAGTAGTCTGATGATAAAACCACATTTTACTGTCTGGTTTCTACAACTTTTACTCAGGAGCACAAATCTGCCTTTAAACTTGAAGATTTGACATTTGTGATAATTATCGATATCGACTGATATGTAAAATTTATCCTAATAATTTTTTTGGCCTTATCGCCCAGCCCTACTTTCAGGCAACTCATCGACTAGTTGATTTTGAAAATATGTAGTTTTGCAAATGTGTAAACCATGAAGAGGTTGTATATAAGTAGGCATCTACTTGTTTCAGAAGTAGTCATGTTTTGGTGTACTTGTTCACAGGGAAAAGCACAGAGGCGGAATCGCTCCAAGTTTCCAAGTAGTTCACATAAACTCAGTCACAGTTGACAACCGTCTAGACAACTTGCGCCTTGTTCCTGTGGGATGGAGTCCTAAACCAGAAGAACTGTCCAGCAAACAACGGTAATTTGATGTGATGTTTTAATTTCACATGTGAAAGAAACAAATATCTGTCGTTATCTACTCTGCTCAAATTGTGCTGTGAGGTGCTTTCTAAGGTATGCCTGTATAAAATATCCTCTCTAGAGAGCAGTCGCTGTACTGGCTGGCCATCCAGCAGGTTCCCGCAGACCCAGTGGAAGAGCAGTATTTGGAGTTGAGTCGCACACGCTACTACAATGCCAATGGAGAGCTGGTGGAAGAGGAGGAGTGCTCCTGCACCTACTATGAGTGTCACTACCCACCTTGTTCGCTCATTGAGAGGAGGGTAAGTATGGCGTAGAGATGAAAGTCATTTTATGGGTTTTGTTTGGATGATTTAAAATACTGGTCAGAAGTAAGGACTTGTAAATCTACATAGTGGGTTGTCTGAAAAGCAAGAACATCAGTCTTAAAAAAGACCTGTATAATGGGCCGGTTTAGCACCATGGTGCACAACACTGGTGAATTTCATATTCGTTCACATAGGATATATTGTTTAAAAACAGCTGGATGGGGCACAAAAGAAGGAAACCAAAAACAGCAGTAGGGCTGCATGATTAATCAGACGATAAAAAAAAAAAAAAACCCCATTGAAATCGCGCTTAAACGATTTGGCTTAGTTCATTGACAAGCCGCGCATAAAAAAAATAATAATAGCACTATGGCTCCAAATGCTAATCCATCTGAAAGCACTGCGAGTTTGAATCGCGTATGTGCATTTGAAAAAGCAACACACGTCAAACATGTTTCCAGACATAAGAAGCATTTGATAACATGTTTTTACTCCAAACTCACTTCATAACGACAGTTGAGCGTCCTTCTGTGAGATGATGTGGCTTCTTACACAGAATAAGGCAGTTGTGTGTTTATTAGTAGTCATGTTTAATCAATCAAAGTGTTTCTGTTTATTCAGCTACAGCGATAGTATGGGATTTCCTGGAAGGACGTGTGTTCTACTTCGGCAGCAGGGCATATTTGCAGTTTCTGCGCGAGAGAGCCCTCTGGCTTTCAGATGGAGCATTTACTACTGATCCGTACAGCTCTGACAAGCTGCGCATAAAATAATCGCAGCCTTTGGCAAAACGCGTGCGGTAAATTATGCAGCTCTAAACTGCAGTATGTCTTAAGTTTTTTAAGCTAAATTAATCATGATTTTCAAATAATTGTCATTTGAACATGGCGTCTTAGCATTTTTTGGATTGTTTATTTGATAGATTCATTTGATTTGTGACAATATCTTGTCTTTGTGTATCTTTCCAGCTGAGGGAGTTTAACATCTGTGGCCGATGCCAGGTGGCACGCTACTGCGGCTCACAGTGCCAACAGAGGGATTGGCCGGCCCATAAGAAGCAGTGCCGTGAGCGTAAACGGGTTCTGGCGCTGGAGTCTGAGCCCGAACGATGATCCCCCTCAACCCCAGTTTGAAAAATGAGGGTCACAGGGGATGTGGGGTGAGACTTGAGTTGAAATGCAAAAACTGACTGGTTGGCTAGGGGACAATTTTGGTGGGTTGGATGAGCCTATTGTGGGGAGAGAAAAAAAACATACTTCCCAGAACTTTCACATCTCCACAACTTGCCTATGGGGATTATGGGAAATGGATTTTTTTTTTTTTGTTGAGAGGGAGGTCTTAAAAGCTCCACCTGCTGCTATGGATGCGTTTGATGAAGGAAAACACCATGTCGTCATAACTCTTTCTCTATGGACTGCATTTGAGTATTGACAGTCATGCGCTCGCTTGTTCCATCCACCCTTCTGTCATGAAGTATTAGCCACCGAGGGACAAAACTGCTGTACAACTGATGGGATGGAATATGGACCTCCTCACTGTACTACCCTTCCTTTTCCTCTTCTCCCGGTTGAACTTCTTGTGCACATAACCAAGCACAGTCACTCACCTGCCATACCTTCTACAAGTATACAGTTGATAGCTGTGCAAAACTACACCACCAGTATTGTGTGTGCAATGCCATTTTTTGACTGAAGGACATGGATGAAGTGGTTGAATGTTTGTTGTTGTTGTTGTTGTTGTTTTTTTGTTTTGTTTTTTCTCTTTGCTTTGCTTTATGGAAATTTTGTGGGGGCTGGTGTCGGGGAATATGCCTTCTTTATGAGGCAGTGTCACTTTTCCTGTCTACCTGTTTTTTAAAAGCATTACAATCCTATTTACTCTTCCCACTCATGTCATGTTTAGTTTCACTTACCATAACAAGCACTCAGTTTAGAGGGATGTCCTGGGAAAAACTTGAAAACCCACATGGAAAGTTGACTCTAATTCATGTTGTCAATGTGTACTTGGATGTCTAACATTTTCATTTAGGTCCCAGTCATTCAGTGATTAGTCTTCTTGTTTGTCTTAAAATCTTTGTCAAAATTAGTTTAACTTATGAACTGTTTTACTTTTTTTTCTTTTTTTTTTAATAGAAATGTCTCATTTTGATACAAAAATATGTGCACACAAGTTCCAAGTGTGTCTTCCTCTTACGTCAAGGGCAACTCTACCAAACTGTGACGCGCACACACAAATAAGCATGTATAATAGATGCATACATGTGACTTTGTCTGTGTTCGTATTCCGAATAATTTATCTGGTTGGGGTTGAACACTGTGCACTGAATATCCTCACTTTGATTCTTCTTCTTTTCTGAGAAATGGGAGTCTGGGGTAGGTTGGTGTCTGTTCTTTTTTTTTTTTTTTTTTTTTTTTTTTTTTTTTCTCTAAGCTATTACCATACAAACATTAAATGCATAAATATGTGAATGGACAAAGTTTGTGATAACTGACCATCTCTTGTCACTGTAAAATATAAAAATAAAATTAATGAAATAAAATCTCAAAATATGTAAAGGTTAATTTGGTTGCAAAGTGTCTGTTTTGCCCATGTCATGTTCTATTTTGAGGGACTTTCAACAACACAATTTGAATAATTTTGATATGAGTGCCATTAAAAGTGAAAAGTCAAAGGTCAAAATCAAGCTTTAAAAGGCATCTACAGGATGGTGAAATTGAGAACAGGAAAAATGTATAAACTTCATTTTTATTTATTTGTCATTTGAAAAATAACTTTAATGTTCTTATATTTTTATAAAATGTCACTTGGTTTGATATTATATTATCAACTGTTATGACGTGGTTCCGAACCTGAATGACTTTCTATTTTGAGAAAAGTAACCACAGTTGTGTAAAAAAAAAAAAAAAAAAAAAAAAAAAAATGTAATGTTTTCTCTTAATAAGACCTTATTATGAGATACGAAGTAGTTATTACGAGAAACTTTCTCGTTATAATGATAAGTCATGATAATAATGAGAAGGTTTGTGTGGCGGAAACTTGTTTTCATAGTCAATTGTCACCAAACTAGTTAGATTCCAAAATTATTTTGTTTTCCGCAAAAGAAAAAGTCACAGTTCTGGGGCGACGATGCGAGTGAGTATATAATAACAGATTTTTTTTTTTTTTTTTTTTTTTTTTTTTTTTTTTTGGATGAACTATCCTTTGAAGTGTCTGTACTTTTTAGCGCTGCTGTAACGTTAGTAGGTTGACTGAACAAACTCTCAAATGAAGCAGTGCAGGTCTGTTTAATGTGTGTCTAACGAGGATGTCGTGAATAACCTTTAGCCAAACGTCACCGTGGGAACCAGAGGGGTTATTCGCTGTATCCCCAGCCAAATGTTTTCAACACTTCTCGACTCCTCTTTAACGAACAGTAAGTTTATATTATACACCTCCAATAGAAGCTAACGGTTTCGAAAAACTCTCGTTTCTGTTCAAAAGACGACGTCCAAGTATATAAACGTATCCAGTAAGAAGAATTGTTAGAGGATAGTGTGTTTTTTATCTTTTCAGTTTTATTTATCAAAAGACAACTGCATGCTGTCTGGTGAGTGGGACAATTATTCTATCACAAAAAGTACACGTCACATGTTTTATGGTACAAGCATGTTGTTGTTTTGTGCTATTGTGACAGAAATGTTATAGAATACTATGATATTTTTGGAAATGTCATGGATATATGAATTTCATTACCATGGTAGTGGCACATTAAGGATGGCATTTTGGGCATACCGTTGTAATGCTTTTATTTTGTTTTGTTTTTTGACATGGTGCTGTCAGAATACCGTGCTGTTCTTAGTAGTAAATGTAAATTACCATGTAATCCAATGGACATTTTAAGGTATTAGTTTGAGAATAACTTGTTTCCTCCTCTTACCATTTTTCCTTTGTTTTATTGATTTTTCTATACCAGGGTGTTTTGAAAGATGTCATCAACAGCTTGCTGTCCAGATCCATGTAATAATGGAAATCCCTTGACCCTGCTTCTTTGTCCAAGCATTGATCATGTGTCCTCTGCATTGCAAATTCTTCTTGACCTTGCTCGGGAGGACAAAGGTGCACTTGTTGAAAAGGTTCTTCAGCACTGCAACCCAGAATTGTGCATAGATGTACTACGAAAGCTGCTGAAGTCATCTGCCTCATGGTCAGTAGTACTTCAGTCTTAAGCTTTTGAACCATTATGTTAAACCATTATGTTAGACGGGTTAAACCAATAGCTTGGTTATATAAATTACACTTGTCAGAAATGAAGTGGTCGAGCACAATAACAATACAGAATATTGACACTACTGGCCAGTTACTGTTAATGTGTGTAACTTATAGATGCTGTAATATGCACTCCTACTGCACCACATCACTCATATAACTGATATAATACATCAAATTCTTATGGAGGTCAAAAAATGATTTCCAATCTCTTCCTTTGCACAATATTAGCGGTTTCGTAGTTTCATCACTTATACACACATGAATCTGCTATTCCTAAAAGAAACATCTTTCACATCAAACTTTCTTTTAAAGGTGTATACTGTAAAAATGTTTTACCACTACATAAATTATTAGTACTTTTGATGAATGTGCAATGCATCATGTACATGAGAATGCTCTCTAATTGGTGCTTCAACCATAAACACAAAATTACTTAAAGCACCTTATTGTGTTTGGCATTTTGAATATTTTCTCTCAGATTGTTTCAGCATTGATAATTTTACTTTAAATTAGGATGCAATTCTTGACAAAATACTGTATTATCTAGGAAGCCTCAGCCCTGAAAATACAGTTCAAGTCATTAGAAATGGTCACCTCAGTAACAGCGACAGCCTATTGTGTTGGGCCTATAAAGTTCGATTTATGAGAGTCATCTTGCTCAACATTTCTCTTTTGACCTCTTACAAATGCAGTCCTCTGAGAGGTCAAAGCGTAATGAGTGTCTTTATCTCTGCCGAAAGGGTAGAATGATTTAAGGCAAGCAACTGGCTTTTGCCTTTCTATTGAAACAGTGTCCTCAGGTTGAACTCAAAGCAGCAGAGAGGAACTGTCTGTGTCTGCTGAGGTAAAGATGGCCCTTCTGTATATCTGTAACCATGAGTAGTGAAGCACATTTAGAGTGTTTTGTAACAAGTCCTCACTCCCTTACCTACTTTCATAAGCCACACAAAATAATAGTTTGGCATTCATGCATTCGTCCCTGGAGAATTGTCATTTTGTGTTTTTTTTCCTGAACCATCAACAAAATTTGATTTCCAGAACATCTCAAATCACCATTCCTTCTGTGAAGGAAATTAAATTTTAAACATTGTTGGAGTAAAATGACTAATTCCTTTGTCTTGTCAAAGCTAATTTCATAGCTATTCTAGAGGATGTTTGAAACTTTTTTTTTGAATATTGCTGCTAGCACTTCTTATGTTATTGCCTTTTAAGGTGAATTGTTTGTTGTATTCCCCAATTATAAGTCACTTTGGATAAAAGTGTCTGTAAAATGAACAAATGTAAATTATTAAATTATATTATACGATATCATATTATATTATAAAAATCATTATTGTTGTTGTTATTGTTATTCACAAAAGTATCAAAATTACTGAGTTAGTGGACAGCATTTGTCACCACAATTGTAGAATGATCCTGCAGTGTTTTCAGTGTTTGAGTCAATGGACCCATTCTGTGCAGTTTTGTCTGTGTGTGTTTGTGCAGGCTGAGCAGTACTGCAGCTTGTATCTTTGGGGTCTTGCTGGAGAATGAATTCATGGTGCTGAAACTTAAGAAGGAGGCTGAAGAAGACAACAATCTCATATATGACCTTGCTCGGATGCTGTCTGTAGAAGACTCTGATGTTGTGATGAATGCTGCTGGAGCCATAGCCTCATTGGTATGGCTGTATAACTATATAATGCATGCTGCAGCATACAGCATATTAAATGTTTATTTACTTCCTCTGTAATGACTCACATTTTGGGTAGCTGGACATGACACAGCTAGACTTCACATGATACATTAGAAGATAGATACAATATTTGTTGTTTTAGCCCATACTTGTCAATCCACAAGACATATTGTTGTGTCCTAAAGCTCTTTGTGTTCTTCGTGATTTAGGTTGAAACTGCATCAGGGCGAACGTGGTTCCTTCAGAACCAAAGTCTGTTCAATGAGGCCCTTGAGAGATTATCTGTTCTTCTAGAGAATGAGAGAGAGAATACTGTTAACTCTGCAGCACTCGTTCTTGCACGACTGTCCCTGTGTGAAGAAACCTGTGAAAAGGTTTTATCCTATTCATCTGCCTGCGAGACCTTCAGACGTTTGGCACAGTGCTTATCATGTAGCCACAAAGGTCAGTGTTGTACTTAGCATAGAAAATACTGAATGTGTTAACGTATACCAGCAACAACAGCATCATTAATGGTAATTGTAATAACAATATATTTACATTTTCTGATGAAAATGTATTTCTTTAGTTCCCTTAGTGGGCATTCCTATGCAGTAGCTAAGGCGGTTCTGGGTGGATCCTTAGGTGTTGCTATGTGGTTGCTGCAAGTTCTAGGTGGTTACTTACAGGGTCTATTATATTCTTTCTAGATATGGTTCAACTCCCTCATTCTTTGTAAGTCTATGAGATTTTATAATCATTTTATTTGTGTAAAAGAACCTCAAAATCAGTTTTTAGCCAAAGGAACAAAAGGAAAAGCATACAGTAATGGGCTCATTATACTGTAATTACTTATTCAGTAAAAGTTTTAATCTATTTACAGCCATACATTTCTAAGACAACCCCACAATAATTTTTTTTTTTTTAATTTTGTATCTCATGCTCAGTAAAATGTGAAATTAGTCAATAACATCGAATTTATTTTTTTTATTTTTTTTGCAGACACAGCCATGAATGCAGCATTTGCTGTTGGTCGTTTATGTGGGAGCAGACAGGCCAGGCTCCTTATTCTAAGAGAGGCCAAAGAGCATCAGCTGGTAAAAAAAAAAAAAAAAACTTGCAAATTCTCTTAACTCTTCCCCCGCCATTGACAGAATTTTCGAGACGGGTAGCTGCAGCTCTGAGCAATGGGCGTGCCGAAAGGTGAATTGCTACAACAGAGATGAACCCCTAACCCCAGCTTTCGCAACCAATGATAAAGACCTTTCTCCATGCCCCTACCTTTTGGCACACCCCAACCTTTTTTCACGCCCATTGTTCCAACCTGCAGATACCCACACTTGGAATTTTCCAAGTGTTTTCACTGTTATATGGTAGGGGGCGCTATGACACATCTTCTGAAAGAGTAAAGAATCTTCAGATCAAAACTCAGGCGAAAAAGAAGCAGAAACAAGCGATAACATATGTAAGCAGATGCATATGTAAAATAATGCAATCATCAACATTAAAGGATTAGTTCACTTAAGAATTACAATTTCCTGATAATTTACTCACCCCCATGTCATCCAAGATGTTTATGTCTTTCTTTCTTCTGTCGAAAAGAAATTAAGGTTTTTGAAGAAAACATTCCAGGATTTTTCTCCATGTAGTGGACTTCACCAGGTTGAAGGTCCAAATTGCAGTTTCAAAGCAGCTTCAACCGGCTCTACACTTTTTAACCACAAACCACTTTGTCTATATATATATATATATAGAAAATGACCGATCGTTTTGTTAGACAAGACCCTTATTCCTCGGCTGGGATCGTGTAGAGCCCTTTGAAGCTGCAGTGAAACCTGTTGTACCCCGGTGAAGTCCACTATATGGAGAAAAATCCTGGAATGTTTTCCTTAAAACTTTAATTTCTTTTCGACTGAAGAAAAAAAGATATAAACATCTTGGATGACATGGGGGTGAGTAAATTATCAGGAAATTTCAGTGAACTAATCCTTTAAACAGCATATAAATCAAAACTTGGCAATTGGATCATGTTAAAATCTCAATCAATTAAACAATAATTTTATGGGCATTATTTTATATTTTGCCACAAGGTTAGCCGACTGCAGGCTCTGCTGTCGAACGGGTCAGGAGTGGAAATGGGCCAAACGGCGTGCTTTGCTCTGAGCTGTTTAGCAAATGATGAAGACGGCCATGCTCTGCTGATGGAAAGCACTTCTGTCCCTGCTTTGCTGGATGGTCTTTTACAGCTGTTGCAGAGCCCAGAACCAGACAGTATCTGGTTTGCTGCTATGTAGGTTATTTGATTAACTTTAGTTAGTGTTGTATGTAATGACTATCTAAGGAAATGTTTTCAAAAAGTAACATATCATGTAACACTAAATTTGTAAATTCGAAAGCTGCTTGTTTTTATTATTATTATTATTAACAGAAGCTGTTGTAATTGTACATTGTTAATGTAAATGTTGATATTAATATAATAAATTAAATAATTATCTAATTAAAATTATAAAAATAATTATAATTCATTTTGTGATTCCAGAAATCTCAATAACTGTTATGGTCTTCAAAAGAACAATAATTATTTTAATTGGTTGCATTTTACATCTTGATTTTTTTTTTTTTTTTTTTTTTTTAGCATTTTAATTTAGAGTAGAGTTTGGTTATTTTAATATATTTTCTGGTTGTCTGGTGGTAAACAACTCACTCTAACATCCTAGAATTTGTTTCATGTTACCTTAATTGGGGTGAACTATCCCTTAAATGTAGTATTAAAGTCTTCATTCTCACTTTTTAAGACTCCATCCTCTTTCTTTTTAACAGGACAGTGCGAGTGCTGGTGTCCCAGCCGAGTGGAGTGGTTCCTGTCAGGATGCATTATCCTCTGCTTGAGCAGCTAAAGGTTTCATGATCATTGTGTTCATAATATATCTGTGTTGTATTGGTATATTGTGTGTATGATAAATTTATGATGAAACTGTCATTTACTTTGCTGTCAGTTGCTCTCTATGTTGCCATCCACTGGGCCAGAACTGCAGGAGGAGGTTAACATGTGTCTCAGGAGACTGGAGCATTTATCCAAACCACCTCCAGTGATGGTTACAAATCTCACATCAACGAGCTACACTGTATCATGGGAGAGGTGCGAGCCAGAGAGCGGCCTGGAGGTCATATACAGGTTACACTTCCATAGCAAGATTTTACATTGACTAGATATTTTTCTTTTATGTCATATCATAAGAAATCTTTTTTTTTATTTTATAAATCATGCTGTACAACTCCACTCAACTACTTCTCCCCCCAGTCTAAAAAGACCATGGAGTGCTGCAGGAATGAGTCCTAAAAGCCTAAAATGAGTTAGCATTTTTGAACTTTAGTTTCCATTGTCCCAAAGGTTTTGTTTAAATAAACAAATTTTTATCCACCATTCCCTGATGGATGACATTCTTTCTTCTGTGGAACATAAACAGAGATATAATGCAAGTGGATGGAACTGACGGAACTTTATAATAACTTAATAATTTGATACAATATACTTATTGTTTACATACGTTTTTACATTGTACTTATATTTAGAAAAAAAAAAAACCTGCATGTAATTACATCTGTAACCATACCACGAAAACCTTACCCATATCCCACCTCAATAGCAAGTGTTTTGCAATACAACACAATAAGTACATTTTACAGTGCACAGCATAAATAAGTACACCCCCTTCTGAAACTTCTGAAAGTCAGCAATTACTCAATTACTTAGAAGACATGTTAGGGTTCTTTAGAGATATAATGTTCCAGCAAGTCTGCTTAATCAATTACCAAAGAAGCATGTCTGAATTATTCAGGAAAATAAGATTTTCTTATCAAGGTGATAAAATGTTGTATTATATTGTATTGTATTGTATATCTTTATTGTCCACCGAAGTGGAAAATTGTCTTTGGCTCACCAGCATATAAAATAACTATACAAGTAGTGTTAAAAACAACAAAAACAGAACAAAAAACAGACAAATTCACATTTCATAAAAATTACAATTCATGCCGCTGTCATTTAATTTATCAAACACTTGTGGAATTGAGAATTTTGATAGCATTTGGAATGAATGTGTCACAGACCCGCCAGGCTCATCCATCAGCCAATCACAGCGCACTCCTTCACCCGAGTACTAACCACGCACCTGATCCCCATCACCACACAATCACCGCCAGACACTTAAGCACAGCACTCACCTCAGTTCACTGTCCGGTCTCGACTGACACAAGGACTGCTACTCCCATGCTCTTGCATTGTGAGGAATACTTACCTGCTCTATCTCTGTGATTCTCCTGGTCTCCGTGTAAAGTGTCTGCATGTGTGTTCTCCTACCGTTCCTGTTTGGTCTATCTACCTCTGCACCAGCCATCCGCCACGAGTCACTCACCTGCAAAGGAAAAGGACAGTATTACCATTCTTATCTACCATCACAAGTATCTACTTAATAGTCACTTACCTGGTCATCTGTTCATCCTACGCTGTTGTTCAATAAAGTCACTCATCATTACTAACCTGTTGTCTCCCGCTTAACAGAAGACCGGACCAATGTTACCATACAATGGCAGTATGAGCTCACCAGACCCTTTCCAAGATCTCGTGGATGCACTTCGCCACACACTCATCACCAATCCACCCTCTCCTTCACCAGTGCTCACTTCCGCCAACAACACTGTTGCTTCTTCGCCACCGGTGTATGCCAGTCCCATGGCCAAACCAGCACCCTTCTCTGGCTTGGCGGAGGACTGCAACGGCTTCATTCTACAGTGCTCGCTGGTCCTGGAGATGCAGCCGCAATTATACCCTGACGATCGCTCTAAAGTGGCATTCATCATCTCCCAGTTAAACGGACGTGCTTTGCAGTGGGCGGAAACAATCTGGTCGCAAAATGGACCCGCACCCGGACGAATTTTCTCACCCACTTCAGAGAGGTATTCGGAAGGCCCGTCGGAGATTCCTCGGTGGGTGAGCACCATTATCAACTGAAACAAGGTTCTATGTCTGTTCATGATTATGCCTGGCAGCGGTCAGCGGATGGAATGAACGAGCCCTGCTTACCACCTATCGTCAGGGTCTGGATCCCAGGGTGCGGCTGCATCTCGCTGCATACGAGGACTCCATCGGGCTCGAGCGATTCATCCAGTTATCCATCAGGTTCGTCACTCGTATGCAGTCATGTCTAAAAGAACATCAGGACCAGCTGCTACGCACTCCCTTCCTCTGTCATCCAGAGTCCATCAGCCCTCCAGAACCAGTACCTGAACCCATGCAACTCAAAAATAATCGTCTGACTTCCACTGAACGGCAGAGGCGGCTGACCTGAGGACTGTGTTTATACTGTGGTGTAGCTGGACATGTTAAATCTACATGTCCCGCTCGTCCTCCTCATCCCATGGTGAGTGCAGTTATACTACCCATCAAAAAGATGAAGCCACTCACCACTGTTGTAACACTTACTGCTGTCAGTGTTTTCATTCCAGTCTATGCCCTCCTCGACTCCGGGTCAGCCGGCAAATTTATCTCTGGTGCCCTCTGCCGTCAGCTCAAGACAATCCCCACGCCGGCAGTCTACCAGATCCATTCAGTAACTGGCAAGCCGCTAGGTTGCAAACCAGTCAACCGGTGTGCCGGTCCTGTCAAGCTCCAAGTGGGAATTCTTCATACAGAGGATCTTCATTTACTGGTTCTGGAGGATTCCACTGCTGATGTGACCCTGGTTGGAGCAGCACAACCCCATAATTCCATGGACCACCGGAGAGATCCTGAAGTGGGGCGACACCTGTTTCCCTGACTGCTTCCCCCCAACAACTCCTCCACAGTACATTCCAGTGTTCTCCACCTCCATTGAAAGTCCCATAGAGAAGCAGTCAGTGGACATCCCATCCTGTTACGCCCCCTTCAGTGATGTGTTCTGCCCGAAGAGAGCCTCCAAGTTGCCTCCACACCGGCCATGGGACTGCGCCATCGATCTGCTTCCAGGTGAGTCAGTGCCCCATGGGAAGATTTACCCATTATCCATCCCTGAGCAGAAGGCCATGGAGGAGTACACTGAGGAGGCTCTAAATCAAGGCTACATCCGTCCATCTACTTCTCCTGCTGCTTCGAGCCTCTTCTTCGTGGCCAAGAAGGACGGAGGCTTGCGGCCTTGTATAGCTTACTGGGCACTCATAAAGATATCCGTCAAGTTCAGGTATCCTCTTCCCCTCATCCCAGCGGCCCTGGAACATCTCCGCGGTGCCACTGTTTTCACCAAGCTGGACCTCCGCAGCGCGTACAACCTCATCCGGATGCGTGAGGGGGACGAGTGGAAGACGGCATTTGTGACCCCTACCGGCCACTACGAATATCTTGTCATGCCGTGTGGCCTGGTCAACGCCCCCTCCGTATTCCAGGATTTCATCCACAAGGTGCTCCGGGAATTCCTCCAACGATCAGTCCTGGAATATATTGATGACATCTTGATTTATTCCAGGAGCATGGCCGAACATCGCCACCACATTGCGGAGGTCCTCCAATGCCTCTGTGAGTTCCAGTTGTTCCTCAAGGCTAAAAAATGCTCATTCCACCAACCCTCAGTTCAATTCCTCGGTTACAACATCGATAGCAGTGGCATCTGGATGGACGAGGGGAAGGTGGAGGCTATCAAGACCTGGCCCATACCATCCACCATCAAGGAACTCCAGAGATTTCTCGGTTTCTCCAACTTCTATCGAAGATTTATCCAGAACTACAGCTCCATAGCCAATCCACTCACCAACCTCCTCCGCAACAAGCCCAAGTCTCTGTCCTGGACACCAGCTGCCAACAACGCTTTCAACACCTTGTGAGAAGCCTTCACCAGCGCACCACTCCTCATCCATCCAGACCCTGATAAGCCCTTCGTCATGGAGGTGGACGCCTCACACACTGGGGTAGGAGCGGTGCTCTCTCAGCAGCAGGGGAAACCAACCTCAGTACCCTCTACCAATGCCTCAGCCAATACTCCGCCGGGCTGCCCACCTGGATTACAGTATATCACCAGAACTCAACGCACTCCGTTAATCAACTCTTCCCACACATCGCTGGGCACTGGCCACCCAGGGGCCAATGAAACCCTCTCTTTGCTGAGAGAATGCTTCTGGTGGCCAAACATGGCCAGGGATGTGAGAAGGTATGTATGGGGATGTAAGGACCACGCCATTTCCAAAAGCCCACGCCATCTACCATCCGGCAAGCTTCTTCCTGTGCCCGTTCCCAACTGACCATGGTCACACCTAGGAGTGGATTTTATCACCGATTTGCCTCCCTGCGACAACTGTACCTACATACTGGTGGTTATCGACAGGTTCTCCAAATCCTGCCGACTGATACCCCTCAAGGGTCTTCCTACGGCCATGGAAACAGTAGAGCTTATGTTTAACCACATCTTCAGGTATTATGGCATCCCCGAAGATATTGTGTCGGATTGTGGACCCCAGTTTATCTCATGTGTGTGGAAAGCCTTCTTCACCCTCTTAGGTGTGACCATCAGCCTCTCCTCCGGCTACCACCCGCAATCGAACGGGCAGACAGAACGGAAGATCCAGGAAATCGACAGCTTCCTACGTACCTTCTGCCATGGCCACCAGGACTCCTGGAACCAGTTCCTGGGTTGGGCCGAGTACGCCCAGAACTCCCTGCTCCAACCTACCACTGTACTCACTCCCTTCCAGTGCGTACTCGGTTACCAACCCCCTCTGTTTCCCTGGTCCGTGGAACCATCGGACGTCCCTGTAGTCAACTACTGGTTCCGGGAGAGTGAAAGGGTCTGGGACACAGCACACCACCAACTGCAACGAGCTCTCCACAGGCGCAAGATGACGGCCGACCTTAGATGCTCCAAGACCCCTGTATACCAACCAGGTCAGAAGGTTTGGGTATCTACCAGGGACATCAGGTTGCACCTGCCCTGCAAGAAGCTCAGTCCGAGATTCATTGGCCCCTTCAACATCGTGAAGCAGATCAACGCTGTCACGTATCAGTTCCAACTTCCTCCTCAGTACAGAATTCACCCCACTTTCCATGTCTTTCTCCTGAAACCTCACAGACCCGCCAGGCTCATCCATCAGCCAATGACAGCGCACTCCTTCACCCGAGTACCCACCACGCGCACATGATCCCCATCACCACACAATCACCGCCAAACACTTAAGCACAGCACTCACCTCAGTTCACTGTCCGGTCTCGACTGACACAAGGACTGCTACTCCCATGCTCTTGCACTGTGAGGAATACTTACCTGCTCTATCTCTGCGATTCTCTTGGTCTCCGTGTAAAGTGTCTGCATGTGTGTTCTCCTACCGTTCCTGTTTGGTCTGTCTACCTCTGCACCAGCCATTCGCCACGAGTCACTCACCTGCAAAGGAAAAGGATAGTATTACCATTCTTATCTACCATCACAAGTATCTACTTAATAGTCACTTACCTGGTCATCTGTTCATCCAACGCTGTTGTTCAATAAAGTCACTCATCATTACTAACCTGTTGCTCCTCTGTCTGTAACAGAATGATCGCTTAAACACATTTTTATTCACAAGGTATTCTGTAGCGCCTACCTGATTTCAAGAGCTCAAATTGGCTAAAAAGAGGGGGAGAACTAGCTGCAAGAATACTCCTCCCCTTCTTCCATGTCCTTTCAACATAAAGTTGTCCTAAGGGCTTCTGTGGTCTGCCAACAATTTTGCTTTCCATTGACACAATTCTGGTGAGCTTATTCTTAGATCTACAGTTTAAATGTTCATACCAGGCAGGGATATGATAAGGCAGTACACTCTCCAATAGATTTGTAAACAAGTATGCTGACTAACTCTAAGGCCACCAAGTTGTCTTAGAAGAAATAATCGCTGTGAACATCTTTTAAAGATGTACTCAGAGTTATCGACAAAGCTCACCTGTGAGTCCAAGATTGAGCTGAGATATTTAAAATTCTCCACAGTTTCTACTTGTTGACCCACAAGTGAAATTGGCTGGATTGTCATGTCTCTTTTTGTACACATAATTAATTATTTTGTCTTCACAACATTAATTTCTAATTGGCTAAAATGAGACCAAGTTTCAAGAGCCTTAGTGTGAGACAAATAGGCAACATCATGCAGAGAGTTTTATCCAATAGGCCTACATTCAATATAGCCAACTAAGGCCATATCATCGGCATATTTTTAATCATCTAAAATGTTCTTCCTGAATCGAAAACTCATTAGTAAATAAAGAAAAGGCACAGGGGAAAGAACACAGCCTTGTGGGCAACCTTTGCTTAAAGTGAGCACGTCTGACATAATACCTCTGACACAGACCCTCTGTGGACAGCAGGAAAGAAAGTTTCTAATCCTTGTATTAACATCAAGATCAACAAGCCTTTTTAAGAGAATGTGTGTCTTCATTGAATTAAAAGCCGATGTGAAATCCACAAATAAAATCCTGACATATGCTTGGGGATTCGTAAGATGTTTTGTAACTGTGTTTAGCAGGGTCAGTACAGCATCATCTGTGCCTCTGTTACTCTTATATGTGAACTGAAGTGGATCTAAAGACTGGCCAAGATTGGCCATGACTCGCTCTATAGTTTTACATAGTATGGAAGTTATTGCAATAGGCCGGAAATCATTTAATATACTCGCACCAGGCTTTTTTGCCACAGGCCTTATTATTGAATATTTCCATAATTTCGGCACTGTACAAGTGTCTAAAAAAACCGAAACAGCCTTGTAAAAACTCCTTTTAATTGAGGAGCACAGTCTTTAAGAAGTCGGGCTTTTAAACCATCTGGGCCCAGTGGTTTTGTTTGGCTTCAATTTACTAAGACTTGCAATAACATCAGCCTCATTAATAACTATTGATGTTTCTACAGGGAGATTATTGCATATCACATCACATTCAGTCTTACCGTCCACAGTTTCAAATCTGCCATAAAAATTATTCAAATCATTAATAAAAGTTTGGTTTTTACTTATAAAACTATCATCCTTTTTATTAGACCTACCCATTCATGTATTTAATCCCTCCCATGCCTGTCTTATATTGCCAGTTAAAAATTATTTTTAAAATCAAATTTTGATTCTCAGCTGTCTCCTTTTCTCACACAGTAAATCTGTATTACTGGAACAGAAGGCAAACCTCCTTTCATTAAGTCAGCTTTTTAGCTGTGTCGATACCCAGGGCTTGTTATTTGTGTAATTTTCACAGTTTTAGTTTCAGACACAGTATCTTCACAAAAATTTATATATAACTTAATAGTGTCTGTGAGTTCATCAGCATCCTGACATGATTGAAAGAAAATGTCCCAATTAGTTTCCTCAAAGCAGTCCCTTACTTGCTCTTTACATCTATCAGACCACACCTGTATTTGCTTAACAACAGGCTTTGCCCTCTTCACTACAGTCTTATATTTGGGCAAAAAATGAATTACATTATGGTCCGATTTCCCAAGGGGGTGGGGGGTCTGCATACCGCATTTAATATATTTCCATAACCGCAATCAATAGTCCGGTTTAGACGAGTGGGACTCACATTCTGCTGAAGAGTAGGCAGATATTCTGATAAGTCACATGTATTAAAACCCCAAGGATAAAAACGGGTTGATCTGCAGAGCGAGCGAGTGCACCATTATAGCTCTTCGCTATTCTCTCCCCTGCTGCCACAACATTTGGACCGGGAACATAAGTAAACATGACCGTGATCTGGCCCCGCGGGAGGTAAAATGGTCTGAAAGATATTGTTAAAATCCCGTCTGGCGTGCACACTTTCTCCCGTACACTGTACTGTGTGGCCCAGCTGTTATCAACAAACACACACAGCCCTCCTCCAATGGATTTAAATGAGCTACGTTCGTCTCTGTCCGTTCTTATTGTTGTATAACCCGTTAAGTACGGGTAAGTTTCTTGACAATTAAAAGTGTTATATATAGCCTACTGAATCATTCTCAGACTTAATGCTGACAACAATGGAAGCACTTGGGAGAGAACTGTCAGGAGACTTATTTCTTAGCACAAAAGAGGACAGTGGTACAAGAGGATTACCAAATAATAGTTTTAAGTGTGAAAATATAGCAAAAGTAACAGAAATTCAAAAACAATGGACTTGTGACAAGGCCCCTGAAATAATCAGGCCTTCATTTTAAACTTTCATTTAGTGATGAGGGATTTTTTTGCTAGACAAAGAGAAATATCAAGTGACTGTCTCAGAGCCAGCAAAAGCTATGAAAAGAGTGACTGTTTATCTCACAGAGTAAGATGCAGCCTGCAGAAATGCGATGCATGGTTGTTGTTCTCACTGGAACTACCTACTGTAGCCAAAGCACAATAAAGTCAGTTAGTCAAGTCAAGTCAAGTCACCTTAATTTATATAGCGCTTTTTACAATGTAGATTGTGTCAAAGCAGCTTTACAGTGATAACTGGTACATTATTTTGGCTGCACAGCAGCTCTTAAAGAATAGTATCAATGCAGGCAGATCAAAGCACTGTTAAATATCAAATGTCAATTGTCAAGTGTCCCCAACTAAGCAAGCCAAAGGCGACAGCGGCAAGGAACCCAAACTCCAACAGTTGACATCAGGTGGCAAACAGGTGTTAAAATGGAGAAAAAAACCTTGGGAGAAACCAGGCTTAGTCGGGGGGCCAGTTCTCCTCTGGCAAAAAGTGCTTTGTTACGACTCAGGTTGCTATCATAAGTCAGATAGGATCGCAACATTCAAAGTATTTAATTCAGTTCCATCCAGCTGAGGATCGTATTCATCACACCGGTATGGACGGTTGTTGAGGAGATGCGCCACTGGTTGTCATGTTGATGAGGCCTTCACAGTGGATGATCTAGTTGACTCAATCTCTGCTGATACTTCAGGGCTGCGTTGTGGTCGTGTCAAGGCGCAGGTCCTTGGTCTCACCTGGATGCGGCCCGGATCCGGTTGACTACGGTAAACCTCGGGATAAACAGAAAGACTAATATTAGCGTAGATGCCATTCTTCTTCTGATGTAACGAGTACATCTGGTGTTATTGGAAGTGTTCCCGGTTCCAGCTGACCTAATATATGCAGCCTATTAATCCTTTAACGGATTTGAAAAAATAAATTGATAATGTGTTATGTGTATGCCAGGTTAAAGAGATGTGTTTTTAGTTTAGATTTAAACTGACAGAGTGTGTCTGCTTTCCGAACAATGCTAGGAAGATTGTTCCAAAGTTTAGGTGCCAAATAGGAGAAGGATCTACCACCTGCGGTTGATTTTGATATTCTAGGTATTATCAACTGGCCTGAATTCTGAGATCGCAATAGACGCGAATTACTATAATGCATTAATAGCTCGCTCAGGTACTGGGGAGCTAAACCATTTAGTGCTTTGTAGGTAATTAGCAAGATTTTAAAATCTATACGATGTTTAATAGGAAGCCAATGCAGTGTTGACAGAACTGGGCTAATATGGTCATACTTCCTAGTTCTAGTAAGAACTCTAGCTGCTGCATTTTGTACGAGCTGTAGTTTATTTAACAGACGAGCAGAACAACCACCCAGTAGAGCGTTACAGTAATCTAGCCTTGAGGTCATGAACGCATGAACTAACTGTTCCGCATTTGTCATCGAGAGCATATGTCGTAATTTAGATATATTTTTAAGATGGAAGAATGCGGTTTTACAGATGCTAGAAACAAGGTCTTCAAATGAAAGATTGGTATCAAAGAGCACACCCAGGTTCCTAACTGACGACGAAGACTTAACAGAGCAGCCATCAAGTGTTAGACAACATTCTAGGTTATTACGTGAGGAAGTTTTTGGTCCAAAAATTAGAATATCTGTTTTTTCTGAATTTAGTAGTAGGAAATTACTGGTCATCCAATTTTTTATATCAGCTATGCATTCCGTTAATTTTGTTAATTGGTACCTTTCGTCAGGGCACGAAGAAATATAGAGCTGAGTATCATCAGCGTAACAGTGAAAACTAACGCCATGCTTTCTAATGATATCTCCCAAGGATAGCATGTACAGAGTGAAAAGCAATGGTCCTAGTACTGAGCCTTGCGGTACTCCATATTCAACTTGTGATCGATATAACCTCTCTTCATTTACTTCTACAAACTGATAATGGTCAGATAAGTATGATTTGAACCATGACAATGCAATTCCACTAATGCCAACATAATTTTCGAGTCTATTTAAAAGAATATTGTGATCAATAGTGTCAAATGCAGCACTAAGATCCAGTAACACTAATAGAGAGATACAGCCCCGATCTGATGATAAGAGCAAATCATTAGTAACTCTAATGAGAGCAGTTTCAGTACTATGGTACGGTCTAAATCCTGACTGGAAATCCTCATAGATACTATTTCTTTCTAAAAAGAAACATAGTTGTGATGATACTGCCTTTTCAAGTATTTTTGACAGAAAAGTGAGATTTGAGATTGGCCTGTAATTGACTAATTCTCTAGGATCAAGTTTTGTTTTTTTAATAAGAGGTTTAATAATAGCCAGCTTAAAAGTTTTTGGTACGTATCCTAGTGATAAAGATGAATTTACGATATTAAGAAGAGAATCTATGACCTCTGGAAGCATCTCTTTCAATAGCTTAGTCGGTATAGGGTCTAACATACATGTTGATTTTGACGATTTAACAAGTTTAGACAATTCTTCCTTTCTTAAAGCAGTAAATGAATTGAAGTTTTCCTCAGGGACACTACAATGCACTGTCTGACACAATACAGTAGTAGATGGTTGCATGGTTATAATTTTTTTTCTAATATTATCAATGTTGCAAGTAAAGAAGTTCATAAAGTCATTACTGCTGTGCTCTTTGGAAACATCAGAAGTTGAAGCTTTATTTCTTGTTAATTTAGCCACTGTATCAAATAAATACCTAGGGTTTTGTTTATTTTCTTCTAAAAGTTTTGAAAAATAGGCAGATCTAGCAGATTTTAAGGCCTTTCTGTACTCAATCATTCTCTCTCTCCATGCAATGCGAAATACTTCTAGTTTTGTTTTCTTCCAGCAGTGCTCCATTTTTCTGGCTGCTACCTTTAGGGCCCGAGTGTGCTCATTGTACCACGGCGTTGGATTAATTTACTTAATCTTTTTTAAACGCAAAGGAGCAACTGAGTCTAATGTGCTGGAAAAGACAGAGGCAATAGTTTCTGTTGCAACATCGAGGTCTTCTAAGCTGTCTGGTATGCTAAGGCGATGAAACTGATCAGGAAGATTATTTATAAAGCGTTCTTTAGTGGTAGAAGTGATGGTTCTACCAAATTTATGGCAGGGAGGCAGTTTAGCTGTTTTGACTAAATGTAGTATACACGAGACTAGATAATGATCTGAGATGTCGTCACTCTGCTGCAGAATTTCAACGGCATCAATATCAATTCCATACGACAATATTAGATCTAAGGTATGGTTACGACAATGAGTGGGTCCTGACACGTGTTGTCTAACACCAATAGAGTTTAGAATATCTGCAAATGCCAATCGTAATGAGTCTTTTTTATTATCTACATGGATATTAAAGTCACCAACAACAAGGACTTTATCTGCAGCTAGTACTAACTCCGATAGAAAATCAGCAAATTCTTTGATAAAGTCTGTATGGTGTCCTGGTGGCCTGTATACAGTAGCCAACACAAATGTCAACTTACATAATGTTACGTAAAGTACCAATACTTCGAAGGAATTATATTTGAGAGACTTTTGACTAATACTATAAATATTACTATAAATTACAGCAACACCTCCCCCTTTGCCTTTCTGACGAGGATTGTGTCGATAATCATAACCTTGAGGGCTAGACTCATTTAAAGTAATGTAATCGTCCGGTTTTAGCCAAGTTTCTGTCAAACACAGCACATCTAGATTATTGTCTGTGATAATATCATTTACAATAAGTGATTTTGAAGAAAGGGATCTAATATTTAACAACCCAAGCTTTATCATTTGTTTATCATTATTATCTCTATTTTTTATTTGTTGAACATCAATTAAATTTTTACCATTAAATGGGTTTGGAAGTTTTTTGTTTTTACTAATTCGGGGTACAGACACAGTCTCTATGTGATAATATCTAGGTGTAAGAGTTTCTATGTGTTGGGAATTATCTGACTTCTGTAACGTGAGGCAGCTAGCAGACGGTCGGTTTAGCCGGTCTGTCTGCTTCCTGACCTGGGCCCCAGTTTGTCATGTTTCAGCTCTAAAACTAAGTGCCATATTACTAGAGAGAAGAGCAGCACCATCCCGAGAGGGATGAATACCATCTCTTTTCAACAAGTTAGCCATTTCCAAAGCCCATATTTACAAAATGTAGATTCTGGGAATCAATACTCAGGTCCCATGAGACCAAATCAATCATTTTGGATCTAACAGCATCCAAAATGTTATGGTGTTGCTAGAGGAGGAGTACAGTGAGAAGTGCCTGGTTCCCACAGTAAAGTTCAGTGGTAGTAAAGCTCTTATATAGGGATGTATGAGTGCTGAATATGTGAGGGAGTTGTCAAGCATTGATCAATGCTGTCATGAATTCCTACACCACTGTGTAATTTAACCTGAAACAGAAGATGTTACCCTTTACTCATTCCCTGCATTGTTGGGCATTTTTTCAACATGACAATGAGGATATGCATTCTCCCAATGTGAAAAACCTTCTGTGGACATCTTAACACTCTTGAGCACCTGTGGGGGATTCTGTAGAGACGATTTCAGCAACACTCCCCATTAAAGATCAGGGCATTTAAGGAGCTCATCATCCAGGAGTTAAACAGGACCGATGTGACAATTTGTCATGAACTTGTATACTCTGTGTCAAGAAGGGTCAGAGCAGTATATTCAAAATTATGGAGGGCATACTAATTACTAGAATATTATACATTTGTTGAATTAAATCTAGGGTGTACTCATTTCTGCAATCCTTAATTTAAACAAAATTGGCTAATTTACTTATTTTATGGCTATTAATGACATATATTTCTCAGTTTTTGTTATGTAAGTAGTCACTATACTACGGCACCTGTCAAATTTGATGGATGACCTGACATTTAACCTTTGACCTTTATGATATATGATATTAGCCCTCAGGATATATCCCCTCCCCGGTTGACCTTTGACATTGGTTATCAATATGTCCAATGATCCCTGGCATTTTGAAATACCTATGTTGTTGACCTGTGGGTCATTTGTGGGGTGGAACGAATGGATAATTTTTTAACTTTGACCATGCAAATTGGAAGTCCTGAGGGTAATTTTTTAACTTTTAGGGTCACATGTGCGGTGTGACAGCATCTGCATTCCAACTCATCTCTAATCTTCCTGTGCAAATGAGAAGCAACAAGTTTCTAAAAACAGTTGGATCAAAATAACAAAAGAATAAACATGGTATATTTTATGAATTAGATTACACACACACACACACACACACACACGCATACGCATTTCAAAAAGTGAAAAACATTCTGTTCTTTTTAAAGAAGATGGTAATAATTAAAATTCTAACATGCTGAATAATAACAGTTACTAAATTTACTGAGACCAATTATTATTTTTGAATAAAAATATAAAAACCTGGAAAAAGATTTCCTCCTGCACTGATGTCCGAATGAATGGGTTTACAATTGCTTTTAGTTTGAAATATAAATCTAAAAAATGTGGATATATAAGTAAAGGAATATTCATTTTAACAATGTCAATGCAAACGGGATTTCTTTTGTGGACATGTCCAGACATGTTGGGGTTTCCATGTTTTAATGATTTTAAATAAAAGTATAACAGTGAATAATAACAAAGAGTTACTAAATTTACTGAAGCCAATTATTATAGTTTTAGTTAAATGAAAATTTAAAATTTCTTACTTGTTGATGTCCTTAACATGAAATGGTTTACAAACTATCTCATTGTCTCTCCGAGACATGACTTGAAACAATGCATGATAGTTACAGAGGAGGGGGAGAGCAGTGGTCAGCGGGGTGGATGAAACATTATTTTGTTAATGCTAACTTTTATTTTCAAAGCATAAATATAAAATTTAAATTACATCCTTCAAAATTAAACAGTTGTTCATATTAAATCTTTAAAAATATAATTAAAGTCTTCATAAATCAAATCTTTGACATTTTATTTATCAGTGTATGTGTAAAAATGTATGGGTCTCACAAGCCATCTCTCACATCCTGTAACATTTTCAATAATTTCCTATGAAAATCACCAAGCATTTTCAGAGAGAAACAATGATTTCATTCAGACCCTGTGATGCCTCATGTTAGTTCTATAAAAGGAACTTATCTCTATTTTAAAATGAAATTATTCTAAATATAAATAATATCAAATATGTTGCTAATTTAGTTTTAGCTAAATTCATATATAAAAATATATATATATTTTAAAAAACCTTAAATTTTCAGAGAGCAGAAGAAATAGTTCCTTTTGCAATGATAATAAAAATAAAATAAATAAAAATAAAATAAAAAGCACAGTCACAGTGTATGTTAAGACAGCTAACTCCAGAGTGAATGTTTTTGTACTAAATTTATTTCACAGCACAATCTTAAAAGTTTCAAAATAGTCTTTTGAAATTAAAATATTGTTTACATTAAACCTTTAAAGATTTAATAAAAATCAAATATTCTTCTTAGAAGTCTACAGTATCAGGATAACATCTGATGCCAATGGTAGAAATAATTTTGCTTAAATTAACCTAAAGTATACTTTTTATTAAACAACATCTGTTCAAAAACCTGTACATAGTCATCTTAAATCTTATTTCTTAAAGATTCAAGCAGAAAGGTTAGGGCTAAGTTTTTGAGAAAACAGCATGTTAAAAACAGCATGTTAACTAGAAATATTTAAATAGATTTGATTTTTTTTTTAAAATCCAGATATGAAGGTGTCTGTGTGTTTGACGACTGACAGATGCAACTCGCACGTCCCCATAAAAACGAGGACTCAACTTATTTAGCTTAAGTTGCATCTTTAAGAAAATCACTGTGCATTTTCCCTGTGCTTAACCTGTCTGCTGGTCCCTTGAGCATCCTTTGGGAGAGATGACACTAGCAGGACACATGCCCCTTGCCCTATAATTTTGCATGGGTGTTAAACACCCTACAAGTAGTCATTTATTTCAACTGTGTTATTTACAAAACAACATTTTTCAATCGAGTGAATCTACACATCCGAGGTCTTTCAGAGATGTGACTTCAGGATCAGTGGGTCTCTTGAGAATATTTAACTGGGCTTAAAAACCAAAGATTAGTCCAAATCCTAATCTGGCATGTCCACATCAGACTCTGTGCTTGAAAATATCATTGCTGTTAAATATGTTTTAAAAACCTCACATGTAAACTTATATTTTTTAAGCCTCATAGATCTATATGATTTACTTTTCTTATTTCTATAAAGCAATGTTTTTAACAAATAGATTACCTTACTCCAAACAGTTCCTCACACAGTGAAACCATTAAGGGTAGCCAAAGGCTCATAGCAATGGGTAAAAACACATTACTATGTAAGATATGTAAGATAGTTTTACTTGCTTTAAAGTATGAATAAAAAGTTAAAAGCAAACGTATATTCATACCCGTTTGTTCTAACACAATGCCATTAATTGTTTATAAATGTGCTTTTATTATTGCTTTGTTCATGATACTTTTATTAGCCTGATAAATATAAAGTTAATACAAGATGAAACAAGAATCACGCTACCAAATACGTTTGATACAATGTTTTTAAGAAAAAGGGGTGATTTTAAAATACGACTAAACCAGATAATTTTTTCTTTTGACAAACTTTTAGGCAAAAATTATTTTCCTCAGTGGTGTAGGAATAGGACTTATTTTTTTAAAGTTTCAGACATGTTACAATCATGCGATACAAGGATCCGGATGAAGCTTCATATTAAACAAAGAAAAGAATATGGTATTTTCACTTGTGAACATGTATTTATACACATTTTCATAGTTCTTGTAGTGCAATTATCCATCTCTTCTATGCATGAAGTGTCAACACAAAAAGTAAGTCTGTCTGTTTGCACTTGAACCGATTTCAACTGAAACATATCTAACCACTGCACTAAAAGCAAAGCATACATTAAAGTTTGAGGACGGTAAACAAAGTTACACACTCTAGTAAAGCGGTAGATACAGCTCAGATATGATCTTTTGTAGGAATTATGTGAGCACAATAAATTCTCGCATCTAAATTCAAGAGGCCTAGTAACTAAGAAAGCAGTGACATCATGTAAGAAAAGTGTCATATTGCATACAGAAATCCACTCTTGATCTATTGCGAAAGGCATTTTTAACCCCCCTTCACTAGTCTTAGTCACATTATCAAGACTTTCAAGATCACTGTTAGCATTTTATTTGTCGGTCTTTATATGATTTTAGCCGAATATTCCTCTCTGGTTGCTGTCAGTGTAAGTTTGTGCAAATCATCACATGTGTGATGAGCACGGACCATTCATTTTAGCATCTTTTTAGTTGTATGACTGAACTTTTCTTTTAACAAAACCAATTCTGTTTAACAATTCATTTCTTTCAACATTCCCAAATGACGTTAAAGAATAGGTGTAAATATTATAGTATACAATTTTGTTAGAGTCTATGCAGTGCTGTTGTAATGCATGATAATTTAAGAACTATAACATTGCATGCCCTTTATACAATCTTTATACAGGTATTATATGTACACAATTTACTGTGTACGACATAAAAAATATACATTGAGCTATAATGTAAACAGAAATCCTCTCTTCTGATCTGTTGCAAAAGATTTGTGTTTAATTTGTAAATGCCATTTTTCCACTAGCAGATGACACTGTTTACAATTTTTGTTCAATTTAAGTTCAGTTTTAGATAAAGACTGCTATCTGAGGGTGGTCAAACATGCAGCTACTCGTGTTCCATCTTGTTCGAAAAACAATGTTGCCTACACATTTAGCTGTGATGTTAGTGAACTTTAGGTATTCTCGGCATCTCTTTGTTCATAGCATTTGGTTGATGTAATAAAATGATGGTTTAACCATCCTCTTGAGTCATTGTACATACTATATTATATTTTACGGTATAGAATGCGGAGTAAAGATCTTTGAAAATTGTAGCTTGTAAAACATTTAAATTATTTCAAACGTTATAGACGTTTTACCCTCCAGGGGTTAGAGGATTTGTATTACCGTTTTTAATGTGCTCAGACATGGTATAACAACAAGTGAGTCTTTTATTTCAAAGTTGTTGAATATACATTGAAGAAATTACTTTACATACATAAAGTAAAACAATAATAACAACATTACAGGTGGTCTAGCCAGAAAAGAAAATCTCGGCAGGCTATCATGTTTCAGTCTAGGGTGTGATTGACCAGCGTTTCAACAATTTCACCGATGGTATTATCATCAGCATTGTTTGAACGCAGTGAGACACAAACATCCGTTACAAATGTACACATACATATGATGTCAGTAATTTCTAACTGTTCGGTACATTCAGACATCACATCCAGAACTTTTCTTATCATTACACAGATTGGTTCTTTGGTGTAAACACACACGCTCGTTACATCAGAACACCATGAATTTGTCAGGCCTCTTACAACATCCATTTCCTTTTTGAGATTTGTTTCACGCTTGGTTTCCCTCTTACAGTCGTTATCCAGATCGCACGCGTCTTCGATGATCCAGTGCATCAGGTGAACCATCTGTCCTCTGAAATAATCTTTAAACATACATTCTAATGTGGCTTTTAGACGACACTCATTCAGACAGAACTCAAAGGGGACTCGTTCTCCATCAGCTTTTGTGTAGCCATAACCCTTAGAACTCAACTTTGTGCACGGTATAAACTTTGTCCCCTATTCGATGCTGAAAGATTCCAATAGTTCCTGGAATATCCTGTGGGTGGGTCCTTAAAACACAATTGTCCAATGTTTTACACAGTTTATTAACGGTTTGAATTTTGGGTTTTTTGGTCAGATCCCCCAAAGTGTGAGTCGAAGAAGTGTCAGGCTCAGACAAACAGGAAAGTTGAAAATGATTTTGGTGGTCCATGTAACAACCAGACAATGTTCCTTCGACTTTTGATCAATGAGATGTTGCAGTAGCACAGCGGTCCATGCTGATGCAGATGTCGTATTATAGAGGTAGATCCCCTTGGTTAGGAAACCCAGGTTGCTTGTAATAAGTGAGCTCTCTCTAGAGTTTATCAGGACTATATAATTGGAATAAACCATTATGTCTGTAACATACAGATTCTTAGAGGCGAGGGAAATTGGATCCAATCAGTTCATTAAACAAAAACAATTACACATATAGCAAGTAACACAAAACAGAAGCAAGGGCACAATACATTACAATATCATTGTACATTTCAGGTCTTGCTATATCACGTTACCATTTAATACACATTGAGGCACATCACCATGACTGATTGAACATTTAGCAGTGCTTCAAATAAGTTCAGCTTGAATTAAACAACTTGTCTATTGTTAAAAAGATGGAAGTAATGCAGGTACATCGCTCCACTCAAAATATAGACTCTTTGTAGACCTGCAGCATTCGAAAGTTACATTATCACCGGGCTTTATCACCTTGTACCGCACGTTTGGGTCACTCCATCCCACTCGTTCATGTAAAAGCTTTTACCAGCGATCCCATTCAGATCGGTCCAGATATGATTGTAGAAAAATGACCAGTTATTGGCAGGCAAAAGCACACAAGGTGTCTGTGATGTAAATTCTTCTTCAAAAAATTCCATAGCGTAGTCAACAGTCTTTATCTAAAACTGAACTTAAACAAACTAACAAAAATTGTAAACGGTGTCATCTGCTAGTGGAAAAAGGGCATTTACAAATTAAACACAAATCTTTTGCAACAGATCAGATGAGAGGATTTCTGTTTACATTATAGCTCAATGTATATTTATGTATTATATTTATTTATGTCATACACACAGTAAATTGTGTACATATAATACCTGTATAAAGATTGTATAAAGGGCATGCAATGTTATAGTTCTCAAATTATCATGCATTACAACAGCACTGCATAGACTCTAACAAAATTGTATACTATAATATTTACACCTATTCTTTAACATCATGTGGGAATGTTGAAAGAAATGAATTGTTAAACAGAATTGGTTTTGTTAAAAGAAAAGTTCAGTCATACAACTAAAAAGATGCTAAAATGAATGGTCCGTGCTCATCACACATGTGATGATTTGCACAAACTTACACTGACAGCAACCAGAGAGGAATATTCGGCTAAAATCATATACAGACCGAAAGTCTTGATAATGTGACTAGTGAAGGGGGGTAAAAATGCCTTTCACAATAGATCAAGAGTGGATTTCTGTATGCAATATGACACTTTTCTTTTTTTACATGATGTCACTGCTTTCTTAGTTACTAGGCCTCTTGAATTTAGATGCGAGAATTTATTGTGCTCACATAATTCCTACAAAAGATCATATCTGAGCTGTATCTACCGCTTTACTAGAGTGTGTAACTTTGTTTACCGTCCTCAAACTTTAATGTATGCGTTGCTTTTAGTGCAATGGTTAGATATGTTTCAGTTGAAATCGGTTCAAATGCAAACAGACAGACTTACTTTTTGTGTTGACACTTCATGCAATCCCACATAGAAGAGATGGAAAATTGCACTACAAGAACTATCAATTTACTTTCTAAGTAACTAGGCTCTTTGAATTTTTGAAAATATCACAACTGTATAATATATTCTCAATGAGTTTTGTGTTCAAATAATTCCTACAAAGAACATGTTTGGCTTTGATCTGTATGGAGAAAAACAGTGCAAGTAAGCTATATTTATTAACTAAAAAATAATAATCTAAGAAAATTGTTATAAACAGTTGAAACACACTTGTACACTGGTACAACTATTTAATGACATGTTGGATGCCAAAATCTGGATTCTGATCTAAAGCATTACTAAAACCTTTTCAAAAATGGTGTGCAGATATTGTATAATACATGTTGAAAATGTGTATAAATACATGTTCACAAGTGAAAATGCCATATTCTTTTCTTTGTTTAATATGAAGCTTCATCCGGATCCTTGTATCGCATGATTGTAACATGTCTAAAACTTTAAAAAAAAAAAAAAAAAAAAGTCCTATTCCAACACCACTGAGGAAAATAATTTTTGCGTAGTTTGTCAAAAGAAAAAATAATCTGGTTTAGTCGTATTTTAAAATCACCCCTTTTTCTTAAAAACATTGTATCAAACGTATTTGGTAGCATGATTCTCTTGTTTCATCATGTATTAACTTTATATTTATCAGGCTAATAAAAGTATCATGAACCAAGCAATAATAAAAGCACATTTATAAACAATTAATGGCATTGTGTTAGAACAAACGGGTATGAATATACGTTTGCTTTTAACTTTTTATTCATACTTTAAAGCAAGATTATCTTTTTTTTTTTTTTTTAAATGTAATACAGTATTTGATTTTTGGTAAAACTATCTTACATATCTTACATAGTAATGTGTTTTCACCCATTGCTATGAGCCTTTGGCTACCCTTAATGGTTTCATTGTGTGAGGAACTGTTTGGAGTAAGGTAATCTATTTGTTAAAAACATTGCAGCAAACATATTTGTCAACATTATTGTTTTGTTTTATCATCTTTTTACTTTATATTTACTAGGGATTGAAACTTTATAGAAAAAAGAAAAGTAAATCATATAGATCTATGAAGTTTACATGTGAGTTTTTTTTTTTTTTAAACATATTTAACAGCAATGATATTTTTAAGCACAGAGTCTGATGTGGACATGCCAGATTAGGATTTGGACTAATCTTTGGTTTTTAAGCCCAGTTAAATATTCTCAAGAGACCCACTGATCCTGAACTCACGTCTCTGAAAGACCTTGGATGTGTAGATTCACTTGATTGAAAAATGTTGTTTTGTAAATAACGTGCGAGTTGCATCTGTCAGTCAGCAAACACACAGACACCTTCATGTTTGGATTTTTTTTTTTTTTTAAATAAAATCAAATTAAATATTTCTAGTTAACATGCTGTTTTTAACATGCTGTTTTCTCAAAAACTTAGCCCTAACCCTAATCATTGCACAAGGAACTAATTCTTCTGCTCTCTGAAAATTTAAGGTTTTGTACCAAATTAGCTCAAAAGAAATATGAATAATTAATCATAACTAGTTATAATTAATTATAAATATTTGGATCAGTTAATAAAATTAACTTAATGTAGCTACATTAAAATTAATATTACAATCAATTAATCTGTTCTGCCAATGAACACTCAGTGTTAATTGTTTATTAATTCTAAGAAATATTTATTTCCAGGTTATGGTAAATAACAATCTTATTGTACTACTCAGAGCATGTAGTCATGATCGGCATAATTAGTGACTCCAGTATATGAGCATGAAACACGGACAACGTGTGACATGAACAAGACTTTATTAACTAGACTAAAAACTTAACTACTCTAACATTCACACACATACATACATACAGTTTACCAAGGGAAAGAGAGAGCTAATGCAGAATACAGGAAAGCAAGAAGTTACAGGATTGTTTGAAATTTAGCAGATCAACAGCCTTGAGCAAACCATCAGTTCAGTTTTAACAGGCCCTTCTTTAAAAAGGGTAAGGATACTTAATGTATCACATAATGAGACTAAGTCTGATACTTGCATGCCTCGCCCATTTGAATTAAAGCTGTCCTGATGCAATTTGTGGAGGCTTCCGTTGAATCTTCGCTGATATTGTCTTGATGAAAGAGAACCAGTTGGATTCAGAGGATCTTTGGTGAATGGAAGGTCTAGGCCGAAGCCTGGCACAAGCTTGGGGTTCCTTAGAAGCTTCTAGTACAGCATCATCTTCTCATCAGTGTTTTTCAGTAAAGGAAAAGAGAGACTGTGATCTTGTGATCAGTGATTTTAAAGGGTGAAGATGTCACACGCTCTTGAGGTGTCTCTTTAGAGGGAAACTTTTACAAGTCTTTGTCCTGTAGCAAGATATTAGCATAAGACATTGGATTGGATGTTTGAGAGAAGAACCTTCTAGATTCTTATAATACTAATGTGTCACAGAGTTAGTAACATGTAACATAAATTACCAAATAGGAAATGAAAGTTGGAGTCCGTAGATACCAAACATGCTACCCATGTGATTTTAGGTAATTATAACTTTGCAACTCTGAAACATTTATACCAAAATAGTTCAAAAGAGAGAATTAATATTAAACCCTATAAAAGTAAAATCATGAGAGGGGAAAATTGGATACACGTTTATATATTTCTCATGTGGTTATATATAGAATATATAGGAATAAAAGGGTTTATTTGTCTTTCTTGAAGTCAGAGTTTTTTCTGCACATTCCTGACAGCAATAAAATAGGAACAGGACACCTATTCTGTCTCTGTGTTGCAGTTGTGGGGGATGGAATTAACAGGACTTGTGAGAGAGTGAGTTTCTGGGTAATTCATTAAATATAAAGAATAATTGTGTCTGATTGGTCCAGATGCTACAGTTTTTTAAAATATATTTTTTTTTATTTATATATTAATTTGGCTAAAACTAAACTATGCTTAAATTGTTTGTTTTTTTTAAAATTAGCAACATATTTGATATTATTTATATTTAGAATAATTCCATTTTAAAATAGAGATAAGTTCTTTTTATAGAACTAACCTGAGGCATCACAGGGTCTGAATGAAATCATTGTTTCTCTCTGAAAATGCTTGGTGATTTTCATAGGGAATTATTGAAAATTTACTGTGATAGATGGGGACAGATTATACAGAAAAAAGTATATGAAAACCCTGCATAAAACATGGAAACCCCAACATGTCTGGACATGTCCACAAAAGAAATCCCTTTTGCATTGACATTGTTAAAATTAATATTCCTTTACTTATATGTCCACATTTTTTAGATTTATATTTCAAACTAAAAGCAATTGTAAACCCATTCATTCGGACATCAGTGCAGGAGGAAATCTTTTTCCAGGTTTTTATATTTTATTTAAAAATAATAATTGGTCTCAGTAAATTTAGTAACTTTGTTATTATTTAGCGTGTTAGAATTTTAATTATTACTATCTTCTTTAAAAAGAACAGAATGTTTTTAATTCATAATCTAATTCATAAAATATACCATGTTTATTCTTTTGTTATTTTGATCCGACTGTTTCTAGAAACTTGTTGCTTCTCATTTGCACAGAAAGATTATAGATGAGGTGGAATGCAGATGTTGTCACACCACACGTGACCCCAAAAGTTCAAAAATTACTATCAGGACTTCCAATTTGCATGGTCAAAGTTAAAAAATTATCCATTCGTTCCACCCCATAAATGACCCACAGGTCAACAATATATGTATTTTTAAAATGCCAGGGATCATATTGATAACCAGTGTCAAAGGTCAACCGTTGGGGGAGGGAATATATCCTGAGGGCTAATATCATATATCATAAAGGTCAAAGGTTAAAGGTCAGGTCATCCATCAAATTTGACAGGTGCCATAGTATAGTGACTACTTATGTATATGTTTAATACATTTTAGTTTTGTCATCTTTCCATGAATTGTATTAGTAATGAAGAAAATACATCTTTTGTATTTGTTCAGAGGGGGTGTACTCATTTCTGCTGTGCACTGTATATACAGTGTGTATATATATATATATATATATATATATAGTGGGTACGAAAAGTATTCAGACCCCCTTAAATTTTTCACTCTTTGTTATATTGCAGCCATTTGCTAAAATCATTTAAGTTCTTTTTTTTTCCTCATTAATGTACACACAGCACCCCATATTGACAGAAAAACACAGAATTGTTGACATTTTTGCAGATTTATTAAAAAAGAAAAACTGAAATATCACATGGTCCTAAGTATTCAGACCCTTTGCTCAGTATTTAGTAGAAGCATCCTTTTGATCTAATACAGCCATAAGTCTTTTTGGGAAAGATGCAACAAGTTTTTCACACCTGGATTTGGGGATCCTCTGCCATTCCTCCTTGCAGATCCTCTCCAGTTCTGTCAGGTTGGATGGTAAACGTTGGTGGACAGCCATTTTTAGGTCTCTCCAGAGATGCTCAATTGGGTTTAAGTCAGGGCTCTGGCTGGGCCATTCAAGAACAGTCACGGAGTTGCTGTGAAGCCACTCCTTCGTTATTTTAGCTGTGTGCTTAGGGTCATTGTCTTGTTGGAAGGTAAACCTTCAGCCCAGTCTGAGGTCCTGAGCACTCTGGAGAAGGTTTTCGTCCAGGATATCCCTGGTGATGAGCAGTGCCTGGTTTTCTCCACACATACCGCTTAGAATTAAGGCCAAAAAGTTCTATCTTGGTCTCATCAGACCAGAGAATCTTATTTCTCAGCATCTTGGAGTCAACTCAGGTGTTTTTTTAGCAAACTCCATGCAGGCTTTCATGTGTCTTGCACTGAGGAGAGGCTTCCGTCGGGCCACTCTGCCATAAAGCCCCGACTGGTGGAGGGCTGCAGTGATGGTTGACTTTCTACAACTTTCTCCCATCTCCCAACTGCATCTCTGGACCTCAGCCACAGTGAACTTTGGGTTCTTCTTTACCTCTCACAAGGCTCTTCTCCCCTGATAGCTCAGTTTGGCCGGACGGCCAGCTCTAGGAAGGGTTCTGGTCGTCCCAAACGTCTTCCATTTAAGGATTATGGAGGCCACTGTGCTCTTAGGAACCTTAAGTGCAGCAGAAATTTTTTTGTAACCTTGGCCAGATCTGTGCCTTGCCACTATTCTGTCTCTGAGCTCTTCAGGCAGTTGCTTTGACCTCATGATTCTCATTTGCTCTGACATGCACTGTGAGCTGTAAGGTCTTATATAGACAGGTGTATGGCTTTCCTAATCAAGTCCAATCAGTATAATCAAACATAGCTGGACTCAAATGAAGGTATAGAACCATCTCAAGGATGATCTGAAGAAATGGACAGCACCTGAGTTAAATATGAGTGTCACAGCAAAGGGTCTGAATACTTAGGACCATGTGATATTTCAGTTTTTCTTTTTTAATAAATCTGCAAAAATGTCAACAATTCTGTGTTTTTCTGTCAATATGGGGTGCTGTGTGTACATTAATGAGGAAAAAAATGAACTTAAATGATTTTAGCAAATGGCTGCAATATAACAAAGAGTGAAAAATTTAAGGGGGTCTGAATACTTTCCGTACCCACTGTATATGTCAGTTGCTCTCTCTATATATATGTAATGTATATATGTGTGTTGTATTGCACATACATATTGTACATATTGTGTTGTATTGCAAAACACTTGTTTTTTTTTTTGTTTTTTTTTATGTAAGTACATAGTAGTTAAAGACTAATATAAATTGTGACCGAAGAAAGAGAGTAGAAAGAGAGTATTCTGTTACAGTTGCACACACGTCCCTTCTGTAGAATTATATATTGACTTTGAACTGTATAATACAGATGAATATATATATAGAACTGGATTGCAACTTCAGTAGCACCTGCAGTTCTGCAGATCCTTCTGAAGGATCCCAAATTTAAAAACAAACAAAGAGTGAAAACTATATTATAATTGTTTTTAACACAAAACACCTTGAATAACATAAGTCGAGATCTGGGGGAAGAGTATTCAAAAATGGTATGATGTTCCCCCTTTAGGTTAACTTTATTGATTCTATTTGAATTCACTGTTTAGATTACTTAAAGGTGCACTATGCAGGATTTTCACAAATAAATAAATAAATAAATAAATAAAAATAAATACATTTTGTCCTGTGCCTGTAATTTCTTGTTTTCTTAAATTCCTGTGCTCGGGATGTTTCTGGGCTGCAACCTGGTCAGCATTTGTGTAGCCCCAGCCAATAACAACGTATGGCACAGGTGAGGGCAGTCTTGCCAACTTAGCAATTTTGTTGCTAGATTTAGCAACTAAATTGCTTTTCAGACTACCTAGCAACTCTGAAAGAGGTACTGGTAATTTTCTGCCAGGACATTATCTGTTAAGTTGTAACCCTGTTTAACTCTAAAACACAAAATGCAATGCGTAATTTAAAACACAGGTAAAACACCTGTGAAAAACTAATACGGCATATTAACACAGTACATTGTGCCCTATTTTTTAAAAAGTAGCACACTAACTACTAATACACTGGTTAAATCTGTAATTGTTCAAAATGTGTAGTTTTAATAGTTTGATTTTTCAAAAATGTGTTCAGTAATTCAATAATTCAATGTATTTTGTATTTAAAGCTGCTGTCCATAACTTTTTTTAGTTAAAAATGATCCAAAATCAATTATTGAGCAAGTACATAACCAGTCAGTGTTCAAAACTAAACTATCTGGCTATTTTTCTGCTAGACAGGTAAGACATTTTAATGGTTCACTGAGTAATAAGATAACAGTAGCACACGTTTTCGCCAATCCATACACTTATGGATAATGATAATACACACTATATAGCCATAGTCACGCAATGTGGATGTTTTTAACATTAACAATTCGAGAACAAAGTATAACAATAATAATTTGCACCATTGGTTGTGTGATTTATTGTAAAACTTTTTTCAGTTGGTCAGAACAAAAGTGGATGACTTACTATTTCAGATGACATTTTCTGGTAATATTTCTTATTTTGGACATACAAGACATAGCATCTGTAATTACAATGTACAGTGAAGATCCACACTTAGCTGCACCTCAAAACATGAGATTAATCCACGCGATGCACAACCCACTTAAAGATGATAATTCCGCAAATCACTGCAATTGCAGGTTTTTTAAAACAGAGATGGAGGTAAAGAGGCAAAACTTACTTTAAAAATAAAAATATCTGATCATAAAGATATTTATATCATAAATAAAATGTTTATATTTTTTTTTTTTATGAACAAATCTAAATTAACTTATTTCAAATAATTTTTTATGTGTATTCTCTGCAATAATGCAGTTTTGCATCATGGTTACGTCATCACGCAATGACATCACAACGTTATTTAGCAACATTTAGCAACAAATTGACCCACCTTTAACAACTTATCGTCTGTGTCTGAAGCTCGGGAAGCTCCACAAAGTTGTCTTGTCTCAACGAAAAAACAATTTGCTAATGTTGCTATTGCCTTATTGACTGCTATCTGTAACTCGAGTCATATTATTAGGCATTGTAATTGCGTTTTTTGATGACATAATTATTAACTAGCTAGACAGATGTCTAAATGTAATTTGCGAGCGAGTTTGGCCATCTTCAAACTATTAGCACAACTGTTCTTTCATATAAACAAAAAATGCTGTGTATGTGTGATAAACACAATGTTTGCAAAATATCTCATAACTCATCTTCTGGCAGGTAGTTTCTTAAGTCGGTTGGGTTACTTGTGCAAATGATATATCAGGGGAGAGGGCTTGCGCTTCTGGCGGTGTTCAACCTGCGAGGAGGGGCCATGTTTGAATGTTGTGTTTACAAACAGTTACTGAACATCCTGCACAGTGTATCTTTAATAATTTTACATCCACCTATTTTAATGTGATTATTTTTTCTTTGGGTTTCCATAGTCTCTTTGACAGAGATGTAATGCTGTACCAAGGCCTGTTGTGTCAGGTGACCTTACCTGTTTCTCCCCACCAATCTATGGAGCCCCTCTCCCTACTGCTCAACCTGTCTACACCTGATGGTGACATTAGTCCTTTCAGTGAACCTGTTGTTATTACTCCTGAGCAACTGGGCATTAGACTTAAACCTCCACGAGAGCTCTGTGTGATTGGCTCTACAGCTACACATGTACACCTTTGCTGGATAGAGCCAGAGGGAAGAGTCAAACCCAAATCATACCAGATCTACTGTAATGACACACTGGTGAAGACCACCACTCTACTGGGGTGGGTCATACTAGTCTTTCATTATAACATGTTAAAGGTGAAGTGGGTCAATTCAAGTGTGTTTTACTCCTAATGACCTCATATTATGGAATTAAAATTATTTTTTTATTTTTTTATTTTTTGCATGTTTTTTACATTAAAATCACACACTTCACCTTTAAGTTGCATTGTTTATTTCATAACAAAATGATGTTCAAAAAACTTGTGTGCTGCATGTTGGTTTTGTTTATTTTAGTGTAATAATTAATATATTCTTGCAATGTTACTGCAGTGTAATTGTATTTTGACTAACAGGGCTACAGTGAATGGTTTATCTCCCGCTACCTCCTATAAACTAAGTGTGAGTTCACTCGGTCAAGGGGACGCAGAGAGTTCTAGAGCAGTAACTGAGGTGAGAACAGCAGACAATCAGGATCATGCTCCTTCTGCTCTGACTGTAGTTGTCCTGGGACGGCATGAACTGCAGATAAACTGGGGAGTTCCAGTTGCTCCTTTGGGGAGACTCTTCAAATACGAGCTAAATATGAATGGGTGTGTGGTGTACATGGGTACAGAGAGGGCATACACTGCTCGCCGCCTGTCTGCCAACACAGCATACACCTGCACTGTGACAGCCATTACCTCCAGGGGGCGCTGCCAGAGTAGTCCGGTCACAAAGAAGACAGCACGGGATGAATACCTGCACTCAAGCAGGTGAATTATGAAGAAAACCATAACATCACAAAAGGGCCAAGATAATTCTGTTTTCCTTCTTTTGAATACTTTATGATTAGGGCTGTGAAAGTTATGTGAGAAAGCTTTTTCCAAGATTAAGAATATACAAAACAGGAATTGAAATTCTGTAGATTTGCTGTCCCCTTAAAATAACCCAACACACAGCCATTAATGTCTAAACTACTGGCCACAAAAGTGAGTACACCCCTAAGTAAAAATGTCCAAAATGCCCTGTGGTCTGATGAGACCAAGATAAACTTATTTGGTTTAGATGGTGTCAAGCGTGTGGTGGCACTGGGGAGCCACAGTTCATTGAGGGAACCATGAAATGCCAACATGTACTGTGACATACTGAAGCAGAGCATGATCCCCTCCCTTCGGAGACTGGGCCGCAGGGCAGTATTCCAACATGATAAAGACCCCAAACATACCTCTAAGACGACCGCTGCCTTGCTAAAGAAGCTGAGGGTACCTAAACCCTATTGAGCATCTGTGGGGCATCCTCAAACGGAAGGTGGAGGAGCGCAAGGACTCTTAACATCCACCAGCTCCATGATGTCGTCATGGAGGAGTGGAAGAGGACTCCAGTGGCAACCTGTGAAGCTCTGGTGAACTCCATGCCCAAGAGGGTTAAGGCAGTGCTGGAAAATAATGGTGGCCACACAAAATGTTGACACTTTGGGCCCAATTTGGACATTTTCACTTAGGGGTGTACTCACTTTTGTGGCCAGCGGTTCAGACATTAATGGCTGTGTGTTGAGTTATTTTGAGGGGACAGCAAATTTACACTGTTATACAAACTGTACACTCACTACTTTACATTGTAGCAAAGTGACATTTCTTCAGTGTTGTCATATGAAAAGATATAATAAAATATTTACAGAAAATGTGAGGGGTGTACTCACTTCTGTGAGATACTGTATATATATATATTAACTGAATTAATTGAAAAGAAGGGGCTTAAACTTAAATAGTTAAATAGCTTAAATAGTGTTTGTCCATCTCAAGAGGTCAAATTAAATATTATAAGTTGCTTTATTTTACATTTATTTTATATGACAAAACCACAAATTAACCCTGTAAAGCCTGATCTATGAAATAATAGTCTAATCTTGTTTTTTTGAAACGGAACAGTTTAGTGAACACAAAAAAATGTTTACATGTATGTATTTGTTGAGTATCATATTTGATACATCAGGCTTTTGTGGTTTATATAGTATGATATAGGAGAATCACATGGACCTCATACTTGAGGAGGAAAAAAACACCTACATTTTATTTATAGCATAAATATGCAATTTGGATCAGTTGCTGATATTTATATGGCCAAAAAGTAAGATAAAAGTTTATAAAAGTATAACAGACTACTTACATAAAATGCATATAAATATCAGTTGTCACTCTATATCTTCCAATAATATGACATTTAAATGCTTAGTTTTATGATAAAAGCTGTGTTGTTTTCAGTGTGGGGGCAAAACAAATAATGCAATACAATACTATGATGATTGAGTGACGTACGAATAAACATTCCTTAAAAGCCTGATAACATGTGATGTATGAATAATCAATTAAACCTAAATTGCTTAAATCCAGCAATCTTTAAATATTAGTAACAATACTAGTAACTAGTAACAATGTTTATTTTATAAAAATCAGTAAAGATTTCACAGCAAAAAGACATCTGTACCACAACCTTAAAGTGGACATTTTCAGATATATACTTAAAAGGCCTTTTTCAACTAAAAAATAAAATCAGACAACAGAAGGCATGCTGTAGATTGTGCAGGTTTTTCAGCAAAGTTGATCATTTAGAAGGCCTTAGAATTTTGCATATCAAATATGATACAGTAGACTTTATAGGGATAAAAGATATGATAAAAGAAAAAGAAAAAGCAAAATTAGGTTGGTAGAATAGGTAGTAGATGTTGTCTAAATTGTTACAGAGTAGCTTGGGATTAAATGTCAGCTTGTAGTTATTGTCAAAATTATATTTGCCATAAAGCAAAATAAACTGGATGATTGAGTTTCATAATTAAACTTGATGAATGCAGTCAACATTAAAAATGAAAATCCTGTCATAATTTATTCGTGCCAAACCTGTATGTATTTATTTTTTGCCATACTTCCATAGTATGGACAAAAAATACATTGGAAGTCAAAAGGAACCGAAACTGATTGGTTACCAACATTCTTCAAAATATCTTCTTTCATGTTCCAAAGAAGACAGTAAGTCATACAGATTTGGAATGAATAGAGGGTGAATAAATGATGATGGAATTTTAATTTTTGGATGGACTACCGTTAATAAAATAGTTAGGTATTTTTCTACAATTAATGAAATATTAGTGTAAAAAATGTTGTCAAAATTATGACATTTGTTGTATTATTTTATTGTAATTGCAATTCTAAGTGTTTTTTTTTTTCTGTGCCATTTTCTTCAGATATATGCTTTCTCCTATCCATCAGACTGCTTCAAAACGCTCCACTCCTTCAAGTAACCAAGTGATGAGTGAGGTCAAAAAGAATGACACAAATTCACCAGCTACATTAAAGTCTAAAGTCCACCCCACTATGGTCCAACACAGAGCCTTTGACCTTCGAAAAGACAGACAAAGGTGGAGAAGCATCTATTGTCATTGTTTTTGATGTTGTATCAGTTGCTATTCTCATGGGTGATTATGTTACATTGAAATGGTTTAATCATTGTTTCCCCATTATTTCCTTTTCTTGGTTGTGTTTGAAAGGCAATCATCAGTCCAGATACATAGTCCAAAGGAAATCCAATCTTCCAGTTACACATCTAAGGTATTGTTATACAGTAACTATATGTTTATCCTAAACCTTGTAGATCAGTGATTCCCAACCAGGGAACATTTGTTCGCCTTGATGTAATGTTAATACAAAAATGGTTTGTGTGGTGTTAAAGGGTTAGTTCACCCAAAAATGAAAATTCTGTCATGAATTACCCACCTTTATGTCATTCCACACCCGTAAGACCTTCATTCATCTTCGGAAAACAAATTAAGATATTTTTCATAAAATCTGATGGCTCAGTGAGGCCTGCATTGCCAGCAAGACAATAAACACTTACAATGCCCAGAAAGCTACTAAAGACGTATTTAAAACAGTTCATGTGAATACAGCAGTTAAACCTTAATGTTATGAAGTGACGAAAATACTTTTTGTGCGGCAAAAAAACCAAAATAACGACTTCATTCAACAATATCTAGTGATGGGCGATTTCAAAACACTGCCTCATGAAGTTTCGAAGCTTTACAAATCTTTTGTTTTGAATCAGTGGTTCGGAGTACATATCAAACTGCCAAAGTCACGCCTCCTAGTGGTGAACCATTTAAATTTCTAAACACATCACGTAACGAAGCCTTGTTTACTGAAATATCGTAACTTTGGCAGTTTGATACGTGCTGCGAACCACTGATTCGAAACAAAAGATTTGTAAAGCTTCGAAGCTTCATGAAGCTGTGTTTTGAAATCGCCCATCACTAGATATTGTTGAATAAAGTCGTTATTTCGTTTTTTTGGTGCACAAACACAGAACAGTTTACTCGCTTCATTCGTGGATGAAATTCACTTCGCAACAGACCCAAATTTGCGTCATGGGAGGGGAAAGTAGTTGTAAAATACGGCAAATAAGCTCAATTTGCCAGCTTTAGCTAGCTTGTAGTCTCAATATGTATATATATATATATATATAGCTCAAATTGAGTAAAGAGCGTTTTTTTACAACTTACCAGATTGTCCGACCTCCTCACTCACTTTCTTCCAAGCAAGATCCTTTTTATTCCTGTTTCTATAAAAGTACGAAGATGTATTGTACAGCTCCGGGTATCCACATACAGCGACAATGATTTTGTCCTCCATTGTTGTTTTTGATTTTTGCCTCCGCTCGCTACGTCGTAATCACATCACTACTAGAGCAAGCTCCTGATTGGTTAATGCAGCGTGAATATTCGCCAAAGTTTCGATTTTTCAACTCGTGCAATTCACACGAATCACGTGTTATGCGCGTCAAATGCCCGAAATGCTCAATACGCACAAATCGCGCCACAGGATGTCTATTGTGTCTTTGCATTGACTTAACATGTAAATCACTCGCGCTTAACGCTTCATTCACATCTGGTGTGAATGCACCATAACTGAGCCATCGGATATTATGAAAAATATCTTAATTTGTGTTCCAAAGATGAACATCTTACATCAAGGAATCAGTGTACCCGGATTAAAACACATATATCTTCTATGAGATATTGTTCCACAGGGGTACCTCAGGGGTCTATATTAGGGCCCCTACTGTTTAGTTTGTATTTAAATTATCTCCCAGATGCTTGTCCTGATGTATATATTCAAATGTACGCAGATGACACTGTGATTTATGTACATGATAAAACAAATGAATAGGTATCACAAAAATTATCTGTTGTCATGACTAAAATCTCGGTCTGGTTCAATCAGTGTTGTCTAACATTAAATGTTCAGAAAACTGCGTGTATGTATTTTAAGATTAGCAAGAAGGAAGAGAGAGACCAGATATAATAGTTAATGGTGAAAAATTACAAATTGTGTCTGATTTTAAATATCTTGGAGTTATCTTAGACACTTATTTAACATTTGAAAAGCATGTTTAAAAAATAGTCTGCGCAATTTTAAATTTATACGGAGTCAACTTTCAACAGAAGCTGCAAGAGTGTTTTTGCATTCCTTGATTTTTTCTCACTTTTCTTATTGTATAACTTCATGGTCACAAGCAGGAAAATCTACTCTTAGACCTTACATATCTTATATAAACGTGCTATAAAAGTGTTTGATAAGAAATCTGACAGATATCATCATTGTCTTATAATTGAAAAGTTATTTACTTTTAACAATTTTATGTTTTACAATTGTTGTTACAAAATTGTCAATGATCTTGCACCTTTACCCCTAAAGGCATTTGTCTCTTGACGTACTGATAATATAAGACAAACAAGAGCTTCTTCAAAAGGTGACTGTGAAGCGCATTTTAGAGTAACTGATTTTGGTTGATCAGCATTTGCTTATGGGGGATCTTATTGTAGGCGTATATATTCTTATATTGATATTTTAGTCCTAGTTTACTCCTGCCTAGGGACAGCAGATGAAATTTAGCTTTGTAGCTAATCCTGGGGCAGTTTTTTGTATTGTCCATTGTCCCTGTCAAATAAAGAATAAAATAAAAATAAATAAATAAACAAAGGTTACAGGTGTGGAACGACATGAGGGTGAGTAATTAATGACAGAATTTTCATTTTTGGGTGAACTAACCCTTTAAGGTTTTGTTTTAAATTACTGTTGAAGACTGACAGACAGGGTCCAGCTGTTGTGTTTCCTGTGAGCTCTACTGACCGTCTTACGGTTCCTAACGGAGAACATTCCAAGTACATATTCCGGATGCAGACCTTGTCAGCCATTCCAGAGGACCTCACACACTTTAGGGCCAAGATCAGCCCAGGTACAGTTTCAAAGGTGATTTAAAAAAAAAAAAAAATTATTGAAAAGTAAATAAGCTTTATTCAGATTTGCTGATATATCTAAATATCCTACAGCCAGACTCATGCAGTGGAGCTCAGACAGAAAAGTTCCAGTTGACAGAGAGAAACTCCCATGCATCAGCAAACAAATCTGTGAGTTTGTCTTCTTGACACTTTTTCATAGACTTAAGATGAAACCACTAAATCATCACTTCATTTGATGATAACTATCATTTCCTTTTTAATCCAGCAGAGGATGTGAGACTGCTTCAGCCTGTCTTGTTTAGTTGGTCTAATCTGGAATGGACAAAACAACATCAAAACAGATCACAAAGGGACAGGTATGAATTGTTTAAAAAATAAGTTTGTTTACAGGATTGCTCAGAGAATTTCTAAAATAATATGAAACCTATCCTGTGGGACAATCCTCTAAGAATCTAATGAGATCGAGTAAAATGGGAATTATTAATACAGTACATTAATGTCATGAGAGCTATAATTATTGTTCTGTTTGCTCACCAGTTGTTCAGTTGAATATGCTTACAGATTCACACGTGTTTATGAATATTTTGTAGAATTTTTTTTAAATCAAAATGAAATACATTTATTACATAGTATACTATTTTTATTTTTTTCAGGATTAAAACTGTTTTGAAGTACCAAAGTCAGCAAAGAGGAAGACGACACCAAGTACCATCACAAACAAAACTCGCGTAACAAATGGAGTAGCATACCTCTAAGACATTTCATATGTTTTCATTTTCAATAAATAAAACATAGTTGTTTGTGATTATTATTTATTGGTCCCGTTATTTTTATGCGCCAAGATGCACATACATTCTACAAATGCGCATAAAAAACGTATGCGCTTAAATGAGTCGGATACATTTTTATGCGATAGCTACGAAAACATGCGCATAAGCTATATATGTGGCTTCTACTGCAGTAACTTCCCTTTTCTTAGTGATATTTAGCGCCAGTTTATCAGGAAGTGACTCACTGGATGGAAACTGTGCTTTATTCGCAAATATTTTATTGCGAAATTATAAATTTGTGCACAAGTTAAATTTGCAACTTTGAATGGAAACATAGCTAAAGTGTTCCGTGTTGATTCGTCAAATGCACCTCTCCAGTCCTTAAGAGGTCACTGTGAGACTCGAGAGAATCTGTATCTTGTTACTCCTTTCACACTTTCTTCGCCGCACAGGCGGAAATTACACAACAACAACAACAAAGGGAAGCTGAAGAAACTGTCATACAATCTGTGGTCACAGAAGTTTGGAGGTTACAGTCCATAATTGTAGCGCGATGGTCAACCTTGGTCTCACTAAAGTTGATGATGCGGTTGTAGCAAAGCACCCGGTGCGTATGTATTTTAACACTATATTTGAGTTTAATGGAATAACCATAGTCTGCTGCCTGACTGATATTACATTTTCACCATTCATAGAGTAGTCCGGGGCTAGTTGTCACACTTTTTACTCCAGTAAATATCTAATCAATTAATTTATGTATAGACACATATGAAAAGAAAGAAATTGTTGATCACTTCTATTACAGTTCATTTGACAAAATGGTAACCAGCTGTTTATTGACAACTTAGCGATGTGAGAAGAATACATTTTAGTAAGTTAAAAAGTAAAAAAGCCAGTGCCCAGAATCTCTCTGCATTAAAAATGTAGTATGGCTCTTTAATGGCTTTCCAGCTGTATATAGTAAACATACAAAACACACTTCTTCCCTGCGTCTCACTGTCTATACTATCCATCCTAAATAGTATGTGAGATTAAAATAAGTGTGTCCCAAAGCATAGTATGTTGAAAAGAGTATGCCAAAAGTCCCCGGATGGTCTACTATTTCCGGTAGATTTTTCGAAGTGTGGATCCGTGCACACTATAAAGGCTAATATTGCCCACAACCATTTGCGCTTTGGATGAGGATTCAGTTCAGAACTACAAACACGAGTAAAAAGTTTTTAAAAACTACAAAACATGGCGGATATGCGCGACCGACGCTGAGAGGTTTGAGTGACTAATAATCAGTTCAACCTGATAGAAAATATATAACACGGATAACATTAAATAAATGTCCTCTGCAATACCAATGTGGACTTTTATAAAGATCCGATTGGCCATTCACTTTTTAAATGCATCATTATGCATTAATATGAGGAGAGTTCTCCACATGAAAGACCCGCGACTGCAGATCAACGTTGTACTGCATTTCTCTCCGATACAGTAGGAAATTAGCTAAATGAAATGTGGAGGATATAAGATGATTGACAGGCCAGTTTACGGTGACAGGATGTGACAGAGAGCAAAGACGCAATTGTATGACGTGATAGTATGTCCCAAAGCTTGTCTACTCTTTTGCTACACACTCAAAAGTATGTACTTTTTGTTAACAGCAAGAGTACATACGTTTAGGGCGTAGTATAAGTAAGCGAATTGGGACGCAGCACTTGTCCCAACCATTTCAAGTACCCCAAAGTGCAGTCTGTACGACGGGGCCACCCACATTTCATTGGTTTGTAATACAGCAAATATTATTGGTAGACACTTCGAACGAGCCTGAGCATGCCTATTCCTTTTTGTACGATTTTGTGTAGAAATATTAAGCGCTAACTCTAATCGTATCTTATTATCTGTTTAGTATTTTAGTTAGGATCTATTGGGTAATGTTTTATTGTACTTAAGAAACAGAATAGATGAAGTTATTGTTTACAAACGAACGCATGGTGACGGCAACCCCGGGTACGGCTGAATAGAGCTGTTACATCTAGCGCTTCATTCATTTGACTTCTTCATATTTCCATATGTATTTAAATAGGCCTAAGACATCGAACAAACCCAAACGCACGACCGATTTTACATTTTAAATCATGACCGTTTTTATTTATTTATTTATTTATTTTTATTGTTTTTTAACGAGATTATTTGTTGTCCAATGCTTGCATTACTTGGTACAAAGTGCTAATAAAATTTTTAATGGCGAACTCGTTTCCTTGTTTATCTGTTATTCATATAATATGCTGGCCTATTGGTTCTGTTCCTATGTTCCTATTTTATAGTAGGCATAAATAAGTGGTATTAAAAATCCAATTAATTATTTATCAATCCTCGCATTGTGTTACAATCTGCGTATGTTATCTTTACACCGCCGATTTAAGGCTGCTCTGAAGCGGGTCTGTGTCTGCTCAGAATTCAGTGTAAAGACGCAATGCCGCAAAAGCAGACCTAAAATATGCCGGGTCTAACCCACCTCAGCCCCTACTATCAAAGGCGACTCTGTTCAGTTCTATGTTAGGTTCTGGTTCAGTGCAAATGAACGCGAAATATAGCCGCCCTAAACTACGTCATTGTCATGACAACCAAAAGCATTCCAGACAGCTCAGGTGGTGCGAGATTCAAGAAGCAGGAGACGAAACATATAGGCCAAATAAAAAAAAAATGTCTACCAACAAGTGAAGTAAAAAGAGTCCTGTACTCCATGGATCGCGGAACTTACCGAAAAAAGGAGGGGCCCGGGGGCGGGCGTGGTTTGCAGAACTGTGCACACTGGGTGAGACAAAATTATCAAGCTATCAAGCTATAAATTATCGGTTTCCAGTAGCCGCTCATGACCGAAAATTTAGGTATAGGGCAGATTATGGGTCTTGGCGCTAGTGTATGATAGCTTAAACAAGTTTTTGCATGCTTTATATTCTAATCTTTATATTCTAATTCCGACTCAAATGTGGAAACATATTTCATTCAAATGAATACGACATTTCCAAAAGAAAAATATATAGGCCTATTATCGATTTGTTTTTGTTATTAGGAAAATTTTATATTCATCAAACTAAATGGAGTAGCCTAACTCAAAACCCAATTTTGCTAATTTTTAAACAGCCTTTAAAGTTTATTTAGAATCTGTAGTTTATGTAGAATCTGTAAAAAATCGAAAAGTCCAAAGAACTGTATCTTTGCTAAATAAATGTAATGTTTGTGATGCCCTGTAATTTTAAGTTAATTTGTTTTGTTTCTTTTTATTTAAATTATTGTTGTGTTTCAATTTATACTTACTTATATTTATACTTATATTATTATTATTATACTTATATTTAGGCCTATACTAAATGTGTGAAATGTGTCAAAAACTTGCAGTTGAATTCTGTAGTTTTGAAAGTTTAATAAAAAAAAAGTTGTGGAGGAATTCCAGTGAGGAAAAGAAAGTCATGTCTATTCTCTTACCAAACAAAACAAACACAACAGTAGGCTACTATAAAACTTAAAGCTATTCACACAAGCATGTTTGAACTAAAGGATTTATAGCTATTTTATTAATTTTATACGCTAGTCCACATATGTACAGATATGCCAACTAGTTACTGACCTGATGCAGACTAATAGACACATAGCTAAAGCGAATTGATATCATCTTGATCTGGACTGGAGCAAGGTTTATGCTAGCTAACGTAAATCTGCCCTCAATGGCTCACAATTACAGCACGCTGCAGTTCCATTTTTCACCACAGATTTACATTGGAAAATTGCAGCTGTAGAGCTAGGGAGGGCTCAGAGACTGGATTCAATCTCTTGCCATACGCCAGACTGTAGTTCGCCAGATCTTTCCTCAACCCTCCCCATTACATGGCTCGGACTCACACACACACATTCACAACTGCCGCATGTTTTTGGATTGTGGGGGGACACCCACGCAGACACAGGCAGAGCATGCAAACTCCACACAGAAAGTCCTCCTGGCTCAGTCTGAATGTATATGTTGTTTTACTGGAAAATTCACAAAAAACAATGCATGTTTAAAGGGTTAGTTCACCCAAAAATGACATTTCTGACCCTCTGAACTGACCCTCTTCGACATCTCATTAAAACTGTCTTAAACTGTCATTTAAAACACCTTTATGCTACTGGGCTTTTAAATCAAAGACTATTGATATATAGCCACTTTGACAACTATCCCCAGTCTTCCCTATGGTTACATCTTAATAATTCCATGGTGATTAAATTTCACTGTCCTCAGGGTTTGCAGCAGTACGCCGCCTGTCAGTCTTACGCCTTTATGAAAGGCACTGCAAGCTTCATACTGGGTTAGTGTCATATTCATATTAAAAAGTGGTTATGTCTGAACAATTTGTGTTTGTGAAAGTAAATGACAAATGAGATCTCTTTTCAATATCTCTCATTTACACAGCGGTGAGATTTTTCTCTTTCTTCACATGAGTTTTGTGTATCAGATTTTTCTACTTAGAAAAAACCCTTGTCTTTAGAGATTCAGAAGAGATCTCAACAGTGTATCATACTGTACTATTTTATATTTTTATAAGGATTTTCAGGAGAAACTTTTGAGACAAAGTTACTTATATAAAACATACCTGAGTGTGACAACCCCATTATGTCCTGGAGATGTGGAGAAAAAAGGGGGGAAAAAACCCACAATTTTATTTTATTAACCAACTTTGTTTGTTTTAATCCTGTGGCTTTGGGTGAAAACTTAACTACCCTCAACAAGGCACAACGGGTTTATTCTTTGCACAGCGAGCACTTCAGAAAAGAATCCCATATCCCCTTCAGTGGAACCTTCTAGTATCTATTGGTAAGTCTGATGCACTTTTGTGAGGATCATGCAAGAGAAGATCCTTAACACAACTGGTGTACACGTTTTTCCTTTTTTTTCCATAAATAGTAGGTAGGCTTAGTTCAAAATGTTATAAAGAAAATAATTTGTGTGATGTAAGCTATTCTTTCCTTTGGTCTTCACAGTTTCCTCCTCAGTATTCAGCTATTCAGTAACTCGCTGGGAATCCATGAAATGCTCAGACTTGTGGTTATATCTTGAGACAGGAAATGTTCCTGACAGAAACTCTCCTAGTAAGTATTTAGTTATTTGTCCCTGCAATCGCTCTCTTTTTATATCAACGCAAGTTACAATAGCTATTTGGCGCCATCTTGTGTCTCAAAACTGAAAGACTTCAGTATTAATTTTAATGTACCGTATACAAAACCTTTTAAAGGCTCATTATTTAAGATTTTTGGATTAAAATATACAAAAAACTACTAGAACAGTGTTATGTTTTTTATTATTATTATTTGACTTGTTTATTTACATTATCTCAGATGTTTCCAAGAATGTTTAAATCCAGAGAAATAAGCAATTTTAACCGAGACACAGACCTTGTCCGTGCGTTGCCTATCAATGACGTCATACCATCGATTTCCGGTTTTATTTTGTAGAAACCATGGAAACACCAAAGACACTTTAATATATTACATGTTTTATTAAACAAGGGAACAGCTGTTTGGTTACATTTATAGACAGAAAACTAATTATTGTTATATAGCTCAACACGTTTAGTTGTTTGAATCTAATTTTCTTAAATTTCCTCGACTGCATGTTTTCACCATGCCTCAGAGAAAAACACTATTTTGTCAAGTGGCTAACATAGCATAATCAGATGCAGCTTTATTTTTATTTTTTATTTTTGTTTTTATTTTTATTAAAAACTCATTTTTATTCTTAATCAGTGTAAGACAAAGGGAGATATGTTACATTGTGGCTATGTAAGCTATATAAAAAGGAAATTGAATTGCAGAAAAATAATTGTATATAAATTATTTTTGTAATATTTTTGTTTTGTTTATCTGGGTCGCTTGGTAATTTTCTACTAGTACTGGATTATTTATCTTTTCTCATTCTGATGATCTATTTATATTTATCAAAAGAATTTGTAGGTTATTTTTTTGTCAAAACAGTCTTTCATTTAATTTAGTACAATCTTAAAAATAAAAGTTCCTTTTTGGCATTTTTGGTTTCATGAAGAACCTTCCACATTCATGGAACTTTTCCACTGCACAAAAGATTCAGACACAGTGGGAAAAGGTTCTTTAGATTAATAATGTTCTTCACAATAAGAAAAGAATGTATGTACCCGTATGATAAGTCAGCTTGTCATCACAAAATAAACCTTTTCAGAGTGAAACGATCCCTCTGCTTCTTGTCAGGGTATTTTATGAAAATGACTGGCTGACTGTACATTGTAATGTAAATTTTGTGGCTCCTTTGACCCCTGTTTTGTACAGACTGCAGTCTGCATTTGTTTTGGTGTAGTTTGGACTTTACGATGGAGGAATCTGACCATTGTTTCTTTATTATTCACCTAGAGGAAGAACCACAAACTCCTGCAACACCTGTAGATCCCAAAGTCACAAGATACGGGGACAAGATAGAATGAACTCAAAAGAATTTTACCTTTGTTTGCATAATGTGTTTCAAGAAGTAATTGATATTTAGGATTGTTTTGCTTTCTCATCTGATTTACACACATGTTCTATGAAAGAAGTGTATATAGTCATAGCATGATGAATCTGAAATAAAACATTTTGGTTTTAGTTAGTGAGTTTTCATTTAGAAGATCCTAATCAAAATCAGGGTTACTGATTGGCGTCCACCAGACAAGGATCTGTCATCCTGCAACAGTTAGGCCACTTTACAAATATATCAGTTGTACAAAGAAAGTCCTTTGAGATACAAAAGACAGGCACATTTTTGTTCCTGTATGTAACGAAACAATTCTGTTTCTCAAATGGACAGTATCACAGTGGCAAAGGGTTTGTGCCATTTAAAGTACACAGAAGAGCTTTTATTCTGAGAGCAAACTGATTTTTTTTTTCTCAGAAAGACGAGAAGGGTAGAGGAACAAAAGGAGAGCTTGAATTGGTTTTAGCTTGAATTGAAATCCCATGAATATGGATAATTATAGTATCAATGTGGCTTTATCCTACTTTACCTGTTATTTTGTAATTTTTTTAATTTATAACTTGGTAATATTAACAGATGTTACTGTTAGTTATGCTCTACTTTTTATGGGAAAAATATTTGTAGTTTAATAGTTTTTACAATAATTTATTCTTTCTTAACATAGTTTCTTTACATTTTGTATATAGTCCTGTTTGTAGTATTTCATACTCATTAAACATTAATAATGAACATTCAGTTACACATTATTTTAATGTTTCCCTGTCACAGTGTAACTACACAAGTAAGTAACGAGTAATATTAATTGTAATATTAAACGTACTTCTTATAGAGTTAGATTTTGGTTTAGGGTTAGTTGCTTGTATGCATGCATAATTTGCTGTTGTGACTATAATAAGTATATGTAACAGGAACATTAAAATAAAGTGTTACCGAATATTCTTTACAGAGGGGAGCTTTGTGTAATGGCACAGTTGGGGTGGGCATCAATCGCCTGAAGATGTCACTTGATGTAAATTACAACCGTCCAATCACAGGACATGTAACAAGGGCTGGGGTGATATCTTTGTTTTGATTGGTTAAAAGGTCGAGTTGGGATGATAGACGCGCCCTGGCGAATGCAATCTGACAGTCATACTCGGCAAAATGCCCAAGCGCAGCGCATGAGTAAGAGGAGGATTATAGAAGATACTCATCTGCTTTCTTAAGAATGGCACAGTAACATTATTTATCAGTTATCCTAACAAGTACTTTATTAATATTAATTTTTATTCATAGGCTGCTAAAAACGTAGGCCTGTTTCTAGTTGAAAGGCAAACTAAACAGCCTGTCCATCACTTGTTTCCGGGAATTCCGCGATTGAAGCATGGATTTCGTTCTCAGCGGCGTCGCTGCGTGTGGCGCTTGCTTTTTTACAAACCCTCTGGAGGTTGTCAAAACTCGAATGCAATTGCAAGGAGAGCTAAAAAGCCGAGGAACCTACCAAGTGTATTATAGGAATGTATTTCACGCTTTTTACACGATAGGCAAAATAGACGGACTGGCTGGTCTTCAGAAAGGTTTGGTCCCCGGGTTGGTTTATCAGTTTTGTATGAATGGAGTCCGTTTGGGGTCCTACGCCATCATCGAGTCCTTGGGCTACATTCACACGGACGGAAGGGTCAGTGCTGCAAAGAGCACAGTGTCGGGGGCCATTGCCGGTGTGGTGGGCGCTGTAATGGGCAGCCCTATTTACCTGGTGAGTAAAGATAACGGTCTGCGTTTCTGTTTAGTAAACGACGGATAAACACGTGTTTAGTGACGACCTATTCAATGGTCATTGTGAATATCATGAACATAAGAGTGAGATCGCTGGGTACACGAACGCAGCAGTAGCCTGCCTACTGAAAGAGCGAAAATAGACAACTGTATAACGTAGCGCAAAGGGAACAATGCATCAGTGGTGCGAACGAAAAGGATAGTTTCGAGCCTGTATTCTGATTAGATAAAAAATTTAACTATATAATTGTAATATATTATATAAATTATAATAATATATTAATGCATTTTTAAAGTATGATTATTATAGCATACAATAATGATAATGCATGTATGTTGTTAATACATTATAAATATTAAAAACTTTATTTTACTTCACACTTTACATGTTAGAAGACGCCTTTATCCAAAGCGATTTACAAATGAGGAGAGCAATAGAAGCAATCAAACTAACAATAAGGCAACAATATGCAAGTGCTGTGACCAGTCCCGTTCAGTTCAGCCCACGTAGGAAGCTTTTTTTTTTATTTTATTTTTAACGGATATAGAATAGTAAGTGTAAGTATTAATGGGTAAAGTGTTGTCAAATGCACAGAGGAATCAGAATGTTTTCCATGCTTTTGGTTTCCATACACTGACTGAATATAGATGGTGCTCTAAACAGTGTCTCTAGTTTACCAGCAGGTTACCTACTCTCTATTTGTATTTCCTTCAGGTAAAGACACATCTCCAGAGTCAGTCCACTTCCTCTATTGCAGTTGGACACCAGTATAAGCACAGGGTAAGTTAGGTGACCTCACAGAAACATCTATGTTAACTTTTTCTTTTAATGTTATGTGAGAACTTCCAGTCAACTGATCCTAAGGTTGTAGAGATTTTTGTAATGTTAGATCCCATTGCATTTATAGTAATGTGCTAATATTCAGCAACAGTTTTGCATCAGTGGTAATAGGAACCAGATTGACAACTAAAACCACTGACATTTCCTGTTTGTTTTCTTTCTTTTGTATATCTTTCTTTTTCTTTCTGTCAGGGCATGATGCATGCACTATTGGCCATCCACAAACAGCACGGAATTCTGGGTTTGTGGAGGGGGGCAAGTGCAGCGGTCCCAAGGGTCAGTGTGGGGTCAGCTGCTCAGCTCTCAACTTTCTCTGCCTCTAAAGAGCTGGTCACTGACCTACAGGTAAGCATAGGGTATTTCACTTCAGCTGAGAGTTATTCACAGTGAGAATAGAAGAGGGTTTGAGATCTGTTTTTACAGACAGTATTGAAGTGGCTCCTCTAAATGATTGAGAGTAACACCTGTGATAAATATTGTTGTCATTTCCCCAAGCACTGACTGTGTAAAGTAGCCTTAGCGGTCCAACTCAGTCATAATGTGTCTTTGTAGGGCAGTACAGGGGGCCGATGTTTTAGTAAATCTGCTTTTTTCAGGGCAGTCAACTTTTAATTAAATTAATTCCATCTCAACAGAAATTTCCATTTAGCCTTTAAGGACCCTATTAAATCAAATGTTTGTGTAGTCATTAATGAGTGTTAGCTTTGAGGTCATCAATATGCTAGTACACTCATACAAGTTGACAAAAAGTCTTGGCTATACACATTTATAGTTCCTTTTTAATGGAAAACGGACCAAGACTATTGATGACTTGTTTGACATGGGCATATACATATTTTTGTCCAATAAAATGCTCTCTAAAATGACTCACTCTCACTCACTCACCACAAAAACACCTGCCATGACTAGAAATATTGTAGGAAACAATGGTGTTGCCACACTGTTGTATAGCAACTACCAGCACACCTTTCGATATGTCCTGCCACACCTTCCTGTTTCAAAAGGAAATATGTCAACAAAGGAAAGAGTTGTGTCTTAAAAGACATTTAAAGCAAGCACCCTGTATTTAGGGCATTAGGCTATACCATGGATACAGTTTATGCCCATTAAGGAAGTTATTTGACAGTTACTTGATGTTATTACTACTCATGAACACACAAGGGTGTTTTCTGTTTCATTTATAAAGCGTAGGAAGTTAAATATGAAACTGGCTGTCCCAACATTTAGTTTAACTACTAGGAAATAGCAAAATATATTGCTTAATGCAGCACAATAAAATGATCTACATACAAAATAAAGATCAATATTTAGGTGTTTGTCATTTTTGTGCCAAAGACCAACAAATGATTAAATGGTAATTCTATTCTACTCAAAAGTCACAAGAAACTAATATATTTTGCTGTAATAGACATAAATACATGCATGTATTGTTGGAGTTTCTGAGGGTGACCTCAGAATTGGCTAAACAATTCCAGGTGTTACAAATCTACAAAAACATCCCCAGATATATGAAATCACCTGAATGACGCTACAAGTACAGTTCTAATAACATCACCAGTTCACAGAAGAGTTTGTGATGTTTACTTACATAAAAAGGCAAGTGTTGAGGGAAAGCAATATCCGTAGATGATGACAGAAGAACTGTCATTTTTGAGTAAACTATTCCTATTACAACTATTGAAGACATCACTCCTTACACAGTTGAAATGTGAAAACATTCTCTGTTTCTTTTTCATTCTGTATTTGTAGGTGTTCTCTGAGGGCAGCTGGTTAATAGCGCTGAGTGCTGGTATGATCAGCAGTGTAGTAGTTGTATTAGCTATGACTCCTTTTGATGTGGTCAGCACTCGACTCTACAACCAGCCTGTGAATCATCTTGGCAAGGTGAACTACCAACTGTCAACAACACAGAAATTGGTTCAAAAACTCTTACTGTAATTATTAGCAAAATGTGTCCTTGGTTTTATTTCACACTTGCATATCCAGTTTTACCAACACAGTGCTAAAACTATTAAAACAAGGCCTTTATCTCACTCTCTATTCTCGTGCAGGGTGTATTGTACAGAGGTTTTGTGGACTGTTTCTCTAAGACACTAAAGAAGGAAGGAATGACTGGTTTGTATAAAGGACTCGGAGCCTCCTACTTCCGCCTCGGACCTCATACCATCCTTTCTCTGCTTTTCTGGAATGAGCTGCGCACTTTGTACCATAGCAACAGCTAGCGTTTTGCTATTGCCTGCATCAGCAAAATAACAACTGAGGTTTTCCTGATTAGCTGATTAAAGAAGCAATCAAGCACTAAGGTATGAAAGACCCTTGCTATATTTTGAATAGTCACCACACACAGCAGAGTGACTATACTCACAATGCAGCATGGCCTCAAGTGCCTTATTGCATTTATAAAGCAGTTACTACATATTAAAATATTAAGAGCATTTTTTTATTAAAACATTATTTTATTAAGCATTAATCTTCAACTGGCAACCTTCTACTAGAAGTACTTCCTGATATAACAATGTTGCTATGCAACAAAAATTATGCGCTATGGAATTTACGCAGTGATGTGGTAAACTGAGCCATTACTATATGGTGGAATAGCACAGCTGGAATGCTGCATTGACCAAGAAGCCAGGACTGGAATTAACCATAACACTCGTTTAGGATGTACTGTATGTAGAAGGATATTTTTTATACATCACACTCCAGCAAAATTTTGCAAAAGGTTTAATGGAAACATAATATATCTACACTCACTGGTTGAATCAAAGTTACTGTAAATTTTGCGTGCACTTGAATTATGCTAATTAATTTCCTGGATCCTGATTCTGATTGGGTGACTCATGTTCCAAGGGTGTTGAAATTTTTTATATATAGTTTAACCCTTTTCTGAAGATTAAATGTGATGCACTAGATCATAATCAGTTGATCCGTTCCATTTTATTGTATTATGAATTGCATGATATACTGTAAATTTAGTTCTCACAGAGATTGTGGTAGAATGACTGAAACACAAATAGTCTTTTCATTTTGTGACTGATTTGACAGCTGTAATCTTCTTGCTGCTAATTATTAATCATGACTGGAAGGGCAAAGACTTACTTTTGAGTAGCTAGAAGTTAGAATGAGTTTGCATTCATACTGAATGGTTAAAACATAACATCAGGAATAGTTTTGTTTTCTCCCAACAGTCTTGTCTTGTTTGCTGATGCCTATAAATCTAAGAATGTCTCATTTGTTTCAAATTTGGTTGCTTGGCTGGAAGATAAATTAACAAAAAAAAAAAAAATAGAATTAAACCTTACCACCTTTGATTATACAATTGACAATTTCATGTCATGTGCTCAAAGTCTCTAGAATATTAGGACAATAAGACACTATTCAATGAGACATAGAATAATGGTCACCATTTGCCTTAATTGTGCACTACTGAATGTGTATCTACTGCAGCTCGTGTTTGATGCTTTAGAGAAACTAATGTAACTAATTATATGCAATAAATTATTTATTAAGAGACTATAAATGTATATGTACATATAGGGTCTGTAACATATGACAGTATATAATTTATAATTAAAAGAATGACTATTCTATTTTCTATATACATGACAACACTGCAATGTCCTTGACCTTTAAGTACAAATACACTGATAAGCTTATCCTCAAAACATGCTTTCTCACTTAATTCACACTTAAAAGTGACATCAACATGGAAATAATGTTTTTTTTTTTTTTTTAAACTGTTAATCAACTGGTTCCATGGTTATTTTAAATGGATTTATGTAGATAGTTACCCATATATTTACAGGTGTAGTTCATCACATTAACTATGGACATGCTACACTTAAGCCACAATACATGTTTTTATTTTGATCACTATACATATTGGTTTATAATTTAAAACCTAACTTTTTGTTAAAGGTTTTGATTGTGCTATTTTTCTTTAAAATAAATGTTACATGGTCTGATGTTATCTAATGCAATGATATTCAAACATTGAGTGTCCACATACTTTTGGTTAAAAAAAGAAGATCAATGTCTTAGGAAAGTTTTCACTCTTACAGAATGATATGAAAGTTGATGAGTGGGTGAAAGTGTCTTACATTTCAAAATTAAGGAAAAACCAGAGTTTCAACACAGAGTTCCAGTAAAGTTGTTACACATTAATTTTGTGTAATAAAGTAATAGAGATGTTTAAATCAGCATACAAAGGACAATGATGACTGCAAACCTTTGATTACATCAAGAAAACTCTAAAAAAAAAAAAAAAAAAAAAAAAAACTGCAGCATAAATGTACATTGAGTTAAATAAATGCTTGTTTTGAGATGATTCAGAAACAATGTTTTTCTATAAAAATGCATTTATTTCTACTTTTTAATAATTAAGATTTTCTATTTTTTTGCATAGCCTCACCTATAGACAAATGCTAAGCCTTGCACTACAAGGAAAATGTTTCATAGAGACTCTAGCTTTTTATGTGTTGTGAAGTTTGTGTTTTAACCTGTGCAGTCACTGTAAAAGCAAATTATAAAAGCTTCTGGGGAAAAAAGCCTTTTGTAATGGAATTTAGACTTTCTTGTATTTAAACATATGCATGAAGAATCTACCCAAACACTCCAGGGTCAAGTAGGCAGAAGGATTGCAGAACATCCTGGAAGTCCTGTAGTGTCCACGGTATAGCTACCACATTTCCAGTGGCACTGCTGCTGAGGGGACTGAAAGAGAAGATTTTAAAACCTTCTTGTTATACATATTAAGATCCTGACTATACCATTTCAGCATCTTTGAACACCATGTGTATAAATGCATAATAATCATTTAATTTAAGACATCTAGGTAATCCCCAGTTTACGAGGAAAACATTTAATGGGGAAAACTTAAAAGTGGAATGATTTCTACTTGTATGTGTTTAACCAACTCACTTGATACAAACAGGATCATTGAACGTCACTAAGATGTCAGTAGTGTACTGCGGCAAGCGGAACAAGCATAGGTGAATGTTCACAGTGTTCTTTGCCTGTTAAAAAAAGGAAAAAAAATTCAAGCTGATAAAAGGCATAAATTTTGACATAAAAAGAAATTACTGACTGTATAGTGTCAGCAGTTTCTCAACTAAAAAAAAAACCCCAACAACCCACAGAAATCATGTGAACCATCACTTATAGATGAGGAAATTCACAAGGTCAAAGCAAAAGTGAACTGCAACAGGATATTATACTGTAGAACTAGTAAAGGGATTCATGCTGTAGCAATACATTCTAATATCACTGCATGTTGGTGTTAGGCATGCTGAAGATTTACCGTATTCAATTTGTTTATGTTCCCTCTTAATTTAAAGTTGTGTTTATGTATGGCCTTTGTGTGTGTATGGCTTTTTCCTTTTTTTTTTTGACAGTTGTTTTTACACGTTGCTATAATTAGAATCCTAAGCGGCAATTTGCATACTATCCGTCCTATTAGTATTTGAAATTAGAATTAGTGTGTCCCAAATCGTAGTATGTTGAAATGAGTACTCCAAAGATACCCGGATCTAGTAGACCTGGGGCCTGTACCATGAAGCCGGATTAGCTGGCTAGCTGGCAGGTAAATTTCAGATTAGTTTGCGACAATCCTGGGTTTTAAGTACCATGAAAGTGACTTGGCTTTTAGCGGTGTTCATCACCATAGTAACTTACGCTCCATGGCTAACCTGCTCCGGGGCAGGTTACGTTCTGGTTTAGAGATCTCAAACCGAAATTGGGCCAATCAGATGTGAGCAAACTGACACTGACAATAAAGTCACTCCCTTTCTCTTCCTCCAAATTAAAGATCACTATATAGCAAATATTTAACAATAAAATTGTCTGGCTTTAATAATAATTACTTAGAATTATTTTATGATTTATATATGATTTATATAATTATTATATGATATATATTACTATTAATTCATTACACACAAGCGAGTTTAGTTTTATTATTAAGCATTTAGTTTTAATGAATATTAATATATACAGATCATATGTAATATAAATAAGCTGTAAATAAACTTTAAATATGATGTGAACTTACATGTTTGAGTCTCTATCGCTATTATCAACTATATAAACTAACTTCACAAGTTTTACTTGCACTGATAGAGCAAGACAATTTCTTTTATCTGTCCTCTTTCATGGACAAGTATTTGTCAGTGTAAATGAGTTTAAATACTTAATTTTCTTCAGTCTCTTAACCTTCAGCAAAAGAGTTTTGAATCGCGCTGGCTGTCTTGCGAGAAGTGAATCATAGTTTCTCTCTATTGCAAGGCATGTGATTAGCTGTTCACAACTGATGTCACGCATTCATGTGCACGCGCTCCACAAACTCAGGATCAAAGCCTGAGTTGATCAAGAAAGCTGATGATAAGCATCATGGTACCAACAAAGCCAGACTGGAGTGGTTTGGTTTCGTCAACTCAAAACTAATCCTATAACCTTGAATTTGTTCAACTACCTGGTCTACTTTTTTCGGTTACAATCCGAAGTGCAGATCCGTGCACACTCTAAAGGCTAATAATGCCCACAACACATTGTGAGGATTTGACTACAAACACAAATAAAAAGTGTTTAAAAAAAAAATACCAACATGGCGGATGTGCGAGACCAATAGTGAAGTAGGGAGGTTTGGATAAAGAGGTTTGAGTGATTAATAATCAGTATCTAACGTAAAGATAACGTTATCCACATTATATTTAATCTGCAACAGCATTATGAACTTTTATAATGATACATTTGGTCATTAACATTCTCCACATGAAAGACCCACGACTGGCAGATCAACGTGCTACTACATTTCTCTCCAATATGGTAGGAAATTAAATTAAATTGAATGTGGAAGATTTCAACTATGACAAAATGATTGACAGGGCAGTTTAAACGGTGACAGGATGCATGTGATGTTTAAGACGCAATTATGATGAAGTAGTACCTCCCAAAGCTTGCCTACTATTCAGCTACACACTCAAAAGTATGTACTATTTCTTCTCAAAAACAATACACATTTTAGGGTAATGCAAATTAGGAAGCAGCACTTGTTTTTGGCAAGATAATTTTGGTATTTTAATGTTGTCTGGGACACAATAACATTTCCACTACAACTGCAATTTAGTGATACGAATTGTAAAAAGGATCACAGATGTACCTCCTCATTGAATTTAGAGACCAGCTGAGCTCCAGACAGCAGCCAGGCAGAGTTGCATTCCTGCACTGACAGCTCAGATTGGGAGAGCTGCTTCACCTCTCTGACCTCCCAAGAACCATTCTCTACCGCCTTGTTACTGGCAGCCACGTCCTCAAAGTGATACCTGACAAAATACAAACCAGAGAATCCATTTTTACCTACCTATCTTTTATAAATAATTCAATAATTTATTTCCAAGAAGAAGAAGAAGCTGAAGTGAAACTGAAGACTGAAGTGATGGAGCTTTGCCTTCACAGAAAAAAAATACAATTTAAAGTATATTCAAATAGACAACAGTTGATTGTAGTGATATTTCACAGTATTCCTGTTTTTATTGTATTTTTAATCAAATAAATGCAGTCTTGGTAGGCATGAGACTTCTTTCAAAAACAATCAAAAAACCTTACTGACCCCAAACTTTTAATCAGAGGTGTATATTATCTATTTTTTTATTATATATAGGTTACGTGTGGGCTGGATAGGCTAAATTTAAGCCTCAGCCCTGATGATTCTCTTCTTCTAGGACCAGAAAGAACATCATCTAATGATAAAACTATTTTAAGTAAACTCCTTACAGCAGACATATGCGCAACAGTTGCTGTTTCTGGAAACCCATTTACTTTGACCTCATATCTGGTGTTAATGCATTTATGTTTTTAATGTGTTGTAGTCTGCAATATTTAGTTTACATACTCATAGTATCTCTGTGTGTTGGAGATTTGATTTAAAAAAAAAAAAAAAAAAAACTAATTACATACTAATTATTCCTTTGGTAGAAAACATTGTGGCACCTAGATAGGCTACTATGAAAGGGGCCCTTGGGTTTGCTATAGCACCAAGGCCCTATGTATTTTTAATCCCGGCTTTTACTTGTTACCTGGCTGCTTCAGCATCCTGCACTTGGCTTTGGTACTCCAGCAATTCAATAATGATACTCTGATCGGTCTGAGAGTGAGCGAACACTTCTTGATTATCAGGGATCTGCCTCAGTTCACTGCAGACAGTAGGGAAGAGAATGATGAGTTTTTACCATACAAATCAGGTAAACTTAAGCTTAATTCAAATATGATAAAAACAGACTTTTATTAATATGAATAATCACAACAAACAGTTTTTCTGCCAAATAATATATTTAATTAATTGTTATTCACCTGGGGCTGTTTGCAGTTGCAAAGCAACTGACGTGTTAACCATTTTTCTTGATTGGTAACACACAATTCATGAAACAATTCACCATTTTCTCACAACTATAAACGCAATCTCAGAACTACACACCAACTTGTACCCAAACTCAAATATTTCAATCAAAAACATATTCCCTTTTGTCAGAATCAAACTTTGGCCTTAGATGACACAAAACCTACCAAATACACAGACTACTTTCCTGCCCAGTGAACACTTGATTCATAATGGGATTTTGCAGCTCAGTGTCTATTACAGTATACAACATAAATGAAAGAGTGCAAATACAATAAAATACAACAATGAACTTTAGAAACAATTCATTTTCATTACACTACTTTAAAAACGTTCTTACAGAAGATGAAAAGCACTAGAAAAGAAAAGTTCAAATACCAAGTAAATATATACTCGGTATTCAACACAATACAGTATACTGTCAATTACAGTAAGTAAGTAAATAAATAAATAAATTCAGCATCCTTTGCACCTTCGGCCAAATTTCATTACAGTATACAGTACTATAACAGTTTTTTGGTCTTCTGACAAAAATCTTTCTCTACCTCAAAAAAATCGCTACAAATAAATTTGACAATCACGGTTTGAGGGTGTAGTATACATGTGCGACATTTTACTATACATCAGAATCTCGGGATAATAAATAGGAGCACAGCTGTGCTGTGTTTGTGTTTAATGAATGAGAAAATGGTTAAACCTGTGTAAAATGTAGCCATTTTTGTGTAGAGTTTTGCTGAAATCATTAAGAATATTGTAATGTGTATGAAAACACGTGAAATGTGTTAAACGTTTTGAGAAATTAATGAATGGTTTTGGAAATGTTCTTAGCTGAATCGGTGTGTTAGCAGCCATCGAGGAAAACTGTAATACTGAATTAACGTTCTGTGTCATGTACGTTGACTTTAGAAACACACTAGTTACATTGATTTCTACGCCCCTGAAACATACTGTTTTATATAATTACCTGATATCCTGGGCATTGAGGGGAATAACAGCTGATAAAGCACCGCCAAACAGAGTCCGAGCCATAGCTGTGCTCGTCACTGCAATGATAAAGCGATTTATATACAAAACATCTAAGAAAGTATACTGTATTATCAATGTGCTGTCAGTAAAACATCTTTAAAGTCCTCAACACAACGTCAACATTTTTAATTGAACACATCGTAATTTCATCACAAAGGTAGAAAGGCATAAGGTGTCCACTTAATAAACTTAGGCCATATCAATACTTTCACGTGAATATATACAACAGACTCACGACTAACCAGCCACGATGACTTCCCTCCATCAGCTGCTACCGGATGTGATGTTGTTGAGATCAAGCGTGCCCTCTAGTGGTGTATAACAAATTATCAACTGGAAATGATGGAACGCTGTCTAAATTGGAATAAATTTATTTGGCAATATTTGTGACATTTGTGAAGGAGTAGCAATCATTTAGCTCCGTTACATGATATCTACATGTATTATAATGTTTATATTTAGATAAACATTAAATATATATTGTGTTATGTTATGTATACACCCTACTGACAAATGTTTGGACATGCTTGACTAAATTTATGACAAAAGATATTAACTTACGATATTAAGATACTTTTGCTATAGGCTTATGCGTAATTCTTGAATTAATTTAAGTTTGAATTAATTTAATTATTTTACTGTTTATTACTGTGAAGCTGCTCTTAAACAATCTGTATTGTATAAAGGAAGTTTAGTTTCATTTGGCTTGACTTGAACAAATAAATAAATAATGGTTTACATGAATTGTTTGAACAAACAAATTCATTCGAATGAATCAAACTTTCAAATGCTACACTGAAGAGTGAGGGCAGTTTACAGTAGGGGACTGTGTCTGTAAATACATGCATGATGCATCTATTTCTAACACTGTACACAGACAATACATTTTATGAACACAGCTGTCTTCCATCTGTTGGGATAACAATGTTTTTTTTGTTTTGTTTTCTGTTTTTTGACATGCCATATACTATAAGTGGTAGTCTCTTTTCAGTTTCAACCCATCTTTACCATACATATTTTGCAGAAACAGGGTCATTTATGCTGTATGCTTTGTACAAACTATAATGGGGGAAATATATGATGGCTTTATCTTCAAGGCCAACATGTTTTTTTTTTTAACTAATTTTAAAAATTCTGATATTGTCATATCAGTTTTATTAAAGACGAAGGAGTATTTTATAGTAACGCAAGTCCACTAATTAAAGAACATCACAAAATTAATTAGATCTGTGCTTGTGCTTAGATTTGTGTTTGTGCTGTTGTTTCAAACCAAAAGTTGTGTCACTTCCTGAAGGTCGATTTCATTAAGGAACTGGCTTTTGTTAGTTAAGGGGATTATACAAAGGAGTAAAGAGATGGAAAGTGAATTTGAAGACACTGGAAAACCTGTAAAATGACAAGCAGATATACCAAGAAAAACATCTTTGTTTGGAACATTTCAAGTCAAGTCTCCTTTATTTATATAGCGCTTTTTACAATGCAGATCGTGTCAAAGCAGCTTTACAGTAATAGAGGGAAGGGAACATAATTTTGGCTGTACAGCAGCTCTAGAAGAAAATGGTGTCATCACGGCGGTATGGAAACGGTTTTGTTGGGGGATCTGGTTGTCGTGTCGATGAGGCCTTCACAGGGGATGGTCTAGTTGACACAATCTAGCTGACATTTCAGGAATGTGTTGATGCTGTTGTCGTGTTTAGGCGCAGGTCCTCCTTCAGATCTGGATACAGGCCGGATCCGGCTGACTATGGTAAACCTCGGGATAAACAGAGAGACTAATATTAGCATAGATGCCTTTCTTCTTATAATGCAATGAGTACATCGGGTGTTATAGGAAGTGTTTCCCGGTTCTAGCTGACCTAATTTATGAAGCCTAACAATCCTTTAATGGATGTGAAAATATAAATTGATAATGTGTTATATGTATGACAGGTTAAAGAGATGTTTTTAGTCTAGATTTAAACTGACAGAGTGTGTCTGCTTCCCAAACAATGTTAGGAAGACTGTTCTAATGTTAAGTGCTAAATAGTAAAAAAAAAGTATCTACAGCATGCGGTTGATTTTGATATTCTAGGTATTATCATCTGGCCAGAATTCTGAGATCGCTATAGGCATGAAGGACTATAATGTGTTAAGAGCTCGAACAAGTAATGGGAGCTAAACCATTTAGTGCTTTATAAGTAATTAGCAAGATTTTGAAATGTATGCAATGTTTAATAATAAATGTTTAATAAACTGTTCCGCTTTTGTCATTCAGAGCATATGCTATAGTTTAGATATATTTTTAAGAATGCAGTTTTACAGATGCTAGAAGTGGCTTTCAAATGAAAGATTGGTATCAAAGAGCTCACACAGGTTCCTAACTGACGATGAAGACTTAATAGAGCAGCCATCAAGTGTTAGACAGTATTCTAGGTTATTACGTGAAGAAGTTTTATGTCCAGTAATTAGAATCTGTTTTTTCTGAATTTAGTAGTAGGAAATTACTAGACATCCAATTTTTTATATCGGCTATGCATTCTGCTAATTTTGTGAATTGGTAAGTTTCATCAGGGTGCAAAGAAATATAAACCTGAGTATCATCAGCGTAACAGTGAAAACTAACGCCATTCTCTTTCTAATGATATCTCCCAAGGGTAGCATGTACAGAGTGAAAAGCAACGATCCTAGTACTAAGCCTTGCGGTACTGAACTTGCAATTCCACTAATGTCAACATAATTTTCGAGTCTATTCAAAAGAATCATGTGGTCGATAGTGTCAAATGCATCACTGAGATCCAGTAACACTAATAGAAAGATACAACCACGATCTGATGAAAAGAGTAAATAATTTGTAATTCTAACGAGAGCAGTCTCAGTACTATGGTACGGTCTAAATCCTGACTGGAAATCCTCGCAGATACCATTTCTCTCTAAAAAAGGAACATAGTTGTGATACTGCCTATCTAGTATTTTTGACAGAAAAGGTAGATTCGAGATCGGTCTGTAATTGACTAATTATCTACACTCTAAAAAATCAAAAGTTGAGAAAACTGAAAAGTTTAAGGCAACCCGCTGCAGGAGGATTTTGAGTTTTCTCAACTTGTTGTAAATTGAACTTGTTACAGTGTAGTTTCAAGTTGTGTTTTTTTGTGTGACATTTATATTAGGAAGGTATAAAACAAAGAAACACCTGGAATGTTTCTTTATAACCATCCACTCAAACTCAAAGTTAAGAATTCACTCCTGTGTTGACTTAAATGAAGTTCACCCAAAAATGAAAATTTTGTCATCACTTCCATAGTATTTTTTTTTTTTTTTTTTTTCCCCATATGGAAGTCAATGGCTATCCTCAACTCTCTGGTTAAAGGGTGAGTAAATGATGACAGAATCTTCATTTTTGAGTAAACTGTCCCTTTAATTAAAAAGAAAACTAATAAATACAATTTTTAACTTTAAATCTTGTTGTTATTTGATAGATTTAGACATATTTGATGGAAACATGATAATGTATTGCAAAACATAATGTTTTAAATTCAACTTAAAAAAATTATCAGTTCCTCTGGATTGTGCAGAATACAGTAGCACCATTTTCTGCTTACCAGAAGGAGGCACTTGTGTACATGTGTGTATATCCAAATAAGAAGCTAACTGTGCTTTGTTAGTCCATTTGATCTATTAGATAGTTTTAGCTGGATTATAAGGCCAAACATCAAACACTCTGCACCAAACAATGTTCTTTAACAGCCTGCCAGCACATTCACAGACAGACTCTACACACTCTGGCCAAAGATTAAGATATTTCTGAGATCTTTTGAGAGCTGCTCCTGATAACAATACTGGTGGAACATCAAGGGGCACTAAGCAGACAGTAAAAGTCATTATTTTGGTTTTCTAGGACATATAACGATTCTTCACCAAACTTTTTCTTGAATCCATGTCACGGGTCAAACCTCACTTAGCCTAATTATCCCACTTTATCTTCTCCTGTCTCTCTCTCCCCATGTTGCTCGTTTAGCACTGTGCTCTCAATCTCCACATTAAGATCTCCCTCCTCTGAACCTCTTAAGGAGCATATGCTAAATCCGGTCTTACCTGCTAGTACAGGGGTGGGCAAACCCACCTGAACCAGCTAATCAAGGTCTTCAGAATTACACGCAGGTGAGTTTTACCAGGGTTGCAGCTAAACTCTGCAGACAGTCAGAGATGGGCAGTATTTTAATTAAATGTATTTAAAATACGTATTTAATTACTTTTGAGTATTTAGTCATTTGTATTTTCATTAACAAAGAAAAAATCAAATGTAATTTGTAATTAAATACTTTGAGAGAAAGTATTTTGTATTTAAAATACTAAAAATACATTAAAATATGTTATTTTATTCTCGCATAAAATAACTTTCATCACCAGGCTTAAAGGTAGGGTAGGTCGGAGAGGCTAGCAATAGCGAGCATAAGATCCCACCCTCCCTTCAGAGCGTCTCCAAAGCCACGGCTCCTTTAAAACATATGAGCGTGCACAGCAAGGAGCAAAAGCGTCATGAGAGACAACGTTAAATTACCTCATGTCTCAAAGCACATAACATTACAATAATAATGAACATAAACAACTTAAAGAGCTCTGACCTGTACCACCCGACTGCTGCAGATTCATTTTAGCCTTGGTAGTGTTGCCAGTGAAGTGCATAAATTCGAGTCACAAACTGCTCTTAGTATAATGTCACAGGTTGCCATCTCTTAATTACGGTAGTTATGGCGTGAGCGCAGCATAAGCTAACTGTTTCGGTTCAGGAGGAACTGAACTTGGTGCTGATGCGACCATCATAGTGACAACAGCCAATCACATTACTTTCCGCTGTTGCATGCAATTGGTTAGCGTCTGCGCTAGGGTATTTGCATAAGGCGATCTGATTTGCTGACGTTTGTGTTGGCGCTTGAAAAGTTGAGAAATTTTTAACTTCTGCTACAACGCAAGCGAAGCGACCCACAATTCAGTTCAGCAACACATGACGTCACGCATTCAAAGTAAATGAGAAGCGTTAACGCCAACGCCCTGTGTGAATGTACCATAAGAAGCAGGTAAAGAAGCTGCTTTTGTGCTCAGTCAAACTGCTTTAAGGTAAAGTATCTAGTAAAATATACTATCAGATATTAATCACTTAATGTCTTTATAGCACAGAAGATTAACGCAAATGGCTAGAACTTGTGAAATGACTTGCTAGCTAAAGCACAACGTGCACTGATGCGCAGATCGCAGTTATATCCGTGGACTCTGCAGATAATCCGTAGACGGGTAGGTCAAGTAATAAAAAATAACATTGATTAATTGAAAACACAGTCAGTGGTGTCTTAAATTAATGTAACCATAAGTATATTCGGTCTATGCATTCGTTCTTAAAGTGACAGCAGCCTAATAAACCTGCTGCTGTCTGTCATTATTGTTAATCAAACAACAAAAGAGAAAGACAAAATCACTCACTGCTCCTGACCTAATAACTTTAGTATCTTTATAAGGATCATCAATATATATTTAATTGTTACAGTGAGCACTTGATTGCGTGTAAATTTTGTTTGTATTTTTGTATTTTCAAATTACAAATTACTTTACAAATTATTTTTTTCACAGCAGTATTTTGTATTTTATTTAAATACATTTGATGAGTAAGTATTTGTAATTTGCAGTGTTGGGTGTAAGGCGTTACGCTTTACTGTAATTAAATTACTTATCCACTGAAAAAGTAAATTAAGGGATTACTGTTGATTTTTAGGTAATTTAATTATAGTTACTTATAATGTACTTGTGTTACATACTGTAAATTAGTTCAACAGTTCTGTTTAAATCAATATTGAATTTGAAATCTAAATGTATCGTCTAAAGGTAAAAGTGAATGCTGCCTCTTTAAAATCGTTAGCTGTAGTGCAGTTGCACGTGAGTTCGCAACTTCGCACCAGTTGGCTGCGTAGTCGCTGTCTAAAGATGTTGGCAGAAGCGAGCGGCTGTTCTGCAGAATGGAAATTACTTCACTTTTTGACACAGGTAGGCAAGAACATTACAGTAAAATGTAAGCTATGTCCTAGGAAGAAAAAACTGCACGTGCTCTCTGAGAGACGGTCTTCAGTCAGTACGCTCTCGACCAAAGCGCACAAACATAGATAGCCGCCCCTCGCGAGTGTCAGATTTTTGCGGTTTATTACACATAAACGTTCAAATACACACACAGTTATGTCAAAATGCCTGTCTTGGCATATATTCACGTTGGTTATGTGAATGTGAACAGCATGTGTAACAGCATATTATCTCCGTCCATTAGGTCTTTGTTACATGTTCACCGTTATGTTTCGTTAGTTTGACCCAGTTTTCGCCATTCTGTTTTATCAGTCATTGCTTTCACCTGTGTCTAGTCAATTACCTTGTTAAGTTCCCTTTGTTTGCCAGGTATATATGCCCTGTGTTTTCCTCCACTCCTGGTCCGTTCTCGTTAATGTTGATGTGCTTTGTGTATACCTGCTAGTTTTGTCATTAAATGCTACTCTACGTATTCTCCATCGTCCTTGTTCCTTGCTACACAGCCAAACGGTAACAGAAGAACGGACCAAAACAGTGTTTTTTGTTTTTTTTTTGTTTATTCCTCAGTTTTTTGTTTGTTTCTTTTTTCCCCTCATGAATCTACCCGCTGTCCAGCTTCTCTGCCTGGTGCAGGGAGACCACTCGCTGGAACAACACACGAGTGACTTTCTCCAGCTTGCGTGCCAAACTAACTTCCCGGACCGCTCGCTCTGTGTATATTACCACACCGGCCTGAGCGAGTGGTCCAAAGCACGCATTCCAGCGGGCGGTCCAACAGAGGATTTCGCCGCATTCGTGGAGTGGGTGCTGGTGAACAACTCTCCGTTCACCATCGGCCCTGCTGAGGATGACCCCAGCCCCTCTCCACTGCCAGAGACCGACCAACCACCACCAGCGATCGACGCAACGGAGATGTTGTTAGAGCCCACCGCAGACTGTGGAGACCGACTACCAGCGAGATATGAGCCCGTGCCGAGGATAAGGACGGAGCCTTTCATCGCCTTGGAGCCCGGACCACTGACAGGTTCTGACCAGGTGCGTGAGCCGGCAACACTAGTCGTCGCTGAGGGAGTGATTGTGGAGCTCGAGGGCTGGGAGGAAAGCCCCGCCTACACCACCACCGCTGTAAATGTGAGTTCGTTGAGCTCTGGACATTATTTAGATGAGTTGAAGGATTTGTTTGAGACCGATCTAATAGACTTTTTTGGAGAGGTGTTTTCCGATTCCCCTGTATCTCCAGCACCCCCTGTATCTCCAGATTCTCCTGTTTCTCCTGAGTCCCTCGTGTTTCCTGAATTCCCACCCAGCCTCCCTCTCCCGCCTCCTCTTCCAACCAGTTCCTCTGTCCCACCATCACTGCTGTCCTTCAGCCCTTCATCTTCATGCCAGATGTCTACGGTCTTCTGTCCATCAGCTCCATCCCACACAGAGGGTCCTCTGTCTCCACCTCAAGCCTCTGTGCCCCTTGCTTCACCTCGGACAGTCAACACTCCGGTTCCACCGAGGCTCCTCCCTCCCTCGGCTCCACCGGACACCATCGACCATACGGTTTCTCCGGGCTCCCTCGTCTTTCCGGCTCCGCCTTGGTCAGTTGTCCACCTGCCTGCACCTATGGCGCCATCTGGCTCCTCCTTCCCTCCAGCTCCACCTATATCCTCTGTCCCACCGGCTCAACCTCTGTCCTCTGGATGTCCGTTTCCACCTCGGACGCTCGTCGCCATGGTTCCACCTCGGTCTCCTGTACCATCGGCTGCGCGTGGGCTCATCGGCTACATCAGGGTCTCCATCACTAGCTACGTCTCCGTTGGTCGTCCCCAGAGTGGTGTCTACCACTACGTTGACACCACCACGGCTCCTCCCACTTGCGACTCCACCCTGGGACCTCGTTATGGTTGGTCTCTGGACCAACATCTGGCCTCTCCTGCTCCAGGTTTCCCCTTGGCTCCTCCCACCCTCCACTCCCCCATGGACTATTTCTTTGGACTCTTTTTCTTTTTGCCGCCCCTCTTCTCCTCGCCCTCCTCCAGAGCCCCCGCCCCCTCCCTCCTCAGCTGGACTTCTACGGCGCGAGGACGCGCCTTCCCGGGAGGGGGGCGATATGTTACATGTTCACCGTTATGTTTCGTTAGTTTGACCCAGTTTTCACCATTCTGTTTTATCAGTCATTGCTTTCACCTGTGTCTAGTCAATTACCTTGTTAAGTTCCCTTTGTTTGCCACGTGTATATATGCCCTGTGTTTTCCTCCACTCCTGGTCCGTTCTCGTTAATGTTGATGTGCTTTGTGTATACCTGCTAGTTTTGTCATTAAATGCTACTCTACGTATTCTCTGTTGTCCTTGTTCCTTGCTACACAGCCAAACGGTAACAGTCTTAGTGACAGCAGCCTTTAAAACATGCTACTGTCTACTATTTGCTGTCTGTATTATAAATGATAATCAAACAACAAAAGAAAAGCTTTAATAAGGATTAATCTATATTTAATTTATACAGTTATGACTATGCAGAGTTATTTTATATTTGATTATTCAATTTCTGTGGTATTTTTACTTTACTACTAATAGACCTATCTGGAAAAAAATATATAGCATTGTTTTATTTGTATTTTTATATATCTTTACCGTGGTATCAGTACCGACTACTAGATTTTTGGTATAGTGACATCCCTATTTGTTACAAAAAAAAATGTAAGCATTATAAAGTAAATAAAAGTATTATAGTATATGTTTTAATAAAGTTAAAATGTTTTAAAAAGCTATAAAAGGCTAAACTATTCCATGTTTGACTAAATTATTAAAAGAGTTTCCTTTCTATTGTCTATCCGGTCAAGGTTTATAGGGATATTAAGACGTAATTAGTAAGTTACTTATTGAGTAATTAAATTACTTTTCAGTAATTAGAAAAGTATTTTAAATACAACATTGATGATGTAATTAGTAATTAATTACTTTTTTGTAACTTACCCAACACTGGTAATTTGTAACTAAATACTTTTTGATGTATTTGTGCCCATCTCTGAGGACAGTGGCCCTCCAGGACAGAGTTTGCCCACCCCTGTGCTAGTACCTTTAGAGGTACTCATTGGATTAACCTGATAACTTGAAAATTGGCTTGACCTGAATGATTCTTCCTTAGGAATATAAGAGAAGAAACCAAAATTAAGGTCACCAAATCAATGTATGTGTTACCGGGCTAATTAATCTGCTGAAAAATTCAGCGTAAACCAGCATGAATTCCATGTTGGTTCAGGCTTGTTTACGCTGGTATAATGCTGTTCTAGCTGGGGATTTGCTTCCATTCAGACATGATGAGCATAAGCAAAGTCAAGCACTGATGCTAGGCTTGCAGTCAGCATTCCAAAGCTGTTCAGTATGGGTTCAGGTCTGAGCTTTTGCACAGGCGAGTCAAGTTCTTCTAAGGGCACTCCACAAACTGTTGCAACAAAGTTGGAAGCACTGAATTCTCTAAAATAAAACTACAATGATGAGCCAAAACATTATGACCACTCATGGGGGGGTTATTGATCAAAGTTATTGATATTTTGAATAGAATAACGAGACACAAACCTTTTCAGTTGTGTTTACTCCCATTCATTTTTGATCACAGTGGTTCGCTACACAACATACAAACTTTTTGTCCAAAAGTGCACACAATGGAGATATATGTATTGACACATTTACCTTACATTTCTTTAAATAGAATAGAACCACAATTTCTTAATGATTCGCAGAAAGATGATTCTTTGCCGATCCATCATTCAATATTGCGTGATCATAATTCCCACATTATGGTGACAGTAAACTTCTACGTTCTGTCTTATAATACATTTATGTGTCAGTTTATTATATACAATATCTGCATTAGATCGCAGTAGAGTGAGTTTTGAGCAGAAACGTATTAATCTTATACTGTCACTCTAAAATGAAATAGATTAATGGCGCGCGCTGACTTTCTGAAAAGTGCTGCATGGATTGAGGTGCGTGGATCATGAATCCTGGAGGGTCAGCAGGCGGTAAAGTCCATTTATGATTTTATTGTTGTTTGTATTGTCATGTTACAGCATTTTACTTGATGTTTTTAATAATTTTTTATTTTGGTATTTTATATGCTCTGTTGGTGGTTGGTGGTTGGTGGCTCAACAGAGACAGATATACATAGACCAGAAAGGGGGGAAATCCTATACTTATGTATACTTAATGTATCAAACAATGACTAAGTTTGATACTTGCATGTCTTGCCCATTTGAGTAAACCTGTCCTGATACAATTTGTTGAGGCTACAGCTGATCTTTGCTGATGTCTTGATGAGAGAGAACCAGTTGGAGTCAGAGCAGAGGATCTTTAATGAATGGAAAGACAAGGCCGCAGCCTGGCACAAACTTAGAAGACTTCTAGCTCAGCATCTTCACATCAGAATTTTTCAGAATCCACCTGTGATCTTGTGATCATTGTTCTTTTAAAGTGTGAAGATGTCACACCCTCAGGATTTGAGAGCCAATGAGGAATTGTACTTTCGGAGGGAAACTTTACGATCTTTTGTGCACTGTAAAAAAGAATACCCTATATCTACTCAAAAAAATTGTGGTAACAGATTACAAGCAATATTATTCATTAAAATTTAACAATTAAGAATTTAGTTAAAATTAATCAAATTAGCTCATTAAAAGTGAACCATTTAAAATGAGTCACTGCAAATAGCACACAAAAAAATTAAGTAAAATTTAAACAAAAATATTGGGTTCATTGGACAAAACAAAACTATATTAATGAATACTACTTAATTAAGTTATTTTGACATAACACAAAATTAAGTGGATTATTTAAATGAATGTATTTTAATTAATTAAATCAAATTTTAAGTATAAATAACACAGACGTCAAAGATCTCTTTATTAAGAACTCTTTATTTATCAGAAAATTGGGCAATACAAATGCAGACAAGGCACTGAATTTCCATGTACAGATGACCGGTGTTGTAGTCTATAATGTAAAAGATCACCCCTTGTTGCAATCTGCAGATTTTACACTTAGACGTTTTAACGGTTAACTGCATTTTTTTGCACTTTAATTCATTTTTGTGACTCTAATATCTAATTATACTGTGCAACCAAATGAATCTATGTTCATAGTTTGTTGTAAGAGTTAAACAAAATGTTGAAATGATAATTATAAGGGCTGGAAATTCACTGTTGAATGGCAGTGACAGGCTAATAGTTTTAGCTTATCTGCTTTAGCCATTAATCAGTCTAAAACACGATTTCCTACTTTGATGGTGGTAAAAACACACAACCTGGACAATTACAACAACAGTTTTAAGAAATAAATTAAATTATCTTCCTTACCTTTGTCAAAGAATTAGCTGAAAAATAGCGTCGTCAGATCATAATAAGTTCACTGTAAATCACCATGGAGAAACACATCTGCTATGATATCTGCATGGCAACTTGTTTACTTTCTCATCAAATATAAATGTGAACATGACATTTAAAATTACCCATTTAAACACACACACACACACACACACACATATATATAACAACAAATAATCTTTAAAACTCACTCTGGGGTCTGTGGACCCATCCCCCAAAAGACCATCTTGGGCAAGGGCCTCAGTAACCGTGGATACCAACTGATGGTGGTTTATTGCTCTGAACCATGCAGCCACCATAGCCCTTAAAACAGACTTTTCTGCATTCATTTATAAACGAACTGATCTATAATTGAACATGCATCCCAGGACATTGTGTGTATGATTATGGCTGTCTTGTGTAGTGCTGTATGGTATTTTGTTTTATGCATATTTTATGATAGAACTAATGGTTAATGTAACCTCACCTATGCCAAGTTTGGGGTCTACGAGTTTGTATTTTGAAGATTTACATGATCGTGCATATGATACGTCGGGCCGGCAGGCCTCGACCATAGCCTGCATGTCTTCACTCTCCTCCCCGGGAGAAAAAACTCTCCCAACAGAGTCAGACTGCAATTCCTTCATTCCATCTCGGAAGAAAATTGCAGCTTTAGTACCACTGAATGGGCAACCATCAGCTCTTCCTTCTCTGCATCTTCTTTTTGCCATACTGTCTGGCCTCTCCGGTCGGCGTGGCCGCGATGGCAGACCTCTACAACCAGCCATGTGCTTGCTCATGGAGAGAGAGAGAGAACTCTCTCTCTCTCTCTCTCTCAACCAGGGGTGTGTTTCCCGTACAACAATGTAACTCGTGGCTTCACTACTATAGTATGATGCATCGTTGAACAAATCAACTAGCTAGTCACGACTGTTCCCGAAACTGTATTGTCGCAAGCCTGTCGTTCAGTCATGTTGGTGAATGATGTCACGCAGGTGGTGGAGTAATAACTTCTTTAAATGAATCTGTTTGAGATGGAATTAATGCTTGATTTTTGCTATAAATTAGGGACATGGCAACTGAGGACTACTTCTCATTTTTGCTTAAAATCTCTTGACAAACTAAAATGTGTAAATGACATTTGTATATATTCGAATGAAAAGATATACATTGTACTTAATGTCAGCTTGCTTATTTTGCTCAAGATAAGGATTTATTAAGTCCACATGTTCTAAAAACAAGAAACTATGCTTCTAACCACAGCTTGAGAGCTGTCGTTCTAATCACACAAGTTTGCGATGCTGTTTGCGAATGTTCCTTTGAACTATGGTTTCGGGAAACACCAAATCATTGAACTATGTTAGCAACGACGGAACTTGCAATGTTAGTTGGTTAATGATGCTTTTGGGAAATGCACCCCTGAACAGAGTTGAACTAACCATGCAAGTTCATCACAACTTTATTCGATGCAAAAGAAATCGTTTTTTTATTGAATCACTTCCGTTGTAAAAATGGTTAATTATTACTTTAGAGGCCGCTTAAATGACACCTTTCCTACTGAAAACAGAATACCTTTAATGCAGGTTTGCGTGTTTGAGTGTATATGTGCGCAGAAGCTTGGTCTTTTTTAAAAAAAGATATTTGCCAAATCACTTGTCTGGTCCGCATAATACAGAAAAATTTGTTGTGTCCGCGGATCTATGCGAACTGGAATAATTTTGATAACGTCTTTTCTATACATAGGGAAAGGAAAGGGAAGGAGGCCTTCACAGGGGATAGTTAAGTTGACACTTCAGGGCTGCGTTTTCGTCGTGTCTAGGCGCAGGTCCTTCATCTCAGCTGGATACGGCCTGGATCTGGCAGGCTGCGTCAAACCTCGGGATAAACAGAGAGAGAGACTAATATTAGCGTAGACACCATTTTTCTTATGATGTAGCGAGTACATCAGGTGTTATGGGAAGTGTTCCTGGTTCTGGCTGACCTAATCTATGCAGCCTAACAATTTACATGATTTGAATTATAGAAGTAGATAATGTGTATGCAAGTTTAAACAGATGTGTTTTTAATTTAGATTTAAACTGATAGAGTGTGTCTGCTTCTCAAACAGTGATAGGAAGATTGTTCCAAAGTTTAGGTGCTAAATAGGAAAAGGATCTAAAGGCCTGCTGTTGATTTTAATATTCTATGTATTATCAACTGTCCAGAATTCTGAGATCACAATAGACGCGAAGAACTATAATGCATTAAGAGCTCGCTCAGGTACTGGGGAGCTAAACCATTTAGTGCTTTGTAGGTAAGTAGCAAGATTTTAAAATCTATACGATGTTTAATAAGGAGCCAATGCAGTGTTGACAGAACCAGGCTAATATGGTCATACTTCCTGGTTCTAGTAAGAACTCTAGCTGCTGCGTTTTGGAAAAGCTGTAGTTTGTTTAACAGGCGAGCAGAACAACCACCCAGCAATGGCCATGCAAGTATCATACATTCAATGAAATGTTTTGAAATTATACACTGATAGTTCTTTCCTGGTTTAATGACTCTTCCTAGCTTCATTCCCTGTTTTGGTTTCATTCTATCACTTTTCATTTAACCTACGTACTTGTGATTGTGTTTGTATTATCTCCCTGCCTGCAGATAAATTGTCACTTAAATGATCGATTTGTTACATGCTCTAAGCGCTGTAAATGCTAAGAAAGAATTATTTTTCTGTGGCCATGAAAAATAATTAATTAATAATCAATACTGAGTGATTGTAATGTTAATGTAGCTTCATCAAGTTAATTTGATTAACTGATTCAAGTATTCATAATTAATCAATATGTTATGAATAATTATTAATATTTCCCCTTTGAGCTAATTTGCTACATATATACATACACACACAGACAGTACTGTGCAAAAGTCTTAGGCCACCATTAGATGTTGTTTTAGCATGTTCCCACCGTTAATGACCATATATAATTATTCTCTTTATTAGAACATAACCAGAAAATACAGAAAAAAATGACTTCTATAGGCTAGAGTGGCAAGTGTTTAGTGACCTTCCCTTACACTTGAGCAATAGCAGGAACCTGGCTCTCTTAAACATAAATGGAAAGGAAAAGGACTGGAAGGCCAAGAAAACTTTTAATATCTGATGAGAAGTTTCTCAGATTTTCTTCTTTAAGAAATTGGAAGTAGTCCAGGAGGTCACACTAAATACTGATTTTTGCTTAAAGAAGCCATTTTGTTCTGAATTTTTTTTTACATTTTGTGTACATATTTCCTGTATTTTCTGTTTGTATCGTAATAAAGACAAAAAAATAAAAATAAGTGGTGGCCTAAGACCTTTGCACAGTACTGTATATGTACAAAAATACATTTTGACCAACACATAAACTAATGGTATTCATCCAAACTCTCTTTAAATATATGGTAGCAAACTAAAGGTGAAACAATGACTTAATTTAGAAATTTCTGGAATGTCAGATTTTTTTTTTTTAAATCCGTGCTCTGGGGCATGCAGTTAATAAAACAATTCACTTTAATGCAAATGAAAACAACACACTTTGGATATTTTGTTTATATCATATAATAATTTCATTGAGTGTTTGAGAAGACATATATAGATAAAAGTAGATTTAAATACAAAAACATATGTTCTTATAGGTTTACCAAAACCAACTTCATGAGGTGCATCCAGGGATGCTTTTTAAGTGTTTTAAAGGATTTCTCTTATATGACAGACAGTTGATGATTTTCCTTCACATCTGCTCCAACTAATCCACAAAACAGTGAATTAGAATTGTATATTTCATAATTTAACAAAATTCATGCCTATAGGCACAATTTTACTTGTCTACACAACTTGAAGCATATGCATTAAGAGCAACAGTTTTGATTCTGAATGGCTGATTTCTGACAGAGCACAAGACAAACACGAGATAGAGTGACAACAGTTAATGCATCCTGAGCAGGGGCTTGTTGCTCGTGCAGTGCCCTTTTGATAACTGATCTGACCCACAGCAGACTTACACTAATAGACTGTGACAAGTCTCTTTCGATCCTAATCCACGGACAGTAATCCACACAAGCTAATGAACTATCAGTTTGGATTTCAGATGGACTATAAGCGCCTCCTCACTCTCGTCACTTATTTGCAATCAGAATGAGAGTGAAACTGGGGAGGGAGAGAAAGAATGTGGCAAGCTGTTGAATGACGTTATCTGGAGGCAGGTGTACCAGTGGGCAATCTGAGTTTTACAATGCTTACTGAAGAAGAGAGGGTTTTACTTGATCTGTGGAGTTCTGAGACAGAGGGACCCATGCTTTGGATTTGATTCAGGAAGCTTTTAAATTTGTCTTTGTCACAGGGATTCTACCAAAGGGAGAGTTACAAAAATAAAGGTAGGGACATTAAAGACTAATTATTTTCAGTAGTATGATGGAAAATATTTTGTGTCTGTGTGCATATTGTGCAGGTGTGGCTGCAAAGGCATAGCTTTGGTTTTAATAATGGTGGAGACATTTCACAATCAAACTGAACAGAATCATGATGTTTTTACTTAGACAATGAAATTGCTGGTTACAGTCAAACAGTTTTTTTGTTTTTTTGTTTTTTGTTTTTACAAATAGTGTAAGTATATGTTCTCTAGCTTTTGTATGTATGAGTAAAAGTATGAATAGAAATGTGAGTCATCAACAAATGTGTAAATAAGGCTCTTAACAATGATTAGCTAACATCAGCTTTACACATCAACAAATATCCTATTCAGTAAGCTTATTTAATTTCAGCCATATGATTGGTATAACTATTTTAGTGAGACTATTTCAGTATTTAGTTTTTGACATGTGTTAGTAAAATAGTCTCATTAAGGGACTAGTTTGTTAGTAATAATACAATATATGTCTGTGTTTCTAATACATATTTAACTACTCTATTATTTAAAAAAATCAGATCAGTTGTAATAAAACAGTGTAGCTAATAATAATAAACAATTTTAATAGCTATTTTTTTGCTGTCCTTCATCAGGGACTAGCTAGAGATCAGATCTTACTTTGTAGTTATTGATACACTTAGAATTCACATAAAGTAAGGAAAATATTTGTGATCATTTTCTTACAATATGGTTTAGCTTGACTGATGCATTCAACACCCAAACGTGTGAAATTTGAAATAAGATGTAAACTTTTCTTCCTGCCAGTGTAGTAGTTCTAAATAATGTTATTTTTTGTTGTCACAATTTGAAAGAATGAAGTAAACTCATGCAATAACAGGACAGTGTTGGGTCACCGCTTAATGTCATAATATATAATATTACACTTTATGTCGATGGTCCACTTTAGATAATCTACTAAATACACTATACTGCCAAAAGTTTTGGGACGCCTGCCTTTACGTGCACATGAACTTTAATGACACCCCATTCTTAATCCATAGGGTTTAATATGGAGTTGGCCCACCCTTTGCAGCTATAACAGCCTCAACTCTTCTGGGAAGGCTTTCCACAAGGTTTAGAAGTGTGTTTATGGGAATTTTTGACCATTCTTCTAGAAGCGCATTTGTGAGGTCAGGCAGTGATTTTGGCGAGAAGGTCTGGCACACAGTCTTCACTCTTAATTCATCCCAAAGGTGTTCTATTGGGTTGAGGTCAGGACTCTGTGCAGGCCAGTCAAGTTCCTCCACACCAAACTCGCTCATCCATGTCTTTATGGACCTTGCTTTGTGCACTGGTGCGCAGTCATGTTGGACCTGGAAGGGGCCATCCCCAAATTGTTTCCACAAAGTTGGGAGCATGAAATTGTCCAAAATGTCTTGGCATTAAGAGTCCCTTTCACTGGAACTAAGGGGCTAAACCCAACCCCTGAAAAACAACCCCACACCATAATCCCCCCTCCACCAAACTTTACACTTGGCACAATGCAGCCGTTCTCCTGGCAACCGCCAAACCCAGACTCATCCATCGGATTGCCAGACAGAGAAGCGTGATTCGTCACTCCAGAGAACACATTTCCACTGCTCTAGAGTCCAGTGGCGGTGTGCTTTACACTACTGCATCCGACGCTTTGCACTTGGTGATATAAGGTTCGGATGCAGCTGCTCAGCCATGGAAATCCATTCCATGAAGCTCTCTACGCACTGTTCTTAAGCTAATCTGAAGGCCACACGAAGTTTGGAGGTCTGTAGCTATTAACTCTGCAGAAAGTTAGCGACTTCTGCGTACTGTGCACCTCAGCATGACCGTGAGTTGCATGAGTTGCTGTTGTTCCCAATTGCTTCCACTTTGTTATGATACCACTAACAGTTGACTGTGGAATATTTAGTAGTGAGGAAATTTCACGATTGGACTTATTGCACAGGTGGCAGCCTATCACGGTACCACGCTTGAATTCACTGAGCTCCTAAGAGCGACCCATTCTTTCACAAATATTTGTAGAAGCAGTCTGCATGCCTAGGTGCTTGATTTTATACACCTGTGGCCATGGAAGTGATTGGAAAACCTGAATTCAATGATTTGGAGGGGTATCCTAATACTTTTGGCAGTATGTAACTTTGCAACTACATGTCAACTAACTCTCATTAGAGTATTGGTAGACTGTAGTAGACTGTTAGTTGACTGTTAAGGTAGGGACACACCAAACCAACAGCAAAGATCTAGCTCTGATAAAAGCCGATTGTGGCGTTGCCACGCGTCGGGGGGAAAAAGTTGCGCTTAAACACACCGTGCGCACTGACTACATCCGATGGCCACTTAGCACATATGTTCTACACCATACCAGCAGGTGGCAGTAGTCTGTATTCGGCATTCAAAATGGGAAACTAGAAGAGCTAGAACTTTGGATTAGAGATGCACAGATTAGCTCTCATGTCACCTCGAATCCACTGTTAAAAATAAATCTGATTTATGAACCTATGATTTTCTGTGGGTGTGTCTCAATCAGCTCCCTAGCTAATGAATCAGTATATCGTTTACACCCTGGTTCACTACACATTGGGATAGTAGGTGCGTTCAAGCCATACCTTCACATGCTTGTAGAACTTGTAATTACAAAGTGTAAACTCATACTTTTCAGAGAGCTACGACGTGGCCGCTGTACCACCTGAGCACTGCAGACATAAGGTGTGTTCGACATGAAGTGGCGCTGTGCTGACCGATTGGTGTATGACATGAAGCGATTCAAGCTTTATTTACAGTAATTACAACATGGCATGAACACGGCATGAGATTACTCAATTTCTGGCAACATGACTACGTACAACGTCAACGTACAATGTTGTAGAATGTTACTGCTGGTATTAATAAACAACAGGCAGGATATAATGCTGTTTAAATACATTGTTTTGTTACATATCCTTACAACATTTCAGCTGAATATTAATTATTTAATTAATATTAAGTCTTGTCAAATCTTCTATTGCATCGTTATATTTATTGAGTTGGCTTGTGTGTTTTATGTTTTGCGCCTCAGAAATGTTATGTAAGCGATACAAGGGACTGTGGCTCTACCAAAGCCACTTGAAGGCAAGCCTGCAACCTTAACTGAAAAAAGCGTAACACTAGCTAAGGGAAGGACACTTTTTTTAATGGATGTCAAGGGAGGAGAGGTTTCACAAATTTAATGATGTCAAGGTTGTAATGTGATTTAGTTATCAAGGTACCAAGTTAGTCATTATGCTTTATCCAATGGTAAGAGCCAAAGACCCTCTTATCTCATCTCCCAATAATAGGCCAATCATTGGCTCTATCTATGGAGAATGTTTTTTCAGAACCTTTGGAACTGGAGGTTCTAGCGGCAGGTGCAGTGACATGACACAATAACTTTACCAATCAGCGATTGGCTCTTTTATTTAGAAGGCGGGACGTATTCCACCATATTGTGTATTGCAGGTTCTCCCATTCAAAAATAAGTCTTTCTATTGTTGCATCCCAATTCAGAGGCTGCATCCTTTGAAGGCCACTTTCAAAGGCTGATTGCATCAGCGCAGTGCAACAAAGGCTGACCCAATTCAAAGGCTCCTTCAAATGCGTCCCTCGTTTCCCGTGCACTGAAGGATACAACAGATGGATCCTTTGCTGTCTTGCATACCCCAGAATTAATTGCATGCCAGTGATGTTCATTATATACAGAAATGGACCATGGTGAAGATATTTAGACAGTTTGTGAACCCTGTTTTGTTTCCAGACAGTTTAATATAACTTTCAAAAAACAAACGTTACTGTCACTCATCAATGGCAGCTGTCAAAGTTGCTTGGTGACAAGAACAATCTGTAGGCTAGACCGTCCCATTTAACAACACTCGTTCCGACCTTTGTGGTCTTTGTGTCCTTTTAAGTCTGCAGCCTTTGAACTGGGATGCAGCTCATATCTATAGTCTTTGGCATCGATGCTTACTGTTTTTTGTGGTACATTGTGGGATTTTTTAGAGAGTGGACGTTCCAGTGCACTGGAAGGATTTTGCAATTGAGACAGCCTTTATAGTGGCCGACTCCCTGATCAGTGCCTTGACTACTGAACTAGGGAGCTGATTAAGACTCACCCTCAGATTAAAGATGTCCGCACACAATCGTCACATTAGAGTAATGATATCGTAACATGGTATGCTCCTTTAAATGAACATTTATTTAAAGTGAAGTTAAAGTTAAAGGTTCTTATTTGGAAAAATTACATTTCCTTAAAGGTAGGGTAGGCAATTTCATAGTGGCTAGCAATAGCAAGCTAGAATTGAAAGCATGAGATCCCACCCTCCCTTCAGAGTTTAATGTTTTAATATTTAGAGAGTTTCAACCAGGATAACAAAAAGTGTTTATAAATCAAATAGCCTAAAACATAGGCCAGTAATATTAGTCCTGGTTAACTGACGCTCCCACACTCTAATTTTCTTTCTTTCCTTCCTTTTGTTTTGTTTCTTAATTATCTATTTTGAAATTTCTCTCTGATCTGTTTTGCCTCCATTGCCACTTAAACAAGTGGACCCCATAACTGTGTAGCTTAATGAGAGTCTGCAAATTAGTGCCTGAAAAAAAAATTACGTTTTAAACACGTTCATATTTCCATGTTGGAAAACACTTTTATTTTTAGTTAAAGATGTTAGTTAAATTATTAAGCAATATCTCATGTAGGTTTCTTCCTTTTTGTTTTATATAATGACCACTAGGAGGTGCTCTAGGCACATGTTTTCCTTGATTGGTGTTCCCTGAAGAGATATAGGTTATGTCTGAAATCACATACTCTCCTGAGTAGGTACTTATTTTGAATAAGTAATTACTTCACGGCCGTTAAAAAAGTATGTTCTATATAGTATGAATGTGTATAGTATGAATATAATCTGGACATACTACATTTGCCACGTTGCCCTTATCACGCGACCTACCAGCATCAGTCACGTCACTTCACTGCCATTTACAAATCCTGTCCCGTGGCCTCATGGGATAGTAAAGTGTCCATCGTATGTACTTCAGAATCTCGCCGAAAGTAGGTCATCCTGGTATATTTTGCCTACACTTTTATGAATACTGTGAATTCAGACATATTGCTTTTGTCACACTGTTTTTCGCCTACTATACAGTAGAGAAGTATACGATTTTGGATGCAGCTATAGACCTAATGCGCCAGAAAAAGGAGTGCGCAGCCATCTTTAGAATTATATCTTTGAACTTCAGTTTTTGCTGTAGATCTGTATATTTATATAGCATTGCTGGCGAAGAGTAATCAGCTGGTGAAGTAGATTTACTTATTGTAGAGTTAACGAAATTTATCATGAGCATTGTAATGTTTGAAGTGGATGTCATACCAAGTGTCAGTAGACCAGGTAGATTTTAAAACAAGCGGTTCATTCATAAATCTGTAAGATCTGCGATCTGCGCATCTCTACTGTGGATATATAACTCAAGCAGCATTTGCTTTTACCACAGTTTACACCAGTCTCACTCATAACAGTCAACTAAAACATGTCTTCACATGCAGGTGAGAGTCAATGACATAACTTTACCCTGATTTATTGTATTTTAGCAAATAAGATGTAGCCTAGCTGAAGTCCTACTTCATGCTGCTTAGGTTTGCACCACATTCACAGCTTTAAAGTTGGACACCAACATTAAAGGTGAGCATTAATTGGATGAGAAAGTATCAGGGTCACTGAGAAACTCAGCCAGTCTGAGTTAAAGGCACATTAACACTATCGCCACAGATTACCAACACCCAAAGTGAACAGAAAGCATGCTGTATAATGTTATGACATTGCACTCAAATGTAATACAGTTGTCCATAGTATCAATGATGAATAAAATAATCTTAAAGGAATATTCTGAGCTAAATACAGGTACATTTCTATGGACAGTAAAAGGACAGTATGAAGCAGGTCACATGACAATTCCAACATAGCTAATATAGTATGCCTGGATTCAGGTCCTACTACACACACATACATACATTTATGCTTTTAAACTCTACTGTTCAATTGCCCCCTAGACTTCCATTGTAAAAGCAAGAACATTTCTGTGGTAATCGGCAGCATGACACAGATGTTGCAGTTGCATTATTTCTGGCACAGTCCTTTAAGGGTAGCACTGCTTTACAGAACTTCCGGGTAGATAAAAAGGGAGATTATTACTTCTCATTTAGCAGATAATCATTTGTGAAGACAAGCCTTGCTCTTAACCCCATTAACAGGTCAGAAGACAGTTGTTGGATGTCAGTAAATCTTAGGTTTGTGGTTGATCCCTACTTGACATTAACCCTGAAGCCACCTTGAAAGTAGGCAAGATTTCAAAATAGGAAACACTAACTAATACTAATTAAAGCTAATTAAAGACAATTGTAAAATATATGACTAAGAAGGACTTGATTTACACTTAATATATAGTAGAATAAAGCCAAAGGCAATAGAGCTATTGCTGAATGGTAAGAAGTATTACAAGTGGGATTATGAGATAGACAGATGTTTAGATGTTTAACCCCAAAACTCCTTCTTCCTTTATCTTTCTATTTTTTAGACATGGATATTGGAGGTTTGGAGACTGTTGTGGCCAACTCGGCCTATGTGTCAGCACGCGGGAGTATAGACAGCGCTGCCGCAGCAACAATGCGTGACAAAAAATATCGCACCAAGCTCAACCTTCCTCACATCAGACAATGTGAACATATGAAGTCTACAGTGGATTCTTCCTTCAACAGTATGTGTGTACGCCAACCAATTGGTAAGCGCCTCTTTCAGCAGTACCTTGAAAGTGAACCTGCTCACAAGAATCCTGTAGATTTGTGGAAAGATATCGAAGACTACAATGTTGCCCAGGAAAATGACCGGGCTAAGAAAGCACAGAAGATGGTCAACAAATACTACGAGTCATCCTCCAAGAACTTCTGCGACTTTCTGGGGGACAAAGCTGTGAGCAGGGTGAAAGAGGACCACAAGAACATTCGAGGAGATCTTTTTAAAGAGAGCGAACAGCAGCTCCTTGTCCACCTGGAAGCTAAAGCACTCAGTGGCTTCAAGGAAAGCATGTACTTTCTGCGCTACATACAGTTCAAATGGCTGGAGAGCCAGCCTGTTACTGAAGACTGGTTCATGGATTTCAGAGTGCTTGGGAAAGGTGGATTTGGTGAGGTCCATGCTTGCCAAATGAAGGCAACAGGGAAGATGTATGCTAACAAGAAACTGAACAAGAAGAGGTTGAAGAAACGTAAAGGTTATGATGTAAGTGAGAGAGCTTGTTTATCAGTAAATTAAGTTATACTTGATGCAAACCATAGTTGGTTTGATCCAATGCCCAGACTTAGCTTTGTATAGAAGGCCCAACTGCAGACTTCAAATCTCGATAAGTATGCATATCTCAAAACTGTCCAAGTGAAGCACCTGCTTAACCACATAGTAGGTGGAGCAACTGAAAAAAAAGGAAAGGGACACATAGAGACATGAGATTAGATTAACCTGAGAACATGGTATTAAGCAGCACTAATCATAGTGTATTGGCTCAGTGCAAAGAGGCTTGCAGGCTCTGCTTGATACTCCACAAAGCAGCTCAGCTGCAACTGAGAAGCAGAGAGACAGATAAGGAAAAAGAAAAGGAATCCTTAAGGGTTAAAAGAATAGAACTCATTTGGAATTTGACAGTAACGTCCACACCAAAACAATTCAATTCAATTCACGTATTTGTATAGCGCTTCTCACAAAACATCTTTTTAAAGCAGCTTTACAGAAAATGCATGTGTCTACATTACAATTTAGAGTGCTCTGTTATCAGAGCTGACTGTCTCAAGTAGTGCATATCAGAAATGTACATCACGTAGATGGCTTACATTACTTCAATGAGCTCATTGAAGTAATTATTACAAGTTGTGAACATACTGTTTATAATATATTGAAAATTTAGCATTGGTGTATGCTAAATGCTAAATTTAGATTCAGAGTCTGCATCATCTTAAGTCCTCTCAAGATTTGGAGTCATCTCTTAACATGTGTTGGGGCATCAAAGGCTGGATCCAAACTGGAGCTGGTGTAGTTTCTAGTTACCTCGGGATGGGCATCCAGAGATAAAATAGAAAAGCAAACGGAAAATAATCAGCGTAGCTGTTATTCATAACATTTCAAGCAAAGATAATCATGTGCATTTGATCTGATATAACTAGAGTATAAGGTTATGAGATGTATTATGTGAATGCTTGGCTAAAGAGATGTGTCTTTAGCCTAGATTCAGGAAGGAGAAAAGCCATGAAAACTAGAGTTCAGCAGGGGAAGCAAAAGGGGCTAACCTACTTGCCTGTAAAGGTATTAGCAGGCTAAATGGAATTAACCTTTTGCTAATATAGTCTCAACCGAGAACTGTTTATATTTTCTTGCTTGGAAATTTCATTCTTGTCACCAATTTTCCTGCTTATGATTGGCCCATTTATTACTTTTTAAGAACTTTTTTTTAACATGCATAACTAAATGTGTCCAACATTCAAGTCTTTCTCTTTAATCTTTTTTTTTTTTTTTCTGTTGTAACATT